>CP092875.1:27326469-27387927 GCA_030710605.1 Cordylochernes scorpioides
ATATATGCACAAACCAGAATATAATAACTATGTCTTAATTTCGCTATAATTATTGTTATAAATATTATTCTAAAATAATTCGCCAGAAATCGTCCTGATAGTATACTAAACAACTTCCCAAAGTTTCATTGATAACATCTAAAATAAAATAATACTTTAATACTTTGCTACAATATTAAAAAGAGGGGGGCTTAGGTGTTTAAAATGTAAAATGTGCTCTAAATAGTATTACATAGAGCCTTCATAACAAACATATTTAAAATAAACCAATCAAAATATAATAATGCTGTAAAAACAGACCTTTCTACAATAATATAAAAAAAAACGAAAATAAAAAAAGACACCCACGCTGAGCCTCGAACCTAGGTTTGTTACAAATATTATTAAAAAATTGTGTATGTTAATTTTTATTTTAAAAAGCCTACATTTTAAATAAAATAATATTTTTAATAATTTGCTACAATAATATAAAAGAAATGAAAAAAAAAAAACACCCACGCTGAGCCTCGAACCTAGGTTGCGGGGGTACGAAGCTGCGTACCTAACGTATAGGCTAAGCTTGACGTTACAATAAGATCATGCGAGGCTATTTAAGGCCATACGTCTTCCGCGAGGGGGCGCTGATTGCGAGTGAATCTACGTTTTATCGTAAATAAAAATGCAACGAAAGGTTATTTCTAAAGAGTAATTAGCCAGAAACCATCCCGGTAGTATACTAAACATCTTCCCAAAGTTTCATCACGATTGGTTGTAGTAATAAGACAAAAGAACGCATTTCAAAACAAACGAATTGATGATGATAAATGCAAAAAATCTACGATTGTAAAATAGATTAAATTAAAAAATAAAAATAACTGTTAACATTAGGAAAATAAAAACAGGCCTATCATACGAAGAAAAAAATAACGAAAATTTTGGTATATAGATCGTTATGTGTAGTTCAGAATCTTCGGAGGAGATAGCTCAGGACTTTACAATGGAAAACTCTGTTACGGTATTATCTATATAGATTATAGCCATGGTAAATACATGCTTTTAAACACAAATTTTCATGTTGAAATTACTCAACCCAAATACTATAGAAAGAAAAATACTCCATTTAACTGCAACATGTTGGAGAAACATGAATATGGTAAAAAGATCCACAATAAATATTGCCACAAAGTACATTAGTAAGAGCAATGTGGCGCTTAAAGAACAAAATCTCTTTGAAACAAAGGCATTAATCAATATCGCTGATCACAGCCCAAGGATTGTAACTTAATTTGATTTGGACAAATTAAAGTTCCATTTAATCAAATTCTCTAATTAAATTTTCATTGAGGGACTTTCTGACGATTCAGATAAAATATTTGCAACAATCCTTTAAAATATTATGAAAGATCCTCCAATTAAATGAAATATTTATGTATGTGATTATTTCTTTTCGCAAACGAATGTTGACAAGGCGTTACATCGAAAAGATATCCACTGAACAACCACCTCGTTTTTCAGATATAAACTTTTGCTTTTGGTCACTTCGATGCCGCGTGGCAACTACAGCCTATGGAATATAACCACATAGAGTGGACTCAGTACCTGAGGTCGGCATAGGATAATGATTCTGTCAATATCAAGTTGATCTAGAGTACTCCACTTTATACTAGAGGATTTCTTTTTTTCAAGTTGCAAGTTATGGTAATTTATGAACTAGTTCTGCCTCACATTGTGATATCCCCCTCTCTTTTCATTTTTAAAATAAAGAATGAATAATAAAAATAATTTGAAAGCAGAATGGCAAATACAAGTATAGGATCCTTCAAAGTACTATGGAGTAGCACTTGTCCAATCGTTTAAATCAATGTTGGAAGTAACCTTTGAATTCGTACACATTATACCTGCTAGTGTCACATGCCGGCTTAATGTCATCGACTTCGGTAAAACGCTTTCCTTTCAAGTCCATTTTCTTTTAAGGAACATTGATTGTAAATTTATGATCAAGGTTGCTTTTGCTGTGAGCGGCACCTAATGTTATTTTGAACTGGAACTAGAAATAAAAGTTAAATTTTCTACTTAAGGTATTCAGGCTTGGATTCGCCAATCGTGTTGTTCTCGCTGAGATATCTTGCCGCAAATATTGTCGCCACTCTTTGTATTCCAAAATAAACGGTAAGAATGCGGTGCTCCAGAACATCCCAGCTAGGCTTTAGAGTTGGTCGATTGTGTGACGATATTCATTGATCAGATTATGAATTTTGCCCATGATATTGTTATAGTAGTTGAAGGACATATTGAACGGTGCTTATTTATATTGGCATTCCTCATTTTAAACCGAGAAAAGCCATTCGTAAACTTAAGTTTCCGCAGCGTTCTTTTGCCAGTGAAAAATAAAACTCTTTAAATACAAACATTGTTCGGGAGAATAATTCCTGTATATATTGGTTTCAATGATGCTATCAGTTCTTCTCACTTTGATATCTAAGGAAATCCACGCACACAGGAAATAATCTGATCCTATAAACCACAAAATATCTGTTATAAGAATTCTATCAAAAAGAATGATCACACTTTGTTCTCAAAAATAGAAACCATAAATTAAAGAAACATACTCTCCAAAGATTCGCAAAATAATAGATGCCCTCTAAAATACATTTTAAAAGCAACATGAATCCAACAACAAACAACAGTAAAAGCCAATACTGCATACTCCCCATCTTTTATAGAAAAAAAAAAACTTTAAAAAGTACAACATTAAAACAGGATAACAGACATCTTCAAATCTCTGAAATATTCACCTAGACACTAAGCGCAACTCCAATCAAGACACCAGACCAAACCTTATCTTCCATATTTCATGTAAAACCTTCTTATTTTCCTACAATGGTAAAAACCGAAAACCTCTTTGAAAAAGGAATTAACTAGCACAATAAAGTCATTAAATACACAGTCCATTATCACTTAGAGTCGATTATGCTATCAATCAAGGCTATATACCGGATTTTAATAACTCCATATAGTCACACATCTACAAATATTTATTCAAAAATAGTTCATTACTATCACCTTTTTATTTAAAAGGCCTAATGCCAGTATACAGTGGATATAAAGTTTTAAAATATTTGTTTCTAGAAGAAAATTTGCCGTCGCCTTTTTTGAAATATCGGAAGATATTGATAAAATATTTCATCTAAGATAATCACGTCATAATTAAAGATAAGGCTTGTCCTACTATATAGCTGGTACTGAGAATATATTGGCCGAACTTATCTTCTCCTCCTCCTTCAAAGCCTTCTTCTTCTGAGGGTGGCCACGTGTTCTCTCCATACTTCCTCCGGCATCCTCTTCATCTCCTCGTAGATGTGTCGTCCAGTCCATTGTTTTAGATCGTCTGTGTATCCCTATCGTCTCCTCCCCCTCGATATTTTCCCCTGGAGCTTTCCCTCCAACACTGTCAGCAATGTCTCTCATGCTGCTCCGCGCATCGCATGTCCAGCAAACGTCAGATTTAGTTGTTTCATGAACTTTATTAGCTGGCGTTCTGTACCCATTCGATCGAGGACTAGATTATTTGTTACCATTATGTCCAAGGAATTTTGAAAGCTATTCTGTAAAAGTATGGAACTTATCAGTGGTTAAATATCCTAGCGGCTTCACCAGCCTATCCAATAGCTCACAGAGCAATTCCCTATGTAACCTTTGGCTTCACAGGCAGCGCATTGATATTGTAACTTTATATACATACGTGCCTTGTTTATAAACGTATTTACGAATGGATAAATCAAATACACTTTAAGTTACTACCACCCTAAGAGAACATGGTGACTACACACGTAGCTCCACTTCGCACTTACTAAACCAGCCTCTTGCATCCACTGCTGGGGTTGAGCCTGCGAAAGTATATATGCCACTGAAGCAATTGAACAAAACTATTCTACTCGAGTTAGCGCTAGTTTCGACCACCAAGCCTCTAATGACTCTACTGAATACCATCAATGAAAGACTAACTAACCCTCCGCCAGTTCAATACCACTGTGGCCCAATATAAAGTGGCCGCAGGCGGGACAATGGAGTTGGTAAAGAAGGAGACTCTGGTGTTAATTGGTGTAATCAATCATTTTCACCCCCTCTTTGTCTAAACCACTCACTTCAAAGTTGGGCGCAAGTTTTAGAATTTTCCCAAAATAGCTCTAATAGAGAGACGTATTAATTACCAAGCGAATTAATTTAAAATTGCTGGTGTCATTATGTTCGCAAATATTGGAGAGGAAATTGGCCTTCGTGATGTGAAGTACTGACGACTTGGGCAGAACTGCAGTCCCCGAGGACTAATCCACAAATCCCCGGACTCCGAATGAGGGAGGAAGCCCCGGCAAACCGGACTTGACGGCGCGTGACCAGGACTACGTAATCATGTCGGGTCCGAGCCCTGAATGAAATGTAAATTAAAGCAAAGTCCTTACAATGAGATTCAGTTCTTTCTGCGAGTTGTTTTCTGCAGGCGATGAAATAGAACAGTTTTACTTCTTCTATTAAATGTCGTACCGCTCTTAGGCTTGCTATAATTTGTTTATTGCAGACAAACCTGGGTTTTTGATAAATACAATAACGTTTATTCTTACATAGGCGGGTGTTAGATAATTCGTCTTGGAGTTTTATATCTGATGAAGCTCCATTGTTATATTTAATAAAATATCGAACATATAGTTATAGAAATTTGCTAATATTGGAGATATTGCGAGGATATACTATATTTAAAAAATAAATAAATTAATAAAGAATCCCGTTAGTTTTTTTAGAAACCCTTACGATAAGTGTTTATAATTTGTATCAACATTGTTATATATAGAAGAGGTAACTCTCCAAATATAAAATCACATTAAAACAGTGGGGTTTCTGTGCGCAAGGTGCGCTCTAAATGTCACTTCACGGGTAACCGACCTGTGGTGTCAGCCAGTGGTTCTCAGTAGTCCAATCCGAGATTGTGGTATTTCACTTTATTCATGTCTGCCACATTACATTTTAAAGGGATAGGTGTATATTCTTTTTGAATATCGATTTCATCATATCATAATTTCCATAAAGTTGATATTACATAGGCTAACCATTTCTTCAGACAAATATGAAAGTTTTCACGGATCCCTTGTAGATCTGCGGTGGTTAATTAACGACAATCCACATAAACATTTACCTTATAAAATCAAGCCTTTTTATTGCAATCACTATGGCAACACCTCGCTATTGCTATTATATTCAGACAACCAAAGAATGAGAAGAAGAATGAATTCAATTAAATAGAATATATATATATATATAAATTAGATAATGAAATTTTTGCATATTTGCAACAAACAAATATGAATTTTTAAAAGCAAATAAAATTTACATAAAATAGAAATACAAAACAATAATTTTTACATGTCCCCTACAGATCTATCTCATCAAATCGAAGCCGTTCCGGACTGGTCATTGACCCATATTGACTATGTGGGATTTCTGTCAAGGTGTGGTGTTGTCACCAGCCCGAGTCAGTGAAAGGGATAATAAATATTGTATAATATGAAACATTAACCCGCCATCTGTTATGAGAATTTGACTCTATTATAGACGCGTATGAATCTTTCAAAAAAATTAAACAATTTTCTACTGCCGTTACTGCAATTAAAATTGTTTGATTTTTAAAAGAATCATACGCGTCTATAATAGTTTCGGAATATAATTAAAGTTTCAGGCAAATTTTCACGAGATGAGGTGTAATTTTATATAAAGTAAGAATTATGTTTTTTTTTTTTTTTGCTTATCCCTAGTACACGTGGTACAGGCCATGATAATCATGGTGGGTAGTTAGCGACTGCTTTTACTGTAAGTGCACCACATGTCTACACATGTGAAAAGCAGTTCGACTTTGCACTTACTAATGCCAGAGCCCCGTTTGGTTACTTGCACTCGCTGGTGGGGTTGGACTTTTGCAAGAATCGGGGGCCATTGGAGCATTTTTTTTTTTTCTTTAAACAGAAAAAAGTGTCCAATGCGGGTTCGAACCCGGGTCCTAGTGGTCGAAAACCAAACGGTTTACCAGCCTTCCACCGACCCCCTAGAATTATGGTAAAACTATGAAGTAATATTGATATTTTAAATTATCTTCCTGAAATTTCTAGCCACAACAACTTAAAATACATATTCAAGGTGGAGCATTAAAAATTCGTTTCAAACTATTAGGTGAGATGAATTACTGTTCTTGAAAACCAAACTTCTACTTTCTCGATTTTAAACCTATGTAAAAGTCAGGATTAAATCGGAAGCTATCTTTTTGAATCAGACTCAAAAGGACACTCTCGCTTTTCAAAACCTGGTTGAGAGGTTTTTGGGGTCCATTTTTACCGTCAACTTTGCTAAAACCTTTTAGAAATTCAAGTTAGGTTCATTTCATGACAATAAATTAGATGCGATAGAAACTACATTTTCTTAATTGCAACTTTAATTTTTTTTTTATTTGCAAGATATATATACATGACAACATTCTATAAATAAAATTACTAACTCACAGAGTATTTATCTGTGCTTGTTATATATATAACGAAGAAGGCATATCCTGACCAGGAGCATATATGCTGGCAGAGCGCCATCTAGTGGAACAGAAATCAACTAAAAATCAAGAAAAGCCATCCACGAACGCGTTGCGGGCTGTTGGCTCTCGTCACCATGTAGCAGGCTGTACCACTGCGACCAAACATCTTTTTTTATACTTTTTACTTGAACTTATAAACTTGTCCTTTACACAATAAACCTTTTATTAGCGTATTTATAAGTACAATAAGCTATTCAACAATTTGTCACTATGTTTAAATAAAAATTCTAAAACGGTGAAATTTATACAAAAAAAAAACAAGAGTTCACAAACAATTTAAAGTTTTCACAATATATAACATGTTTCTGATTTTTAAAATGTTTATTCTACATTTATTCGCATCGATAGAAGTCTTTATCGTGAAGCCACGTCATTGAATTCCCTTTGGAGTAGGTAAAGCAAATGTAAAACGTCTTTCAAGATTAATGGCTATTTACTTTAAATTTATCCATTCGCAAGTAAAATATTCAAATAAAACCATAGCGTATACAAATTTTAAAATATTTGCTTTTTCATCCAAACGAAATATTTACCTCAAGCTAAATATTTTAAACAAATACTATTATGATTCATTAAAGATAATTTAACGAAAACAATTTGAAAAATTGCGAATAAAAATAAATGTAAAATCTATCAATAAATATTCAAGTGTATCATACATGTTGAGTGATAATTTAATGTGTTAAAAATATTTAATTGTGAGGAAAACATTTTAATTGAAAAATAAGCGCCAAATATTTATATAGAAAAACCTTACATAAATATTTGATGGTATTTTTTTTTCAAACGGGGAACTATTTCTGCGCAATTATTTTAATTAGTTTTCTATCGTTTGAATTAATAGTTTTTCATTCCCCACACCCAAATTAATTATCTTTCATACAATATTCTACCCCCATATCGATATACATATGTATAACTGTGATATCTTTTTATTTTATTTTATAATGGATATATATTAAACAAATCATGAAAATCTTCCTCTTTATTGATTAATATATATGAAGTGATTTTTCCTTTTTTTTTTTTTTTTGCTTATCCCTAGTACACGTGGTACAGGCCATGATAATCATGGTAGGTAGAAGTAGGCGACTGCTTTTACTGTAAGTGCACCACATGTCTACACATGTGAAAAGCAGTTCGACTTTGCACTTACAAATGTGCCAGAGCCCAGTTTGGTTACTTGCACTCGATAGTGGGGTTGGACTTTTTCAAGAATTGGAGGCCATTGGAGCATTTTTTTGTTTAAAAAAAGGGCCCAATGCGGGAATAGAACCCGGAGTGTAGTGGTCGAAAAGCAACGGTATATACCATCCTTCCACCGACTGCCGATCATGAACATGGCTTGTCAGTGACAAACTATCATCATTTTACCTAGCTTTAAGAAACATTTTCTTCAAATTAAAGATACTTCAGCCAGTAAATCTTTTTTATAAGGAATATTTTATAAAGTAAAAACGATTTACAGACCGAAGTATCTTTAATTTGAAGAACTATGAATGCCAGAAAGGAAGCCACTAATCTTTACGATAAGAAACAGATTTATTAAAAGACAAATATCCACAACACGCTGCTGGTAGAGAAAGAAAACATCGCTACCACCTCAGCGGTGAAGCCATCCAACCAATTATTTACAAATATATTGCACACAAAGATTATGAAAATTACATATAATTATTTTTAATTTCAATTCAGACATTGACAACATTTACTTTTCCTCACACAATTGATAAATGTCTCTATTTATTAAAAAGATGAATGAATATATTTACTGCCAAAGATTTGCAATTTAAGTTTAGGCCTATTATATTTTTGTGTAGAAAAAAAAGGCCTATTTTCATTTATATTAGAATTAAGGCATTTTTATTTGTGTCAAATTAGTTTCCTTAAATCCCCCCCCCCCCCTCGAATATTTTCAATATATTTCATTTGAGAAATTTTAATTAAGTGTTTAACTATGTGTATAGAATTGAGAGATTCGGTGGACAATGGATAGAGAAATTTGAAAACAATTCTAACATCAAATCGTTTAAATCTCATGGACAATATTCTGTATTCTTCTAGATGTGTGATAAAGGGTAGGTGACATGTTCGATTTCAACCGTATAAATGGTAGAGATCAAATAAATATATTTCAGGTAATTTATTTATTATTTCTACTTATGACAAGCTGTGTCCAATACATGGTACTAAAACATATGGGAGAGAGCTATTTATAATCCAGGGAGCGCAGAGCGCCAACTACCCGGGGAGTCCAGCTCACTTGTATGGACTAGTTTTGAGCGCTTTTACTCGTGTTCTGTTTTGATTGCCGAGTTGAACCAGTTGACCAGGAAGTTCCATGCTGAGATTGAGTCTGGAATGCTGGCCAATATGTTGGCTTTATTTCAGTTTAACATGAGAGCATACATTTAAAAAATATATATTTCGACCTAGAGCTCCATGTCCCCCTAGGGACACTTGCACTTTAAAGGTAAACTAAACATAGAAAGAAATATGTTTGAAATATGTACAAGAATAAGTATGTAATTTAGTTAGATGAAAAGAGGAGAAATATCAACACAATTGGAATATGTACAAAGGGTTGGTATGTAAATTTAGTTAAGTAGTGTACATAAAATAGTGTATTTAAAGAAATAATTAGACTGAAGAAAGTTATAAGGAATATTTTAGAATGATTATATATGCAAGATATTAGAGAATTATTCATAATTAAAACTATGCCAAACAGAGTTAATTTCTAAATAAAAGCGTTCCACAATGGAATTTATTATTATTATTTTTTTAATTCAAAATAAATCAGCAAAATTAGTTAAATTTTATATATTTGTTTTTTGTTAAAATTAGTTCAAACGGGTTTGATACAATTAGTCCATTATTTATTCTATACTCTTGGAAGACGGGGAAATTTAAAGCAGTTGAAAAGAAGTTTGTTCCTCACATCCACAGAAACATCTTGAATCTTGCACTGCTTTGATGTATTTTAAAATCATCTAACATTTCAATGATTTATAATAAATTGAGAGTTGTGGGAATTTGCCCGAAAATAGTTCGGAATATTACGGGAAAGAAACTTTGAAATGTTTGGTTAGTATTTTTCTTCAATAATGTCATTCTATTAAGAAATTTCGGAGTAGCAGAACTAAGTTTCTCCATGTCACCGAATTCCACTCGCGGCCCGCTGCAAGAGTCTATCGCCAGATGGATCTCCAAGATAGAAACTGGGTGACGCTTGAGTCATGGGTCAGTCATTTACATAGTCCAGCTCCCTCAGGGCCTGCGCTCAGTGACATCAATTACTGAGCGTAAACTGTACGTTCTACTTCCGTATTTAATTAATGTCATACCACAAATATATACAGTACCCGAGCTGCACGGGGTTACGTGGTTTTGAGGATTTCGTACCGACCGCTTTCTTCGACGTTTCTCTTGTATTCGGCGTCTTTCGCACGAACCCTGCAAGTACCATTAAGACCTAAAGATCGACAAATGTTTAGCTAAACGCTGTCTGAACTCTTGGAATCTAGGTACGTACTGACTTAGGTTTTTTCGGATTAAATATGTTTCTCCATCAGTCCTACTTATCGCAAAACCGGGCCAGGTTCTATAAAATATTACCCTTGGGTCTCATCTACATCAGCTCAACTATCTACAGACCTACCTACCCAGTGAAATGTTCCTGTCCAGCGATGTTAGTTAAGGGTGAAGGAATCAATGGTTTCCTAGAGGGATTTGTCGTGACCTATTTTTATGGGAGACATGGGACTCCTCAACGTTGATACCCAACTCCGGCTGTCAAGCTTCAGATACGTCCAGACGTGGGTGCCGCAACGCCTACATCTGTTGTCTCTTGCGCCCACTCCTGTCGAGGAGATGCAAGCACAAGGCTACTCGCAACTCTTCTAGTCTATATTGTATCATTGCTGACGTAATTAAATATTCCATTCTCTTCCAGTTGTGTCCAGAGAGTGATGTCTCCGTTACCATAAGAAGTATTGACAAAATCAATCAATCAAATAGCTACTAAACAGCTTACATGTTTGGTATGTCTTACAGGGATGGATGACGTAGTAGACTTAAAATATAAGGTGCCGTGTTAACTTTAAAGAGACACGTATTGTTAAATGATCGTAACCTAACATGTCTTATAGCTAAGTTTGTGCTTATATATCTGAAGGAAAAACACATGTTTGTGTCAGGGATTGTATCTAATAGATTTTATCATGAGATAGGATATCGGAACACAGATGGAATTTAAAAGGAAATAAGTATTGTATATTTGTTTAAACTGACAAAAATAAAGAAAGAAATGGTATCACGATATACCGTAACTCACGCCCCTGGGGTGTAAGCTTGATTTGTTTTAGCCTCTGTTTGTGCGAAAACGTTTCTCGGAATTGGTCAAAATTGACTTCATTCTTTACTTTAGTGAAGAGTGTCGCATGTGGTTAATTTTTCATGAAGAACAAATTCTTTTTTTTTTTTTGTAAAGAGTTTTGTAAATCATATTTAATATAAATGTGTGTGTGTGAAAAAATTATAAAAAAGGTCAGGTGTTTGGTATTATAAAATAAAAAAGGCATATCCTGACCACGTTCAAATGAACACGTTCGTGATTTGCTTTTCTTGATTTATCAAGAAAATGAGTTGGCCAAATATCAGGGAACAGGCTAAATCAACGTTTAGTTGATTTCTGTTCCACTAGATGGTGCTCTGCCATCTAAAAAGTTCATGTGAACGTGGTCAGAATATGCCTTCTTTGATTTTAATATATAAATATATTGTGGGGCGAATATAATATAAATTTTCAGATATGTTTATATTTTGAATAGAAAGATTAATATATAAAATATATATGAAATAAAATAGTTAAATATTTATATTATTTTTGAATATTTATTTTTCATACCTATATCCCCAAAGCACCAAGCTAACCGCAGCGCTCTATAAGAAGAAAACTTTCTACAATTATACCTGTAGATATAAAGTTGACATCGTTCACTCTGTAGCAATCAAAGTATCTCCCACTTAGTTCTCTCAAAGTAACAAACTCTACAAACAATCTCATCAACAATTAAATGTATAATATAACTTTATTTCACTTAGCAACCATCTATAAACTGACGTATCTCAACTAGATTCATAATTTTAATATCAGATACAAGTATCGAAAAGCCTTGTTACGAAGCAAAATAAAATTATATATTATCCTCTCTTGGTATGTTTAGATTTAAAATCTATTACAGCTATTCAATCCTTGCTTATAAAAAGAGTGGAGAAGAGTGAGTGAAGGCGGCAATACAGAATTGAATACATCAGTTCCAAGTTGAGAGATAGCCATTCGAAAAAGTATACACGATAGAATTAACTTGACGGCAAACATAACTCATGCTAAAAATTAGAAGAGCTCTTAGATAGATATACCATTTTATTGATTGCTCTTCAAATGTTGCATTTTATATGGGCATCTTTTGTTTGTGCTTGTTCTTAATTTAGAAAATGTGTGAAATCTTAAGAAATTTTGTTAAATGGTTAACACATTTGAAAACGCAAAAATAGTTCTTTACTTTTCTTCAGGTAATTGGAATGTGGAAAAAATATTTATCTAGTCCCGGTTTTTATATCTGGGAAATGTATATTCACATCAGAAAACAGATGGAGGCCAGTATTCCTGAGGTGATGTCCACTTTTGTGTCGCGATAGTCTCTCCTGGGTGTCGCCGACTTTCCAAATCTTCAAAACATCAAACAGCAGACACAGGAAAGCTACGAAAACTACAAACGCTCTCAACTACAGCAGTGTCAAGAAGAAGTTTGACACAAATTCTTAGCATTTCTGATAGGTCGCCAAAAATCAAATTTGGAGTTTATTTGTCTTTGGTTAAAAATGGTAGAGAATCATAGAATCGTTATGGTAGCGTCGTTATATTTGATAAATAATCATTTCAATCAAGGAAAATTCTCAAGTTGTTAAGGAGAGAAGCAGCCTTTCCTTTTCTGTTTTCCCTTAAATTCTTATTCAAAAACTGGCCTCTCTTAAGTACAAAGGAATTGAGATCAAGGTCCTCGTTGGCCACCTGACAATTTTCATATGGTCAACGCACATCTCATTATCTATGGTCTTTATGATCTTTCTAGAAATGATATGCTTCAGCAGTTTTGGCAAATTGTTCACCTTTTACCCTGACCGATCGGCGCGAATGTTTTCCATGCAGACGTTTCCTCTTTGTTACTATCATCCTTATCAAACTTCTTCTCGATCCAATAAACGTGGTTTTGGAAGCTTAAGAAATTCCACTATTTTCTTGTAGCTCCTGCCGGCGCTTAGAGAACGGTGCTGCTGTTCAATTATCGTATTCCCGATCTTCATCAACATACTACATACACTGTTGGACGGTATATAGGTATGAACATAAAATGATATCATTAAGAAAGTTTATCATTACTCTTCACAATTCATCCTATCATACCTCATCGCTAAGGTTAGAAATAATCGTTATTTCTCCTTAAAATTAATTTCGATTTTTCGTTCAAAAGAAACATTTGCGGTATAATTTTCAAATTTCTATCTACAATCATAGCCGCATTATATTGTATTATAGAAAAAAATATATAATAATAATAAATAAGGTATTATATTGTATATTGTCTAGCAAAGAGTTAGCTTAAATCTACTTGCTCCGCCTTGCAATCGCTGGAATTTTGAAACATTTACGACTATAAGGGAGAACAAACTACGAATTCTGAAGAAGCAAGAAAACTAAAGGCTGTAGAACATAATCCGTCTCCATTAGTGTTTTTACTTGGTCAAAAGAAGTAAAAGTGGAATTAGGAATTTCCTGTGAATCAGGGAGGGCAGAAATGACGTCAGTTCCGGAGGGCGTGTGCTGGGGATGAGTCATCCAGTCTAAGACGCCATCAAGAATCAATAAGTTTCACACTACATCCCATCTTTCAGATAGAACTCAACACACACTTTCCTAATTATTGCTAACTGTTATAATTATCTGATATTTATTAGATTTCATATTTGCCATCAACCGATGGAAAGATGTGTGACAAAATTATGCCTAAATATATTATTCAGAGGAAAGCACAGAGAGCTGTCTACTTATATGAAAAGATTTAGGCATATTTTCGCTAAAGAGAGTTTTTATTTATAAGAAGTTTTTAAAATAAATATATATATATACAATTTTCATTGCATCTCTGACCGAGAAATTTGAATTCTTGTTTTCTTAGTGTGAAATGTTTAATTTCATTTTGAGACTTTAAAAAAAATATTACTATTGAAAATCGATAAACTCTTTAACGCTAGTTAAAATATATTTGATTAAAATTCATTTCTATTGATCTCATACTGCAATGAGACAGAGAGAGAAATAAAAATTGACAAAGGGAGCGCACGGCTCATCAGCCTTACAGCGGTTTCGCCAGTTAAATCTCCAGACCGCTCTACCATTGTATTAGACTGATTTTTTAAACATATTCTTCATTTATAAATTTGCACTACTCTTTCAGAGAGCCCTTTTTTTTTTGTATTGAAGAATTCCGTTAAAATATTTTCACTATATTTTAAGGCAATAATCTACTATGACAATGCTTGTAATGTTTGCTTGTAATGAAATCACTTCGACTCCTAAAACAGTTGCGTGGCTGAACGCCAACCTTTTTCAAGGTATTACAACATATTTATGTCAACAACAAACTCAGCGCCACATAACGTCAATATTTGTAACAAAATTCTATTGACGGTATGTGGCGCTGAGTTTGTTGTTGACATAAATATGTTGTAATACCTTGAAAAAGGTTGGCATTCAGCTACAAAACTGAAATATTGGCATATAAATTATATTTTGATTCAATATATGCCTTTTTAATTAATTGAAATTGGTATTTTAACGGGGAAAATATCGATCCGTTTCAAAACTTCAAATTCTGCCTGAAATTGACATTATTCTAACGTCAGTGAAAATAGCTTCTCCGACTGATATCGATATTTTCGATGTGCAAGCCGTAGCCGCCCCTGTACCGAAGAGAGGCAATGTCTGACGCCCAAATAGGTAAAAAATATTTTTCCGAATTTTACAATATACCGTCTAGTGGGCAGCAGCTATCAAAACTGAACGATTGGTCGAGAGTAAAACAGTGCATTATATAACGGGGAATAGCTATTTAAATAGAAACGATATCAAATTGACAGAACCCCAGAAATACTTACATAAAAGAAGCCTATCAGAAACACCAAATTGTTCCTGCGGAGAAACCAAACAAACTGCTCTTCACCTCATCTACGTCTGTCCGAACTTTGCAAAGGTGCGACATCGTTTGTTCCCTGATTTAAATGATCTAATTCTTTCACTTCAGCCACTTTGTCTATATAAATTTTATGAACTCTGTAGAATAATACATGTAAATTTGTAAATATTTGATTCAAAGTTCTAATTTATTTGCTGTTTTGTTTCCTCTATATTAGACGCGAATATTTCAATATCGCGCCTGATTGATAAATACAAAATAAGAATCACAATAAGACTAAATTGGAAAGATTCGAAATGTACAAAGGATTATACGTAGTAAGATATAGAAGATAACTTTCTCAAGGCTGTCTGACATTTAAGGTACTGAGCTCACTAACCCAATTCACATAATGGTGATATTCAATCATATTTACATATAATTCAATGATAATAAAGTCTATATTATAACGTACTTGCCATTTAAAAATCATAGAACATCAATATACTGGTGAAAAGAAGAGACAGGGGTTTATAACAGTGCATTCCTGTTTCATAACTTTCTTTAAACCTCAGATGAACACAATTATACCCTGGAACATTTTGAAAAGAACAAGTATTTTATTTATATCTTATCCTTTATTATAAATTGAAATCTCTATATCTCTGCAATATCACAACATTAGAATTGGTATGGAATTAGTGTCTACATTAATACCCTTTTCACTTTCCAAAAAAAAACAATATGATCCCTTCTTTAAAATGTCCATTTGTTTCTATATCAAAACACTTGCTAATTTCTTTGAGCGCTTTCCTCGTTTCAACTTCAAGCATCATATCAGTTCACATACCTGTGTAAATAAATCCTAAAGCTTTATTGTGTGTTTTAAAATTACTAAATATTTTCTTACAATGAGTTTCTTTTTTTATTTCCCTACACTAGCTTTCAAGCGATAATCGCTCATCAACAGGCTTAATAAAACAATATCGACTATATCCTACAAGAAATATTTACAAAAACATACGCGTGTACCATCAAAATACCGATATCTCAGAAGAAATAAATAGATCAATTTTATAGGGTTCTGGATGCCCTAAAAATGTAAATAGATATATTCCATAAAATTATTAAATTGCATATCAATTATAAATTTTTCAGTTGTAAATAATCACGCTGCGCGCGTATGTTTTTGTAAATATTTCTTGTAGGATATAGTTTTATTAAGTCCGTTGAAGAGCGATTATCACTTGAAAGCTAGCGTTTTGAAATAAAAAGAAACTCATTGTGAGGAAATATTTTGTAATTTTTAAAACGTTTTTCACAATTTTATCATGAATAGAGATGTTTTGTGTATATTAGAGGTGAGAAAAAAAAAACATGTAAATTTTCAAGTGTTTAGATTATACAACGTTTGAATTTTTTTCAATATTTCTATTCAATTTTTAAAATTGTTTTCTTGTTTATCAAGTTAAACAAGTTAAATGATCTGAATCAAAATAAAATTTGAGTTATTCACAACAAAAAAAGCCTGGAATATTTTCTTAGCTTTATTGCTAGTTTATAACAGAAAATGTTAATAAAAATACCGAAGTTTTCCTTTTTAATTACTAATTTTAGAATAATTATTTTATCTCAAATTTATATTTTTATATTTCAAAACATTCGCACACTTCTAAGAAATTATACTATATTCTGGAGGTAATATTTTTAAAACCATATTGATTTTCGTTGAATTTTCGAATTGAAGATACTTTTACGCCTGATCACCATATACAAAACATGTTTTAAAATGAGTAATTATATAATTTACATCAACACAAATATTATATAAGTATAATATAACCAATGCATTCTTACTCCACCGCTAGTTACTGACAAGGAATAATAAAATAGGGCGTCAAGGCTGCTTATAATCTCTAGATTCTCCATTTTTTGGTTGAACTCTCTCCGAATTTTCTGTCACATCTGCTACGAGGTATAGTTCAATAAAAGTTAAAGTTAATGGCATATATTACCTTTTATTGAAACATTACGTCTTTCATAAAGTCGTCTCGGAGTCCAAATGAGAAAAAAAAAATGGTAGAAAGAATCAATAAGTAAATAGGTACTCAAATTATTTGTATCAGTCTTGATGGAGGACATAACAAACATTATGTATCTTCTAGTCACCTTATTTTTCATTGTTTAATGATATTCTTAAAGTGTATGCAGAACTGTAGAACTGGTAGAAGGGTTAAGCAAAGTTCTCATCGGTCGACCAATGGATCAGAGAGAAGGAAGCTTGTAAATATTTGATTTGTCAGGGCAGGGGAGGGAGGCTGCTCCTCTTTCCCCACAAGTCGGGAACAATGGCTAATATATACTTAATAATTAAAACAAATCTTATTTATACCAAAACCTCTCTCATTGAACCATGCATTTTGTTTATCGCCCAGTGAAGAAAATAAAAGTCAGTGTTTTGTTTCCCACTTGGCAAATACGCAAGTAGGAAAGCAGAATGATTGTTTACAAAACAATTTGTTCTCGTTAGGCTTAATTGAATATAATGTTTATACTAGTTTAAAGAAATAAGTTTACTTCTCTTGGTCAGGCAATCATCCCAAGCTTTACAAATGAATTTATTTTATTTTTCTTTACATTGAATATTTAAAGAATATGATTTAAAGCCGCAGCTATGAAATGCATTGTCTTTAGTGGCGCGCGTTGGTAAGAAGAATCTTCTAGAAGGTGGCGAGCTCCCTCTGGCAGTCCGCCAGCTGGCCTCCCATTGGTCAGCGATGACGTAGCTCTCCGTACTTACATCGCTGCGCGCTGCCTCTGCCACTTATGTTAGAATAAAACGAAACATATTCCCCTCCTGTGGACATAGTCCACACACAAGGCAAAAGAAAAGGATCACATAGTGTAGAAAGTTTTTTTTTTTTTTTTTTTTTAAGAAGAAATTATAGAATGGCAGAAGTGCAATCTTCGAGATGGGTCTTATTAGATGATGTTGTTTCTCTGTTTGAAGTTCCACAACTCGGACATTGCCATCCGCTCCAGGTGACACCTTGGTGATGCGGCCAAGGCTCCACTGCATTGAAGGCATAGGAAAGTCTTTTACCAACACCAAATCTCCAACCTTCAGGTTGAAAGAGGGGTTTTTCCACTTGGACCGTTGTTGCAGATTGTTTAGATATTCCCTGGACCATCTTTGCCAGAAAACATCTCTGGCCTTTTGAATTAATTTCCATCTAGTTAAGTAGTTGTCATGAGGGTGATAACTGGGCTCTGGGAGTGATGTTAATGGTCTTCCAATCAAAAAATGTCCTGGAGTGAGAGGGTTGAAATCATTTGGATCCGAACTCATCGGATACAACGGGCGAGAATTCAAGCACGCTTCAATTTGACTTGTCAGAGTATTGAGTTCTTCAAAATTTAAAACTGCAGATTTTAAACACCTTAGGAGATGATACTTCAATGATTTAATTCCTGCTTCCCAAATGCCGCCGAAGTTTGGAGCAGATGGAGGTATAAAATGCCAAGTGATGTGTTCATTTGCGACATAACTTTGAATTGAAGAATCCTTTACAAGTTGATGTATATTATTCAAAATATTCTTAGCTCCTTTAAAGTTAGTAGCGTTGTCGGTGAAAATATCAGAGGGTTTTCCTCGACGAGAGATGAATCTTCTAAAAGCAGCGAGGAAGGCGGGGGTTGACAGATCTGAAACTATCTCAAGGTGAATAGCCTTCGTTGAGAAACAAATGAATAATGCTATATATGATTTTAATGTTACTTTTGTTCTTATGACATTGGGTTTAGTTATAAATGGTCCTGCGAAGTCTATTCCTGTTTTGCTAAAAGGGCTTGAGGGATGATTCTATGGATAGGCAGATCTCCCATGATTTGTTTTGACACTTGGCGTTTCGTCTTGAAACATGTCATGCAACGATTAATGAGCTTTTTTACTAGAATTCTACCAGATGGAATCCAGTACTTTTGTCGGATGGCACACAGAGTTAATTGGATACCAGAATGAAGATGCTCTACGTGGAATTGTTGAACAATCAATTCTGTAACAAAATGGTTGTGAGGAAGAATTATTGGATGCTTCTCATTGAATTGCAGGTTGGATTTGCGCAGTCGACCTCCTACACGTAGAATTCCTGATGAATGAATAAATGGGTTTAAGGATAAAAGTTTTGAGTTTGATGGTAGAACTTTGCTTTGATTACAACATTGAATTTCAGTTTTGAATTCTGAACTTTGAATGATTTGAATAAGAGTTCGAATTGAATTATCGAGCTCATTAGAGGACAATTCTTTGTGTTTTATTTTGTCGCTGCTGTGTCTAGCATTGTGGATAAATCTTAGGAGCCATGCCGTAACTCTGCTCAGCTTCCTGAATGTTGAGAATTTAAAAATAAAGTCTAGAATAGGACAAGTAGTGAAATGAACAATCGGAACAGTCTTTCTTTTTTCATGACAAACTTCTTTTGGAAGTTCATATGTGATTGGTAGCGGATCTTGTAAACTTGAGTTTGATAGCCAATCAGGACCATTCCTTCAAAGTGAATGGTTTACTAGTTCTGAAGAAGTTATACCTCTGAAGGCGCAATCTGCAGGATTATCCTTGGTAGACACATAGTACCAAGAAGATTGCAGAGTTAGTCGCTGAATTTCTGCAATCCGGTTACCAACAAAAGGTTTCCAATGTTTTGATTCAGATTTTATCCAACATAAAACAATCTGGGAATCTGTCCACAAAATTACTCGGTCAATCTGCAACAGCAATGAGCTGCAAATGGAATCATATAAATTTGAAAGGAGAAGAGCAGCACAAAGCTACAGACGAGGTATTGACGTTGCCTTCAAGGGAGCGACTTTTGTCTTGGCAGCAATCAATGTGACTTGAACCTGACCAGATTTAAAACGAGATTTCATATAAACAACTGATGAATATGCAGATTCGGAAGCATCACAAAATCCATGGAGTTCTAAAGAATGTATAAGTCCCTTGCAGGAAATATATCTAGGAATTTTAATATGATTTAGCATGGCCAAATCCATTTTCACTCTCCTCCAATGAGAACACAATGATTCAGACAAGGGATCATCCCAATCCAAATCCTGTTTCCACAAAGTTTGGAACAGAATCTTGAAGCTAATGATCACCGGTGATAACCATCCCAAAGGGTCATAAATTCGAGAAATGTCCGATAACAATTGTCTTTTAGAATATACGTCTTTTAGTGAATTGACTGTAATTGTGAAATTATCCGTGGATGGATTCCAATTTATCCCAAGAATCTTAACAGATGAATTATCTCCGATTTCATATGAATCATGTGCTTTCAGCGCTTCTGGTACCTCTGAAAGAACCTCAGGGACATTTGACATCCATTTTCTTATGCAAAAGCCACCAGATAAAAGGATTTTCCGGATATCATCAATGAGAACTTTTGCTTCTTCGATTGTTGTTGCGCCAGAAAGTAGGTCGTCTACATAAAAATCAGTTTTTATGATTTTAGATGCCTCTGGGAACAGGAGTTCTTTGTCGGTGGCAAGTTGCATCAAGGTACGGATTGCAAGATATGGTGCACACGACATTCCATAAGTTACTGTGAGCAATCTATACTCCAATAAAGATTCCAATGGACTATTTCTCCAGAAGATTCTCTGAAAGTTGAGATCAGAAGAGTTCACTTTTATCTGTCTGTACATTTTCTCAATATCTCCCGTAAAAGCTATAGGATTAGTACGAAACTTCACAAGAATATTGAAAATATCATGCTGCAATTTTGGTCCAGTATGAAGAAAGTCATTTAAGGAGTAATTGTTGCTCGTTTTGCACGATGCATCAAACACTACTCTTAATTTAGTAGTGCTGCTCTGATCACGCAGAACGCAATGGTGAGGTGTATAATAGCACTTATCTGATGGTTTGTCACGTTCCTTTTTCGGAATGAGCTCCATGTGGTTGAGAGAAAGATATTCCATCATGAAATCCTTATATTGCTGAAGAAGATTCGAAGATTTGTGCAATTTTCTCTCAAGAGCAAGAAATCGTTTCATGGCATTCTGACGTGAGTCTCCGAGATTAGGCACAGATTTAAACGGTAGACCAACAGAATATCTTCCATCTGTTGATATGCAAAAGTTCTTGTCATAAATGTCCCCGCAACTCTTCTCCTCTTTAGTCAATGGAAGAGCGGCAGGAACTGATTCCAATTCAAAAAACTTTCGCAGATTATCATCTCCTTGGGATGTTGCGCATAATGAGATATAGTTGTTTCCAGTCTCAGAACTGGAAACATTTCCTGAAAGTATCCATCCTAACTTGGAACTACAGGCAGTGGGTCCTGGATGATTTTGGAATCGTAGTTTTCCTGTATATAAAAATGAGGCTAGGTCTGCACCAATTACTAAATCAATGGGACTTGTTTTATCAAAATTGGGATCTGCTAATAAAGTATTCTTAAGATGAGGGCAATTATCCCTATTTATCAGAAAATTAGGTAAATCAACAGTGATTTGATCGAGTATTATGGATGAAATTTTGAATATTCTATCAGAAAAATGATGCTTAAATTGAAGAAAAGTCTCACTAGCAGACTGCTGTATTGGTTGGTTACCAATACCAAAAACTGTGAGTTGGCTCTTTTTAACAGGAAGATTCAACTTTTCACGACAATTTTCTGTTATCAGACTTCTTTGAAAACCAGTATCAATCAAAGCTCTGCATGGATGAAACGATCCATTTTCTGCTCTAACTCTCACGATAGCAGTAGATAATAAGATTGTCTCATTGGGCTTTGTTGTATCACTGAGAAAACATGAAACGCTAGATTGGGCAATTGGGGCTTCAATTGAAGTGGTATTCAAAGGTTCGGGTTGGAAGGAATGCAAAAGAGTGTGATGTTTTTTGTTGCATGATTTACAATGCATAGTGATTTTACATGACGTTACTCTGTGGTTGGATCGCAAACAATTGAAACAAAGGTTATTGGTTTTGACTATGTTCCATCTTTCAACGAGAGAACTTTTATGGAACTTGTCACATTTGAATAAAGGATGTGAATTTTTGCATAATAGGCATTTATCATCACCTTTTGAAATAGAATTATAAACATGTGTTTGTTTCAATACAGATCTATCCTCTTTAGCATAACCTTTTATTGATTGCAAACTTTTTGCTTGTTTTTCAAGAAACATAATAAAATTTTCATAGGATGGAAAGCCATCATCTATCAACGTCAATTCCCATTGCCTTTTCAAATCATCACCTATTTTTCTTTGTAGGAAATGTATTAGAAAGATATCAACAAGTGTATTTCTCTCCAAACCCAGTGATTTCAAATTTCTCATGGCTTCATTACATATATCTAGTAGTTCGAAAATGGCCTTGGAATTTATTAGTTTTAAAGGTTTTAAAGTGAATAATTTTGTACATTGTGAAAAGGCAAGTTCTTTTTTGTTATCATATCTGGAGACCAATGTGGCCCAAGCATGGGCATAGTTTTCATCAATTACAGGAAATCCCCTAATAAGTCGTTCAGCGTCTCCAGTAACAGCTGATTGTAAATATTGCAGCTTTTGTGAATCAGTTAGAGCGGTATTAGAATCAATAGACAGATAAAACAATTGCTTGAAACTAAGCCATTCGTTAACATCACCAGAAAAGGAAGGTAAATTAAATTTAGGAAGTTCTATTTTACTTGTGGTTGATTGATTTAGATCATCAATTTTGCTTGAACTGGCTGTACAAGATACTTTATTGATATTCGCCACTAAATTTCTAAGATTATCCTTGTATTGCATAACTCTAGAAAAGTAATCTTCATCATCAAATTCAGAAAATGTTAAAAGATTACAATAAGTTTTTTCAATGTTAGATTTTATATCTAAAATATCTTTTTTAAATGTCTGTAAATTTGCATCATCCTTCGATTCAATCATCTTGAGCGAAATTTGCTCAAAATAATCCACTTGTTTGAAATGAAATTCAAGAATATTTAAAGTAGCTTTAAATTTGGCAGCCATCTTTAATTTTTGCTATTATTAATTTTAATAATATATTTCAAAAATGAATTATAATTATTTATATTTAAATAATTATTTAATAGATTTATTCCCGGGTTTCGGCACCAATGTTTTGTTTCCCACTTGGCAAATACGCAAGTAGGAAAATCAGAATGATTGTTTACAAAACAATTTGTTCTCGTTAGGCTTAATTGAATATAATGTTTATACTAGTTTAAAGAAATAAGTTTACTTATCTTGGTCAGGCAATCATCCCAAGCTTTACAAATGAATTTATTTTATTTTTCTTTACATTGAATATTTAAAGAATATGCTTTAAAGCCGCAGCTATGAAATGCATTGTCTTTAGTGGCGCGCGTTGGTAAGAAGAATCTTCTAGAAGGTGGCGAGCTCCCTCTGGCAGTCCGCCAGCTGGCCTCCCATTGGTCAGCGATGACGTAGCTCTCCGTACTTACATCGCTGCGCGCTGCCTCTGCCACTTATGTTAGAATAAAACGAAACAGTCAGTTATACATTTAAATTATTTTTATTGTTTTATAACCGCCTCTTGCGTTCTACTTTGGGGTTAAAAACTAAATGAACCATTTTTAGGCGTTTTAAAAAGCGGGAGGTGCCTTTTGGTATATGCGGATCATCTTCTTTGCAATTTTGCGTTATGTATCACCACTATAATGTGTGACTTAATGTTTATATATATTTATATGTAGTAATAAATAGAGTCAATACATATATATACTCGAGATTGTCATGTAATATTATTATAATAAGTGTAAAGTCCAAAATGTAGATAAATTTCAACGCGCAGGTTTGGCGATCATGTAATCTTATATAAGACAATAAAATTTTAAAGAGAGTCAGCTACGACCAAGACAAGGCCCAAGCAACCATTGTCGATATTACATCAGACATGGAAATTTCCTAAATATTCACGTGGATCCTTCCCAGGGATCTTCCACAAGTCATTAGTGAGTTTTACGATAAGCCGCTGGACGACCGACAAGAAGCCTCAAGAAGCCTCTGGGACCAAAAATCTTTTTGGTCGCAGTGGTTACAGCCTTCTCCACGCTGACGAGCGCCAACAGCGCGAAACGCGTTCGAGGATGGCTTTTCTTGATTTATCAAGAAATTGGGTTGGCCAAATATCACGGAGCAAGCTAAATAAACGTTTAGGTCATTTTTGCTCCACTAGATGGCGCTCTGCCATCTAAAAAGCACATGTGTTCGTGGTCGGGAAAGGCTTTCTTTATTTTTAATATCAACACCTGACCCACTTATCAGGTGTTGATATTAAAAATAAAAAAGGCATCTCCTGACCACGAGCACATGTGCTTTTTAGATGGCAGAGCGCCATCTAGTGGAGCAAAAATGACCTAAACGTTTATTTAGCTTGCTCCGTGATATTTGGCCAACCCAATTTCTTGATAAATCAAGAAAAGCCATCCTCGAACGCGTTTCGCGCTGTTGGCACTCGTCAGCGTGGAGAAGGCTGTAACCACTGCGACCAAAAAGATTTTTGGTCCCAATGGCTTCTAGAGAAATCAAAAATTGGGTATTTAATATATATATATTGAAACACAAAGTATTTATTATTCTATTAACAGAGTATCTTTTTTTATGTGTATATTTTGCTACTCTGTAAAATTTTTCTCATTGGTTATCTTTTTTTGATCATTCATAGTTTGTTCTTGCCTTAAATAAAATTGCTGTGTCATCCTGAAGTTGGCTTTTCTAATTTTCCACGAGGCAATATATATTAAAAATAAAGAAGGCGTATATCAACAATATTAACACCTGACCTTTTTAATTTTTTCCTATTATTTTTGTCATGTATATTACGATATTTGATTTTTAGGAAGGTTTCTTACTAAGTCGTTTGGTAAAAAAATTGAAAATATGATTATTTATTAATACTCTTGATTAAAACACACTTTGAGAAATATCTCATAATGTTAATATATGATTTCAAGATTTAAACCTATATTATTATGATTGACAAAAATAAAAACAATTATTTACAGATATGTTCTTAATAACTAACTAAAATATCACATATTAAATGAAAAAAACAATGGCCTGACAACGAAGTCGGATTTATTCGCCTGTTGATTGGCTATCGCCTATCATATGAATTCAGCCAATCGTTCAATCAACAAACACTTTTCTTAGCTCAGTGTTTGCATAGATTATTGAGGTATTGGATTATATAAATATACGAACATAGGTTACAATTACGATTTTCTTCTTATTTTCTCATTGCCGCTGAAAATATTTTTAAAAAATATTTTTCTCAATTCTCTTATATATATTTGTAATTTTCAAAAAAAAAATCATTTCGGGACAGAATTTATAAATTCAGTGATGCGCTAACCTATGCACGATGGATTCTGTGGTCACTGGACCTCGTAATTTCATGAAGAGAAACATCGAATTTTTATTTATAAATGTAAGTTTACGAGAAGAATTAAATCGAACCATGCAATTTGCGGTCTTACGAAATATTGTGCATATATTATGTCTTTTTCTCCTTGTATATAGCCAATTTGTTATGATGTAGATAAATGTATTGACGTAAATATCCCTGAGTTTGGGATATCGCGTTATAGGATGTTAATAAAGTTAATATATTTTGTCTTAAATAAACTTTTCAATCAAATACAAAACAAGCCATAATATTAGTAAAATATTTATAAAAATGTATTATTCATATATTTAATGACTTACAGAACACACAAACCATATATTTACACACTTACTGAATAGAATAGCATAGATCTAATCCAGCCTCTCTGTGTGGATATTAATAGGAGAATGCGATAATATCTCACTAATTAGTATCTTATATAAATATGGAAGTGTATTTTATATAATTCATTATATAAATTATATATATTTATATAAGAAATTATAAACTGGCTTAATTAGTAATGCATATATTTATCTATCTTATTTGTATGAGATATATATTAGGACGGAAAATTTTGAAGAATATAGTTCTCCTATACAAATTAATTATAATATCTATTATAGTGGCTTTTATTTCGTTTGCTTTTTATATGGATAATAAATAAACCTAATATATATGAGCTTCTCTAAATTAATTGTTTATTCTTTTCTTTGAAATGTGCTTAAAAGAGCTTTTCTACAATTAATGTTATCAGATAGGTAAAGTCCATGAAAACAATGGTAAAATCGATATAACAAATTAATTGTTGGTTTGAAGAATTAATTGTGTTGTCTCCGAGTGGAAAGATCCATTTGAAGATAACAACAGGGGAGGAAGGTGAAGAAATCTGCTATCATGAATCTCTCCTAGCGTGACTATATTCGGTTATATACTCTTGGATAGTGTTTTCTTTAATAATTGTTTTATAGAACTTATGTTTATAACGTTATGAGATTCGATATTATTTGTGCACCAAAAGAGGCACCTTTCCCATTAAAAATGCATCAAAGTGCATTTTGTTTATGTAATGGTGGTAATAAAAAATGTGCTTCAACGCCTGTTTTATTACACATATACCAGTCTCAATAATACAGTACATGGGGAAAGTGAAGCCTAATATTATAGATCACTCGTAGTGTTTAAAAACGATGGAACATTTCGAATAATCTGTCGATAGGTTTTCTCTTATTAGTTTCTCTTAGGATACATAAGATGATCTATTAGCTTGCATCTCTTGATCCAACAACTAAACCTTGCTGATACTGAGCGCCATGTATCGGAATTAAACGTTCTGTTCTCCAATATCGAAACAAAAATACTTTATAAAATAATATGCAACAGATAACCCAACAGAGTACGGGTATCGGAATGTTCTTTATTATCAGCGTGTGGCAGGGGGGTTGTATTTCATTTATCGTTTATAATGTGGTTTTGTCACCGACCCACGGGTTTTGCGGCGACGCAATAGATGGTGTCTAGTTTTAAAGTCTATTTTTATGGGAGAAGTGTCTTTCATTTTATAGATCATTTTATTCCCGGCAAATTTTCCATTTATAGTTTGGCCAACATATATATGGCCTAGCCGCTCTGCCAGCTAAACACCTCTTAATGGATTATGAAGATTCCATTAGATCCTGTGTGGATCTCATTACATAAAGTCCGCCCTAGGCTGACGAGGGCCATAGTCTTAACCCAATGCCTCAAGGTAGGCGCTTCTCGTTTTTTCCAAAGCTGGTGTTGTGGCCTTGTCCCCAACCCGAGGCCGCTAGTTAACCGCAACGGTCAATAGATGACGTCTAGTTTTGACGTATTTTGTGACGGGATTTTTTTATATTATTATACTACCGGGATATAATTCCATCTATAAGTTATCGTTGGTAAAAATGGAGGAAAACTGTGGTGTATTCTGGAACCAGAATTTCCAATGGGCAGGTTTTAGCTGGCACACACACATCTATAAGGATAGAATAACCACCGTATTGTAAGGCCGCTACTAAGGAAAAAACTCCAATGAGACGTCATCTTCAATTTGTTAATTGTTATTGAGTGAGAAAATGATCTGTGCGTTATAAAACATCACTTGACTATTTTAATTATTTTCAATTTTTCATCTCAAAGTACCAAGATCACAGAAAAATGTTAAAGGAATCTGAAATATTAATTGCCGAAGTGATTTCTATCCCTCCAGAGAAATATATTCCGCAGCAATAAAAAAACAAAAAACAATCCAGGACGTGGAACTAGACCATTTCTATAAACGAGTATTTGAACAATAAAATATTGTAACATAGTATTTATTAATTTTATTAATGTAACATATTATTTCTTAATTTTTATTATTTTTTATTTAACAGAGTGGTCATTTTTATGTTTTATATCTTGCGACTCTGTAAATTTCCCTCGTGGCTTATCTTTTGTTTACCTTTGATAGTTTGTCCTTCCCTGAAATAAATTTTGTTTCCTCCTGAAGTTTTTGTCTTCCCTAATTTTCCACGTGGCATTTTTGGTGGAGATGCTGGGTAAGTTAGGGAAGACAAACTGAAGATCGCCGAGAAGACCTTGAAGCCATGTGTGCTGTGATCTACATTTTCGGAGACTAACTCCAGGATTCCACCGCCGTGCTAAAGCCAAGACTTCCCTCGAAGATGACGATGTCCCTATAGACGATACGACGACAAAGCCGCTCTTCACGCCGCCAGAAAAAGGATGCAAAGGTACTAGGGACAAAGTTCCAAGACTTCGATGGGAATCCTTGGCAGAAGCACGTCAAATCCACGTCAGTATCTACAATAATTGCTAGCTGTGGGTCACAGCTCCCATAGGGAAGAAGCTATGTAACATAGTATTTATTAATTTTATTAATGTAACATAGTATTTCTTAATTTTTATTATTTTTTATTTAACAGAGTGGTCATTTTTATGTTTTTATATCTTGCGACTCTGTAAATTTCCCTCGTGGCTTATCTTTTGTTTACCTTTGATAGTTTGTCCTTCCCTGAAATAAATTTTGTTTCCTCCTGAAGTTTTTGTCTTCCCTAATTTTCCACGTGGCAATATTAATAAAATTTATCGCCATTTAGGACTAGTTTCAAGAGAAATTTTAGATTTGGGACAATTTTCATTAGTGGGATTTGAAACGATGACGTTATTTTTAAAGTTAATGAAATTCCCAAAGAGTAGCCGCTAACCCCTGAAGCAGCCGTTAGAGAAGCGTTTCGTTTTTTAATATTAAAAAAAATGTATTGTGTGAGAACATAATAACTAAGACTTACACCATCATACAGACTGGGATTATTGACTACAGCCGATTACAATTTATCGTAAAGATAGAGGCTGCCTGGCCGGAATTCATAGTTCTTAAAATTGAAGATACTTAGGCCAGTAAATATTTTTATATAAAAACATTTACTGGCCGAAGTATCTTAAATTTTAAGAACGATTACAATATTGTAGCCATCCTATTTGGCACTAAATTTCATGATGCATAGAACGTCTTGAAGTACTAAATTTTGTGTATTGCATTTGACGATGTCAAAATCGATTACTATATCAACATATCAAGAGCTAGAACCGTGCTTCAAGGCTTGAAGAAGCAACTGATGAATTCGAGAGTAGCGAAACCGAGATGCGAAAAAAAAAACAACATCAATACTTCACTATCCGAAATTAGATACACCGTGGTGTGAAAAGTTCAAGCTATAAACCAGCTATCTATCTTTGATCCTGTATTGTAAAACGGATAAAAATGACACCAATTGAAACCATTAAGACATCATTTATATTATAATGAAATATAATTATAAAATCCAATAAAACAATAAGATAGACCAACTATAAGTAGCCAATTATAACGATTTCTAGCAGTCACATGATATTCCTACCTATAATTATAAAATAATTAGCAAGCAAATACCTAATAAGGTCTAAATTGACGCATAAAAAAACTATTTTTAGGAGCGAAGTATTTTTTATCTTCTCAAATTGTCGTTCTCACTTAAGTCTATAATCATCCCGGTTTTTTTTTTCTGGTATTTTGATCCGAGAGGAAGGAGCATTTTTCCAGGAAATTATAACCTTGAAATATAATTAATGTGCGTTAACTATACTGCAACGGGCGCTAATTATATTAAGTGATACATTCGCTAATTTGAGAGAAAATGGTTAATATTTTAATTGGAAATTGTTGCGATATCGAGTTTCGAGAGAATTAATTCATCATAAAGTATTACAATTTGTTGAGGTTTTTCTTCGTCTTCTATATAATTCCAAAAATATAATCAGAAGATCTATGTTCTTTGATGACTCTGTGATATTTGTAAGTTTGTATAGTTTCAATAAATTAGAAGATCTCTGTTCTTTGATGACTCTGTGATATTTGTAAGTTTGTATAGTTTCAATAAATTAGAAGATCTCTGTTCTTTGATGACTCTGTGATATTTGTAAGTTTGTATAGTTTCAATAAATTAGAAGATCTCTGTTCTTTGATGACTCTGTGATATTTGTAAGTTTGTATAGTTTCAATAAATTAGAAGATCTCTGTTCTTTGATGACTCTGTGATATTTGTAAGTTTGTATAGTTTCAATAAATTAGAAGATCTCTGTTCTTTGATGACTCTGTGATATTTGTAAGTTTGTATAGTTTCAATAAATTAGAAGATCTCTGTTCTTTGATGACTCTGTGATATTTGTAAGTTTATATAGTTTCAATAAATTAGAAGAGCTCTGTTCTTTGATGACTCTGTGATATTTGTAAGTTTGTATAGTTTCAATAAATTAGAAAAACATTGAAAAAGGTAGCTCTTTATCGTGCAACTGAAAGTTGCCAATAGCTTGGGCTATCTACTAGAATATTTATTCCGATAGATGGCGCAAGCTATTAGCAACTTTCATTTGCACGATAAGGAGATGCTTTTTTCTCTCTAATAATTTATGCACCTTATTCCAGTACAATATCACATTTGTACTATTTTTTCATAAAAGAACATTGTTTCATATTTATGCCGTTTAATTGGCGACATTAAATACCAGTTCCCTGATTAACCTAATAAATAATTTATTGACGCGCTATATAATTATATATTTTAAAACACCTTCTCTAATATATTTACTCTTATTTATCCTAAACTATAACAAAACATTTGAAATACTATCCCGCATGTGTTTCTTTTCAACGAAAATTCAAATTTTATTTCAAGGAGAAATAATGATTATTTCTAACCTTTTGGATGAGGTATGAAAGGGTGAATTGTTCCGCTTACCGGGCAGATGCCATGTCCTCTAGACTACCCTGGACATATTTTTCCGTTCGTAAATAATGCACAAAATAATTTATAATACAATATAATATAATGCGGCTTGTGATTGTAAAACGACATTTGAAATACCATCCCGCATCTGTTTCTTTTCAACGAAAATTCAAAATTTATTTCAAGGAGAAATAACGATTATTTCTAACCTTTTGGATGAGGTATGAAAGGGTGAATTGTGAAGAGTAACGATAAACGGAAAAATAAAAGTGTCCAGTAATGGGAATCGAGCCCACAGTGTTCCGCTTACTGGGCAGATGCCATGACCATTAGGCTACCCTGGACATATTTTTCCGTTCGTAAATAATACATAAAATAATTTATAATACAATATAATATAATACGGCTTGTGATTGTAAAACGACATTTGAAATACTATCCCGCATGTGTTTCTTTTCAACGAAAATTCAAAATTTATTTCAAGGAGAAATAACGATTATGTCCAGGGTAGCCTAGTGGACATGGCATCTGCCCGGTAAGCGGAACCCTGTGGGTTCGATTCCCATCCCTGGACACTTTTATTTTTCCGTTTATCATTACTCTTCACAATTCACCCTTTCATGCCTCATCCAAAAGGTTAGAAATAATCGTTATTTCTCCTTGAAATAAATTTTGAATTTTTGTTGAAAAGAAACACATGCGGGATAGGATTTCAAATGTCGTTTTACAATCACAAGCCGCATTATATTATATTATATTATAACAAAATAGCTAACTACCATTGCCAAGATCATTCAAAACCTATATTCTCACAAACCTATTCACTATATTCCAATTTATAAAGTTTTATTTATCTTGTTTCCATGTCTGTCTGTCCGCAAATCTTGTAATCCATATTCATATACTAACAGAGAACCTAGAAGTATGAAATTTGGTAAACATGTTCAAATATTATTCTGATGCAATATAACAAAGTTTCAGACTTTTTGGTAGTCGGGGTGGTCGGGGATACACTTTTTTCTATTTCTCCTTTTATATTCATTATAGGTTAATATATACTTTCAGAGCATCTAGAAGTCTGAAATTTGGTTTACTTGTTCAAACCAGAAAATAATGCAATATGACAAAGTTTCAGACTTTTTGGTAGTCGGGGTGGTCGGAGATACACTTTTTTCTATTTCTCCTTTTATATTCATTATAGGTTAATATATACTTACAGAGCATCTAGAAGTCTGAAATTTGGTTTACTTGTTCAAACCAGAAAATAATGCAAAATGACAAAGTTCAGACTTTTGGGTAGTTGGGGGAATATACTATTTCTATTTTTCCTTTCAAATTTAGGATAGGTCAATATATACTTACAGAGAATATCTAGAAGTCTGAAATCGGTATAGTGTTTTATACTTTAGGACAAGTTGACAGAATTTCAGACTTGTGAATAGTCAGGGTGGTCGATAATGTATTAATTTTGATTTCTTTATTTGGTGTTTTTAAAATGTTATTATCAAACACACAATTGTAATATACTTACAAATCACAAAGAAGTGTGTAAATTTGTAGACTCGCTCTCAATACAGCTAACAATGCAAGTTGACAAACTATCAGACTTCTAGATAGCTGTGTGATGTTCTGGAATAGACTATAGAATATAATTTGTATATATATCAAAATTAAGAATTAATGACTAAGATATTTGAGAATAGATTTTTGAAATCTTTCATCAAATGCACTAAAACAAAGAAAATAAATATTTCGGGTTCCGTCATTGAACAATTAGATTTAATTCAAAGTAAAAACGGCGAAGGGCGATCATCGTGAATTTCGAACCTAATATGATTTAATATGAATAACTGATTATAGCAAGTTTTTACCTTTCCCTCTCAATATATACGATGATCCTCCCCCGCTGACTCGTATAAATCTGAAGGCGGAAGCTAAAATAATTATCTTCTCCTTTTTTAGTGCATTTTAATACAAGCTTTTGAAAAATATTTTACAAATTACTTATTCACAAGTATAATATTCATAAATATGATAGTGTTTTGGAATACATTTTAACTCATCAGTATCATTATAAATAAGAAACTATTTTAGTATATTATATGCCCATATAATAGATCTAGACAGTTAATAAGTTTGTAGATCTATAGGAATTTGTAAATACCAGAGAGTCACAGATTTAACTACTTTTATAAATATATTTATGAATCTCTTTCTAACCTGAGAGGATCAGGTTCTTAATATTTCTATTGTTTTATTATTTTTTTTAATTATTATATAAAATGTTTATAACTTTCAATTCAAAAATGTAAATCGACGCAATTATCCCTAGCCTGGATATCGCGTTTTGTATGTTGAAATAAAATAAAAAATATATAATAGAATATAAAAAATATTATAAATAATATGAAAATTTAGCCGCGGGGGTTAATTGATCCATTTTGTGTTTATTTGAACAGGAAATGTGCCCTTCGTATTATATGGGCTTAGAATATCTATTGTGAGCATGGTTTGGTAATTTTTTTGTGAATTAAAGATGTGTTTATAGCTGCCAGCATAGGTGCTCATCTCACAGAACATAAGCCATGTAGACAACCTTATACACAACTGTTCCAATGAAATTATCGTTATTTTCAGGTCTAATTATTTCATTTCAGTTTCCAAAAGTACAATCTCTAAGTCCGTTAAAAGGAAGTTGGAAAATATTTCCCTAGTTTGACCAGAAAAACTATCGGAGAAAGTAGTACTATCATGTTTGAGTTATATTGTGCAAAAGTTTACGGCGGCATTTCTCCTGATGAGTAATTTCCTCTCGAGGATTTTCTGGAAAAGTTAATGGGAGGAAGGAGTTGAGGTAGTTAGGGATTTCTTTTATCAAATAACGAAATCAATTTTGTTGTTAGATTAATATCTGGGCCTTCCATCGAGGGGGCCCCAATGGATTACTGTTCCGACAATTACAGCTCAGAGTTTTTATTAATCTTTTAAATTCTATTTGTGCTATATGAGTAATATTTTTATACACTTAGTCACACTATATATATAAACTCTATTGATAATTAACACAAATTACTGTTCCGACAATTACAGCTCAGAGTTTTTATTAATCTTTTAAATTCTATTTGTGCTATATAAGTAATATTTTTATACACTTAGTCACACTATATATATAAACTCTATTGATAATTAACACAAATTACTGTTCCGACAATTACAGCTCAGAGTTTTTATTAATCTTTTAAATTCTATTTGTGCTATATAAGTAATATTTTTATACACTTAGTCACACTATATATATAAACTCTATTGATAATTAACACAAATTACTGTTCCGACAATTACAGCTCAGAGTTTTTATTAATATTTTAAATTCTATTTGTGCTATATGAGTAATATTTTTATACACTTAGTCACACTATATATATAAACTCTATTGATAATTAACACAAATTACTGTTCCGACAATTACAGCTCAGAGTTTTTATTAATCTTTTAAATTCTATTTGTGCTATATGAGTAATATTTTTATACACTTAGTCACACTATATATATAAACTCTATTGATAATTAACACAAATTACTGTTCCGACAATTACAGCTCAGAGTTTATATTAATCTTTTAAATTCTATTTGTGCTATATGAGTAATATTTTTATACACTTAGTCACACTATATATATAAACTCTATTGATAATTAACACAAATTACTGTTCCGACAATTACAGCTCAGAGTTTTTATTAATCTTTTAAATTCTATTTGTGTTATATAAGTAATATTTTTATACACTTATTCACACTATATATATAAACTCTATTGATAATTAACACAAATTACTGTTCCGACAATTACAGCTCAGAGTTTTTATTAATCTTTTAAATTCTATTTGTGTTATATAAGTAATATTTTTATACACTTATTCACACTATATATATAAACTCTATTGATAATTAACACAAATTACTGTTCCGACAATTACAGCTCAGAGTTTTTATTAATATTTTAAATTCTATTTGTGTTATATAAGTAATATTTTTATACACTTATTCACACTATATATATAAACTCTATTGATAATTAACACAAATTACTGTTCCGACAATTACAGCTCAGAGTTTATATTAATCTTTTAAATTCTATTTGTGCTATATGAGTAATATTTTTATACACTTAGTCACACTATATATATATATAAACTCTATTGATAATTAACACAAATTACTGTTCCGACAATTACAGCTCAGAGTTTTTATTAATCTTTTAAATTCTATTTGTGCTATATAAGTAATATTTTTATACACTTAGTCACACTATATATATAAACTCTATTGATAATTAACACAAATTACTGTTCCGACAATTACAGCTCAGAGTTTATATTAATCTTTTAAATTCTATTTGTGTTATATAAGTAATATTTTTATACACTTAGTCACACTATATATATAAACTCTATTGATAATTAACACAAATTACTGTTCCGACAATTACAGCTCAGAGTTTTTATTAATCTTTTAAATTCTATTTGTGTTATATAAGTAATATTTTTATACACTTATTCACACTATATATATAAACTCTATTGATAATTAACACAAATTACTGTTCCGACAATTACAGCTCAGAGTTTTTATTAATCTTTTAAATTCTATTTGTGTTATATAAGTAATATTTTATACACTTATTCACACTATATATATATATATAAACTCTTTTGATAATTAACACAAATTACTGTTCCGACAATTACAGCTCAGAGTTTATATTAATCTTTTAAATTCTATTTGTGCTATATGAGTAATATTTTTATACACTTAGTCACACTATATATATAAACTCTATTGATAATTAACACAAATTACTGTTCCGACAATTACAGCTCAGAGTTTATATTAATCTTTTAAATTCTATTTGTGTTATATAAGTAATATTTTTATACACTTAGTCACACTATATATATAAACTCTATTGATAATTAACACAAATTACTGTTCCGACAATTACAGCTCAGAGTTTATATTAATCTTTTAAATTCTATTTGTGTTATATAAGTAATATTTTTATACACTTATTCACACTATATATATATATAAACTCTATTGATAATTAACACAAATTACTGTTCCGACAATTACAGCTCAGAGTTTATATTAATCTTTTAAATTCTATTTGTGTTATATAAGTAATATTTTTATACACTTATTCACACTATATATATATATAAACTCTATTGATAATTAACACAAATAAACCTAAATTTACAATAGCAATTTTCTCATTCTCTATTTCTTTTAGCAATAATTACCTGTAAACACACATGTTCGAGAAATAAAATTATCTATTGACACTTCTTTTACATGTGATATATTGTATTAATATACATTTATGATGCAATTTATAATAATTAAAATATAGCATATTAGGAGTTTATATAATTTATCTATTTCAATATGGGTATTTATTGTGACGTGTGTCTTAAGGAGTTTGAGATATGCGGGTAAGAATTTAACATTCTGGTAAGAAGTGACTTTCTAGACAATATCGTGCTCTTCTAAACTTTACAACATGGATTGCATAGTAGTTATGTAATATTATTTAATTATCACTTACACTTTCTTAAATTAAGATTAAAAAGTTTAAATATAAGGAGTAAAATTGGAGAAAAATAGCGTCTAATATTTCATAACTTTGAGGTTGATGATATAAATGAATGTTTGTAACTCATGTTCTAGATATATATATATATATATATATTATATTTAAATAAAAAAAGATAAGATTTCTGTTGTTTTTGATCATCTTGAATGATTATACTATTGTTGTTGTAAATATGTAAAGTGAACCCTACCTTTTCTAATGAAAATCACGAATATAGAATTCATTTTCTAAATTTTATATTACTGTGATATAAATAATTTTATGTATATTTTTACTTCAAGAGATTCAAAATAAAAATCTGCTTGAAAGGTAAATAATTATTTTCCACGACTGAACCTCTTTTCAACAATCAAACACACAAAAAATTTCTAATATATAACATATATATATATATGTTGTTGTTGTCGTGTGTCCAATGAAGAACCTCAGATGTCTCCATACATCTCTATCGCAGAATTTTCAATGTCCTTTATCTTGGGTGCGTAAAGTTGCTGCTCTGGGTCCATGTCAATTTTCTGCAAGGCTGCGGCCATTGCAGGGCATGTGAATATGTGGGTAGGTGTTAGTTCCACACTAGGACTTTGTTGCATGTCCTATAGGTTCTTGTGCCAACTGGATGTATTGTCATTCCTTTATAGTGTCTTGTTCCAAGTCTTGTTATTGTTTTTTTTGTAATTCTTCTCTTAGAGTTTATTTCGCATATTTGATCTACAATATATAAATCTAAATAAATAAATAATATTTTGACAGACTTAGACATTTCTTTATTTCGTATTGACACTTTTATTATGATAAATATAGGATCTTACATTGCTTATAAATAGGTATTTTCCTTCACACCTGTTGGTTTAAGGTTACCTTTCAGGGAAATGCCATCAAATATCAAACGTATGTGGCTCTCAGTTTGTGCTGAATCGAATATAGATTCCTATCTAAAGTAATAATAATTGACATTTAAAAAATTCAATTTTATATAATCTTAAAAATTTTAAATTAATTATTTAATAATGTTCAATGTAAAATATTGTCAAATATATCGCTTTGTCACCATATTATTACCTTATGTGGTTCGGTCTAATATATGATTTCCATCCCATGTTCTAGAAGAGCCCTGTGATCTTAGAAAGAAAGAAACTGCCCTGTAAGAATACCAAGGATTTCAATCTCTGTATGAGGTGATACCTCCACTGGACCCAGGAAAAGCAAAAAAGAAGAGAGTTTCGAAATAAGAAATAAAATACCACATCTGACTTGAATAACATGTTGTTTCTTAATTATTTAGTTCAAAGAACATCATATAAAATATCCCGTTAAAATAACGCTGCCTCTAATTCACAAACATCGATGGACATATCCTGTGATATCCCAAAATAATATTTCTTAGATCCCTGTTTCTATGTGTAATATTGGCACAGCGATCTGGAGCCATGTACAGCTCATGTACCCGTGACGGCGCCAACCTGTGAAAGCACATGGTCGTTGCCCATCAATATTTAGAAAAATAAATCAAATTCTTTAGTGTAAAGTTAATTAGAACCTTTTATCAACCACCCGAATGACCTCATCTTCACTCGTGTAATATCAAAAACATTCTATCTGAAATAACCATACCTCCATGAAGAGACCGCCTCCAGGAGAGTCCAATAGCGTCGAAGGTTTTGGTTGTCAAAGGTTTCATTATACAAATATTGATCATAAAATATTTATCTTTTTTACAAATGAAAACATAAAAACGACTACCTAAAAGTACGGGTATATAGAAACACTCTTTGAATAAGTAAGTTGAAAAGTTAGTATATAAAACCCGAAATTACGAGTGCTCTTTAATACCCTCTAAGAGTATAAATTCCTTTCAAACTTGTTTTTTTTAAGTTTCTGAGTAGAAGTATGTAGGTTCTATGTAATTACGTGATATAGCATACTTTATAGCAGTATTATTCTACTATTTAGTAAAAAAGTTGAACTAGAAACGTATATAGAGACGGTATATGGTTTAAAAAGTGTCCAACACCTGCAGCCGCAGTGCGTTCACTATTCAGAGCTAATTAACTGTTTTGTTTAATGGGCTCACACAGCTGGCATAATTAATTATCTAATGGGGCGAGCTAACAATGGTCATTGGGAATTTATTCTCCCTGGGAGATTAGAGAAATATGGCTGGAATATAACTTGGGCTTTCATATTTCAGCTATATGCCTCATTTTGAATTACTCTTAGAACCTAAACATTTTATTATTATTTTATCCACATTTAGTTGAAATGAAGTGAATAAAAGGGGATATTATTGAAAAAATTATAAATTATAGACCTCACTAAACCCTCAAGATATAATAAATACATGCTAAATCCTCTCATAAACGGACAAATTTATGTAAAATAGAAATGACGCCACCTGATCTCCTCCGAACTTCAAAAAAAAAAAACCCCGCTAGGAGAGACCAGGTGTTTTTCATGTCTATCATGGGTGGTTTGACTTTAATTTCCTGTTGGCTCCCTGTCCAGCCCAGAGCTCGAGTTCCAGCTATTTGTTTTGATATCCCCAGGGACCTGTGCAGGGATCGTAGTTAGAGAATGGGAGAACTATTCAGACGTCATAGTCTTTGATAGATAAGGTTCGAACTTATAGTGAATGTTTTCTACCCTATGACAATTGTTTTATATTATTTATGACCGTAAATTTAAACCCCTCTATTAGTATTCTATATCATAATTAGGATTTATACTTGATCATTTCGATCATTTTAACTTTTTAAAATTGTAAATAGAGGGAGGTTATCCATGAAACATAACGATTGGCCTCATACTTATAACGGAGCCGTTCTAATATAAATAAATATATATAAGGTTGTCCCAAAAGAACGTGTTTTTCTTAAAACGTTGTTTTTCTTATTACTCGTTGAATAATATTATTATGGCGGATACATAATAAAACTACTTTATACATAATACAAAGTCATTATACATAACGGCGAATAATATTGGTATTTCAATTGTTTTACAAGTATTTACGAACTTAACGGGAAAATTTATTTTGTGCGTGTATGTTTTGAAACGTTAGCAAAACAAAATTAAACTGTTCTCCTTCGCTCTTAAATTTCCGTTAAATGTATTCCTATTTGTTTTCTGTCTATAAGCAGATTCTAACTTCTTTGACCCACCGGTTATCGTTTGTAGTAGAGTGGACACTTTTTGTGATGTTGAGGAAATTAAAGAAAGAATATTAATCTATAAGAGAAAATAGACCATATGCGCGCCCTGAACATATGATTTCATATGCAAACTTTTCATTAAAAATAAATCCTACTTCATTTTTCTGATATTTTAACATATTTTGTTTAGAATTTCTATTCGAAAGATTGTTATTTTGGAGCTATAACTCATAGCACACTCTAAACCGCGATAGCTTTGCTCTCTAATTATCATCAGACTTTTCAATCAAGAGTATCCTCCGGTGTCTCCAATAGACCATAAAAAATATTTAAGGAGAGAGACATAAACAGACAGAAAAAATAATTATTTTGACACTTCTATTGCTCTAATGCTTCAGTTTCATCATTTTACTCTTTTTGGTAAAAGGTTTTTGAAACTTTCTTTCTCTCCTTCTATTTGATTTATTTCAGTTAAATTATTCTGACAGAAACAATTCTTTATTTTATTACTCTTATTTAATGCATAGTAAACAATGGAAAAAATTCACTGTTTCTATTTTTAATGGTAATATCTTCTTTCCTATATGTACATCATAAATAGTCGTTCACATAGCGTGGTTAAATGCATGTTTGCTGTTCTAAAAAGTTACTACGTAATATAAAAATGAGAGGAATTTGGCTGAAATGAGCTGGAGGTATTTAAAAATGCATCCAGTTATTTCTGTTGTAAATGACGTTAATAAGCAAAACGTTCCTACACGTGTAACGGAACGGAAGCAGCTGGATCATCCTAAATAAAAAAAAAAGCTTCTACAAAAACTCTAGACCGGTAGAGCAAAGTTTTTTACTCCTCCTTTTTATTATTATTGTTTTTTTTTTTTTTTGTTCTGATCTTACAAGGAAAGATACTCGGAGGCTTTTATGTAATAAGAGTTGGCTTGAAATATTCAATTCCTTCAAAATGCCATCGAGGGATCAATACCCCATCGATAGATGAAATAACAATTTTTAATGGTTTTTTCTAATTCTTTTTTTCCCTTCTTTCAAATAATTTATTGATTTCTCTCAAAGTATTATTTAAATATTTTCAAGATTTTTCAGAATATTTCTATTAATGTTGGTATGGGGATCTTATGAGAAATTGTTTTATTTATAATTTATATTCCAAAAAATATTGATAATTGATAGTTGTTTTTTGTGGGTGTTTAAATGGGAAGATAGGGATCACGACAATTATATAATCATTAAAATATTTATTAACATATAAAATTAAAAGAAAGGATATATAAGAGCCACGTAAAGTATCTGTTCTTGCCTGTTCTTCTTTTTTCTTCTTTTTTTCGTTTCCGTTGTTTATCTTCTTTCATAGAATATTATTTATAATTGTAAATTTTAATCATACTCAAAATTCAAAAACAATAAGGAATATTTTTAAATATTAAATAAAAATGTTACACAAAATTATAGGCAACATATTTGCAACAAATCCCCCCGTAATTTTGGGGAATATTTTCCATTAATTCAATTAAATTAAAGTTTAAAGATCAAACATGGTACACAATATAAGAACGTCGGGCTGGTGGCCGACAGGTCGTGACGTCACCTCATGGTTGTCTCCCATAATTCAACGCGCCTTCAACATGGTTGCTTCGTTTACAAATAAAATGATTCCAAAGTTTGATATTTTATGATACACAGTATGAAATAAAGTTTAAAACACACATATTAAATCTATCCAAAATGATCACATTTTATATAATCGAAATTATATTTAATACAATCAAAATATGTCATTAGTAATATATATATTCAAATAAGTAAACAATCCCTTTTTAAAATTGTTTATACAACATTAATCATTTTTAAAGTATTTCTTAGTTCATCTTTGGATACAGCTTTTGTAAGAAAGTCTGATAAATTATCAGATGAAGGTGTGTATGATAGAGTATAATTATTAACAATCAGATTTTCATGTAAAAAATTAACAGTTCTAATTATATGATTACTTTTAAGAGAAGTAACTCCAGTTTCACAAAAGGTAATTGCTGATTGGTTATCACAATTAATTTTTATATTAATATTTTTATGATATACTCTTGCAAAAGGTTCCTCAATTAAGTATTTCAAATATACACATCTTTTGTAGCAGGTCAATAAAGCAATCATTTCTGAATAACAGGTTGATAAAGCAGTATTGTCTTGTGACTTTGACATCCATGATATGAGACATGAGCCTAAATGAGTAGTAATGCCAGTAATAGATTTTTCTTTATTTTTTCCATCTCTCCAACTAGCATCACAAAATGCTTTAATGAATGTACCATATTCATTTGTATAACATAAGCCTAGACTTTTAGTTCCTTTTAGATATCTGATAATTATTTTTAAGAAAGATAGAATTTCTCTGGGGTCATTTGAATATTTAGATAGAAGTGTTAAAGGTAAAGCTATATCTGGCCTAGTTCTTACACTCAAATACATTAATGAGCCCAAAATATCCTGATATTTTTTAATGTCACATTTAGGTGAATTTTCAAATATAGCTAAATTAGTGTTTAAATCAAGTGGTGTTAAAGCATGTTTACACTCCTGCATATTGAATTTTATTAAAATTCCATTAACAAATCTCTCTTGATTGATGAAAATATTATTATTATTTTTATCCCTAAATATATCCATACCAAGGAAATGGATGTCTCCAATATTTTCCTTAACAGTAAATTTATTTTTTATTTTAGAGATTGCATTAGACAAAATTTCTCATTTGAATAAATTGCAATTATGTCATCTACATAGATTCCAAGAATTAAGAGTGAATTGTTATTTTGGTAACAAAATACACATTTATCAGCAGAAAATATTTTAAAGCCATTATTTAAAAGATATTGGGTAAAAGTGTTATACCATATTTTACCTGATTGCTTTAGGCCATATATAGCTTGGTTTAATTTACAAACTAAGCTATTATCACTTACTTCAAATCCTTCAGGTTGTTTCATGTAGATGGTCTCTTCAAGGTTCCCATAGAAGTATGCAGTAACAATGTCAAAACATTTGATGTCATATTGCATGATGGCTGCAAATGCTAGTATGACTCTAAGTGAGTCATTCTTGATGACTGGTGAGAAAATTTCTTCATAGTCTTGGCCATAGCTCTGTTGGTAGCCTGTTGCAACTAGTTTAGCTTTGTATTTTCTATCTTGTGTTGTTGCATCTTTCCTGATGGTGTAAATCCATTTACTTTTGATTACTTTAGAGCCTTTGGGAAGAGGTTGAAGTGTCCAAACTTTATGTTCCCTTAAAGAGTCAAGCTCCTTTTCCATAGCTCCTATCGACTTTTCAGAATCAGGTAAATTCATAGCTTCTTTTTAGCAGTTGGGTATGGAATATCCTTGATGAGATGTCTTTAAAACAGTAACACCATTTGGTAACTTGAATCAGGTGAGTCATTATCCTTTTTTTCAACATCACTTAAGGAAGGTTCATAATAGAATCCAGGTCCAGGATGATGAGGTCTCAGATCATAATGGTGCTGTTGAGTTGGTGATGAAGCATTTTCTTGTAAGATTGCTTCTGTTATAGATGATGGTAATTTTCCTCAGAATCTCCATCTTCCAAGTTAATTAGGGTATAATTTTGGGTCATCTTATCTTTTTCTTGATTTAAAAGTTCTGATCCTTTTATTGTTTCAAAGAATTTTACATCTCTGGTTTCAGTAATAGAGAAATCTTGGGGATTACAAATTCTATAGGCTTTTCTATTGTTGGAGTATCCCAAAAAATTGCAGTTTTGGTGATTTTTTCAAATTTTGATCTTTTGTGTTTGGGGGTTCACATTTCTGATAAACAACCAAAGGTTTACAAATGTCCAATTGTTGGCTTTCTTCCTGTGAAAAGCTCTTCTGGAGTGCACCATTTGTTATGTCTTGATGGAGTTCTATTTTTAATGTATGTGAATGCATCCATGGCTTCAGCCCAAAGAATTGTTGGCAGTTCTGCTTCTATCAAGAGTGCTCTGGTGCCTTCTATAAGAGATCTGTTTGCTCTCTCTGATCTTCCATTTTGTTCTGGAGAATAGAAAGTTGTTTTCTGGTGTTCAATACCTTAGGTTGTAAAGTATGATTCTATATTAGAATTGACAAATTCCAGGCCATTATCACTTCTCATTGATTTTACTTTTCTTTCTAAAGAATTTTCAATTCTTTCTATGAAATTTTTGATGGCATCTGAAGTGTCAGATTTGGATTTAAGAAAGATTGTGAATATTTTCTAGAATAATCATCCACTATTGTTAGAATGTATTTTGCTTTGCCAATTGAGATTGGTTGTATAGGGCCAATGAGATCAACATGTAGGAGATCAAGAGATTGGAATGATTGATCAAATTTGACTTCTTTAAAAGATTTTCTGGAGAATTTTGTTTGGGTGCATGTTACACAATTCAGATCTTTTCTTGTATTGCAGTTAAATTTGTGTACTAGTGCATTGTTTTGCATGATTTTCATGTATTCTTCGTTGATGTGACCAAGTCTTTTGTGCCATATATCCCATGATGTGTCACTGAATTTTAAAGTTTTTGGGGTTGGTGGGAGACATGTATCAGTACCTTCATTGATGCTGTAAATAAAGTGTCTCCTTCTTCATTCTGAATGTGTCCACCCTTATTGTCAAAAAGAATCTGTTTTTTGTCTTGAATGAGCTTGCTTACAGATATTAAATTTAAAATAAAACTACAACCTTTCGCAATAAGTTTCTTTTATAATAAAAGAAACTTATTGCGAAAGGTTGTAGTTTTATTTTAAAATTTGTAGCGCAATTTTTTCGTTTACTTCAGATATTAAATTGTCACTTAATTTTCGTACATATAGTACATCTTTCAGAATGATAGATTCTTCATCACTGTTCTTTATTTCTACATCTCCAATTGATTCTGATGTGATGTAGCTATCATCAGCCAAGGTAATTTCCTTATTCGTGGCTTGGATATTCTTCAGATGGTCAAGGTGAAAAGTCATGTGACTGGAAGCTCCACTGTCAAGAATCCATTGTTGTTCCAGATTGTCGTGCTGCTTCACAAGTTTAGCAAAGCCATTTCTATTTTCTTCTTTGGCAAATGTAGCCTTTGGATTTTTATTGGGTGTATTTGCTTTGTAGCCACTTGATCCTTGTGATGCAAATGTTTTGCTTTACATTAGTATTTTTCTTATTTTCAGGGTTGTGCCAGCATTCAGCTGCCTTGTGTCCTGGTTTGTGGCATATGAATCATTTGTAAGTCTTTGGTGTTTTCATTTCTTTGTAATGTTTATATTTGTCCTTGCTGTAGACTTTAAAAGCTGAGGAATTTTCTTCCTTTGTATCATTAGAAAATCTTTCGTGGTAGAGTTTTAATGAGTTTCTTAAGTCAAAAATTGTTAAATTTTCTTGGTTGCTGAGTTGAAGTACGATGATATTGTATTTGTGGGGTACACCGCTTATAACTGAAGTGATAAACTCTTCGTATTCAATATCAGCGCCTAGATTTCTGGCTTGTTCCAAAAGTCTTTCTGCTCTGTATAGATAATCTTCCCATTTTTCTTCCTTTTTCATTACTAATCTAAAAACGTCATTTCTAGCTTCAATTATTATCTTCCTTTTATCGCCCTCATATCTGGCATGTAGAGCTTTCCAAATTTCCTTGCTAGTTTTACATGTTAAAATCAAGGCAACTAAGGAATCAGTCATCGAACAGGTAAGAATACCTTTGGCTTGTGCGTCCTTTTTTTCCATTCTTTAAACTTTTCTTCTTCTTTGGGTGGATAAGCTTCCAAAATGGCGTCCAATTATTTTTCTTCCAGAATTGAAATAATTCGGAATTTCCAAGAGGCGAAATTTTTGCCATCAAATTTTGGTATTTGCACATTACTCTCCATTTTCTGAAGATATTCCTATACCTTTTCGGTAATCAACTTTCCGTTGAATTCCAAAAATATTAGTCTTTTGGTATTAGCGACGCGAGCCCTTTTTAGGCGCAGTGGAAGCGTGGTTGGGCCCATAACCATTGTTGGTTTTTGTGGGTGTTTAAATGGGAAGATAGGGATCACGACCATTATATAACCATTAAAATATTTATTAACATATAAAATTAAAAATAAGGATATATTAGAGCCACGTAAGGTATCTGTTCTTGTCCGTTCTTCTTTTTTCTTCTTTTTTTCGTTTCCGTTGTTTATCTCCTTTCATAGAATATTAAATAAAAATGTTACTCAAAATTATATTCTAAAAAATATTGATAATTTATATATTTTTCTTCTGTGAGGAAATATAAAGTAATTATATACTTTTATTTTTTTAATTATGTGGAAACTGATATAATTATATTTATATTCAAACTGCTTTCAATTTTATTTTTGAGGAATCTATCAATGAATATAGGGGATATTTTATATGAAGAAGTGAATACTAAACAAATGATGTATATAATTATCCAAATTTTAATTTATTCAATTTATTTAGAAGGTATTTATCAAAATTCTCTCCACTCTTCAAATTATTAAAAGAAGTTGAGAAAATGAAGCATTAAGAATTTATATAGAAAATGCCGATGATATTCTTATTTTAAAATTCTGACAAAAATTGACATTCAGGACAACATTGTAAATATCTGAAATCCAATTTTATATAAAAAGTTTGTCGAGAAATTGGATTTTAAACTCTCTCATATTATTTGTTGCAACTTTTCGAAGGATATTTCTAATCGTTTATTCAGCTAATCTTTGTGAAAAAGTAACTTAAATTCTATTTTTATAGCAAACGATATTTACATCATCTATGTGAGAATTTTGGACTCAAATATTGTGAATAAGAGAAAATATAACTTAATATGAGCGTTTTATCTTTCACCCAAGTATGGATTGTAAAAGCCACGGTTATCCTGTTTGGCTATGACTTCACATACTGTTAATATGCTACAGGAAATGGCAGTTAAATCTTGCACTTGTAGAGTGTCTTTGTTTCATTTGGTTACAGCCTCTCACGGGTAGGATCGTGCTAGTACAATGGTGTTCATTGACATATTTTTCCAAAATGGTCCGATTGTGGTTTAGATCAAGCATGTGAATACCGTAACTTACATTTACAGAAGTTAAGGGCACTGGAAGTCAATTTAAACGAACTTAAAACTTAATTTTGTCGATGGTTGGATATTGGGATAAATATGCGTATATTTATGTCTCAACACATGGGTAGATCACTGATAACGAGTGATGGTGAATGTTCTGGACACAGCTCAGAGAACTATTTCTGTTCTAGCAATTAATTAATAATGTTAAACATATAGCTTATTTTGAATAGTAATAACTACTGAATAACATATATATGAGTTTATTAAGCTCCAATAAGGTCTCGTCGTTTGAACAGTGTCGAGTTTGCTCTTTGTCCCATCGCTAGCTTCTGTACATTGGTGCCATCCACTTCACAAATACAATCATGGATCAGGTTGTTGAGCTGATCGGATGTTTGGCTTCCCATCTCTTTGATTTTCCCATAAATTGAAGGTATGACAAAAATACGTCCAATGTAACTTCTGGGACGTTAGCCGAGTTTGAACACTTTTCCATAAAAATGGTATTCAAGGTATTATGTGACAATCTTGGTGTACTGAAATTGTCATTTCAAGACACATAACTACCATCCTGTAGTTCGTATATGGTACATATATTGTTAATGGCGTATCCCGATTAGCATATGAATGGACGACTGAGCCAACCGGACCGATAGCAATGCACACCAGGACTTTTAATCTCAATTTATTTTCCGGATGAACTTGACCTCAGCAGGCGTAGAGTAGTGTGTAGAAGCCACCGGTTCGTTGATTCGGGAATGGTAAAGGTGAACTACAACTCCGGAATAGGTCATTATCTGGAAACTTGCGCAACATACTTCCCCTTTGCCAAAGCGATTTGTCTTTATTTCAATCTGGAATCGCTCAATCCCTCTCTTCACTATTTCAACCAAATTATCTTCTTCAACATAGTATTTCCAACTGAAGCTCTCAACGAAAACCGACTCCTGTTGTTGAACATTTTCTCCAGATGTTTTGCCTTTCGTTAGATAATTTTTGCTTTCCTACGCGATCCTTTTAAGCGTTTCTCGGATATAATTTGAAAAACAAATCAAAATGTTTTTTTTATTATGTTTGGAACTCTCCTTCTCTAAAGAACGGAGTACGGTCAAATATTTTCCGAATCAAATCAACTTTTTGAAAGTTGTGCACATCTGCTTTAAGAATCTTTTAATTATGAGACATTTTCCCATTAAAATATTCAAGCGAAACTAGTTAACGTTTGATTGTACTAAATTGGATTTTTAACTACGATTTTAGGACATAGGCTTAGGCTATACTCAGGTAAGTTTCACAAAACACTGTAAGATACAAAACAAGCATTCCGAGCACGCCTCATTTACTTTTTAAACAGGCTTGTTTCAATCAATTTCTCGCTATTATAAAACAAATGTGGATAAGACTATAATATATTGTATGATAGATTGGATGTTGTTTTATTTAAAATTTGCTATATATCGTGCGTACACATAATTTATTTGAAATAATCTTTTGAATAACTTACCGTCATACACATCAAATTGATTATATATTTTAAGTATTATGTATTTACTGAATATAACAGTTTTATAATTAAATATAATTATTTAAAAACCAAATTTATAACCTATAGGGACCAATCTTTAACGAGATACAAATCACAAAGACCGATCTTTCTATAATATTACGCAATATGGCGTTTCTTTGTTTTAATATAAACTTTATTAGGAAAAAAGCATCTCGTTATCGTTGCAACTAAAAGTGGCTGTTGGCTTGCGATTTCTGTCGATTTGAATATAAACTATTCGTTGCAACTTTTAGTTGCACGATCAGGAGATGATTTTTTCCTAATTTATCCATTTGAGAGGTCCCAGTACAATTTCACTTTTGTACTATTTTTTCAAAAAATGTATTACTCAAAGGATTTCTTATTTAATTTATATATTTAATTATTTAAGGATTTCTCATTGCTGTATAGAGGAGACAGGGGATAAATATTCGCTTATTTTTAATTGATATTGAGATATTTCAGAATATATCACAAAGATGTTGCAACATTAAAACTATTGGGAGTACAAATAAGTTTTGAGGGATTTGCAAAAGAAGCCACAACAAATATTATATAAATAGCATCGGACCTTGTAAGGTTTCATGTTAAAGCTTCGAATTTATAAAAAAAATCCTCAAAACTTATTTGTACTCCTAATACTTCGAGAAAAATCTTGTTCAAATATTTTATTTTAAAGCCATCGTGACGTTTCTACAAGTATTGCAGATGTTCTGTGCTATGCTCCTCGCTATACCTGAGATATTTCTGGTATTAAAAACATCTGATGCTTTGAAATCTCGCCATATTTCTGAAAATAACTAAATAAGCGTCGAGGCTTTATATTAACAAACATTGAAAATTAAGAAAGCCTAACTACGTATAGGTGTCGTATATTGACCCTTGTGGTTGATGTAGACTGTATTCCTTGTGGTTTATGTGGGCTGTATTCCGCAGAGGATTCTTGATTGGTCGCATTTTTCTGGCTCTCTCCCTTGTTCGCATCGGAGGTTTACATTCGACATGTTGTAGCGGTCCCGTGCGGCCTTCAGCACAGGGAAAATGGTACCTCAGCCCACATCGCGTGCAGGACTTAATCTCAGCTTTCAATTAGTGTCGGCTGTCCCTTAATGACCGCAAGGCGGCTCTAGATTATCATCCCCGGGTAATATGCCGTGACATTCGGAAGTGAGTGCTCTTCATCGGCGTCGACATGAGCCGAGGGGTCCGCTCTTCTCTCATGATGGGGAGTGAGGAAACTGAATTATCCTCCAGTACGTCACTTTGTATCGTCACACATTAAATCTATAATTCTCTCTGTGACAACTAAATATCTTCATTATATATTTCCGAAAAACCGTTAAAGAATATGCTAAGATAAAACTGTGCGCTATTTTGATACATAGTTAAGATTTTAAGTTGGCTTACAGACATCATTTGAATATAAAATAGTAAACGGCTGAAAGTATAACCAATATCCATAAATGAGCAGGAAATTCAATCGATATATTGGTAGCAAATAATTAATTTGATTCAAGATTTGCATTTCAATGTATTTATTTGAATTGTTTAATATGTGTGGAACACATATATATTAAAATGAGGCATATTTTGGATCAAATATATTTATTAAAAACAAAATTCGATATTTCAACGAGGCATTTCGCCTTTCTTCAGCGGGTACGTAGCAGAGATTCAATCATAGTTCGTGGGCAGAGAATTCTCAAATTTCATATAGCATTCAACATAAACTTGAATAATCCTGTTATGAGAATATTTTACATTGATTCTGGTGCATTAATGTGGTATATGATTTCATCAGCCAATAAGACCAAATGTAATATTTTAAAGCGTTATATGTGTTTAAAATTTGAATTGCTTGAGCACTACCTTTTAATTACTAAAATTAAAAGTTAAAAAACGGATCCCTACTATTATTTGTGCAATGAGGAAGCTATATAATTTCGTTCACCAAGATTTCTTCTGAATCGACCGGTCTCTCTATAAAGCTAACGGTAAAATACACGTGTAGCGGAGGTGTAGAGGGCCGCTCACGACAGTACTTACAGTAAAAATTAACAGTTTCTTTTTATCCAAAACAAGCAGACTTTCGAGAAAAGGGTCTCCTTTCTGCAAACATGAAATATTTGCATATGCATACACGCAGGCATGCCCAATGACTATATTTAAGAAACCGAAATATATTATTATATATATAAAGCATGAAATAAATTTGCTATTTACTAAAAATTATAATAACTATTTTATAATTATCTCTCTATTATATATAAATGTTTAATAATTCCAATAATAAATATAACATTATATATATAGATGAAGAAATCTACTAGTATTATAAAGTTTATCTCTCTCTCTCGTAGGTTAAAAACTTTAAACAATAAATAACTAATAATATGGAAATTTGGCTTATATCTCTAAACGTTTAATAAAGATTTCACAGTGAATTATGTGTGTAAACCTTGCTAAACCAAACAACTTCAAGTTATTTTAATCGCTAATTATTTTATTTTCACCTTTCTAAACATCGGTCAATTTCTTTCTTCACGTGTACACTCGAGGCTTAAATATAAGCTTCTATATATCCTCCTATATATTTGAAGATTTTTTAATATTTAGAATTCTAAAATCCTATGGATATAAAATATTAGCTTCACACGTCTCGGGTATATTTGTAATGAAAGGTAATTCCCCTAAAGAGCTTAAATGGATCAAAATAGAAGAATTATGAATATTGTTTGGTTTTAAAAAATCAGCGGTTAATAAGTTTGAACTCATAAAGACACTATTCCTCGTGCACCAGGAAATGCAAAGTGTGCGATGAGGAACAGCCAACCCGAAGAGAAAATTGGAAGATTCCAGCCAACCATTCATTCTGTCCCAAAGTCCAATAATGTTGTCTGAGTTTGGTGCAACATGATTGCCATGATGTTGAGAGAATGATAACTTTCCGCAGAATACAGACAGATGCTAAGGGTACTGGTATAACTTGAAGTCCCCCCCCCCCAAAAAACCCGCTTGTTTATTCCATAATGGCGAGCAGTTAAATTGTAGCGGACTGACAATACCGATTGTCTATCTCACATGTCCCGTACACCTGTCTTCTTCAGCGGGACTTTAAAAGCGAAACTCTATTTTTAAGGACAATTATTATTTTCATAAATAGAACAACACACACAAACTTGCTACTGTTAATTATGTGCTGAAAAAAATATCGGAAAGGATTTGCTCCTCAATGGTTAGCTAGGCCATTCCAATACATGTCCTAGAAATATCTCTCTCAGTAGAATGTTATTTTAATTATTGAAATAAAAAATGGCCACAAAGAGAGTTTCCCTCTACAGATGACGTACACAGTACTGTTAGTGATAGAATACAGAAACCTCACTTTAATATATATATTTATTTTAATCAGTTTTTCGGTTGCAAATGTCTATTTTAATGATATTTAATTGAAGGGTGTTTTCCATTCCACATATAATAGGTTGTTATCAATATATATGAATATAGTTATAATATATGTTATGATAGAGAGGTTTTCGTTATAAAAACTTCCATTTTATAAAGTTTTCTACCGAAGGAACATTTTTGTTGTCATAATTGGGAGTTTTAGGCGAGAAATAGAGTACTTTGTGATATTCTGCCATCGATAGGTTTTCCGTTTTGAAGCGCTCTGATTAAAGATACAGAAATAATTTCATTACAAAACCTTATAGAATTGTATTATGATGCATTAGCGCGCCAACTGTTATGAAAATTCGAAACTATTATAGGCGCGTATTATTCTTTTGATAATTAAACAATATGGCATGGTAGATTAAACTGGAGAAACCGCTGGGAGGGTTCACCACTGATGACTCAGGCCCTCCCATTAATTTTTCCATTGCAGTAAGGGCAGTAGATATTGTTTAATTTTCAAAAGAATCATACGCGTCTAAAATAGTTTCAAATTTTTTATAGAATTGTGTTTATAAAGAACTTGTGTATCGCGAGATTAAGTCATTTGTGTGTGTGTCGTAATTTTGAGTGTTTTCTATATTGTTTCTCCCTAGGGAGTTCTGTATAGTAGAATATCTGCAAAAATGTATTTCTTATAATTTCATATTTTACTGGGAGAAACTCTACGAAAGTTCTCACATGATAAAAATAAATAAAAAGTTAAAGATAAGAATATGACTATTTTTTGAATATCATCTTTCATCAACCAGGATAGTAGGAATACCCTAAATACAGAGGGTGTTCACACTTATAGGAAACAAGTTTTATTATAAAATATTAAAAATTAACACCATATTTGAAATTTTTCAAATGTTCTATTTGAAAGCCTTTTGTTTATTTACAGAACGGCGCCTGATTTTCCACGATAGCAGACACTTTCTGATCATGGTCATACTCAAAAGATCCCATTCTTCCATTACCACTTTCCAGAGACCTTCAATTGTCCTAGGGTGTCTCCTTCCAAGTGCTCTTTTAAGGCATCCAAAAATGCAAAAATTATCGGGGCTAAATCAGGAGATTTTACAGGGATCTGTTCTTTGGAATAGTGTTGATTCCTGTTCTTTGCCTTAGATCTTCCAAATAAGCTTGGGTTGAAGATGAGGTATGACTTGTGGCGTTATCATGGTGAAACCAGACTTTGTTGCTCTGTTTTCCATAGATATAGGGTATATAATTTAAAAATATAGGTTCTAAAATGTTGGTTTGATAGTACTCCGAGTTTATTTTGGCATTTCTTTCAACTTTTCTTATTTTTAATTTTCCCTTCATATGATATACCGCATGCCACCATAAATCCTTTGGGGTAACTTTCGGCACATTCCTTCAACCAAATTGGCCTAGATTTTTCCACCCTTTTTTGATAGTATATAGCTCTTTTTCTGTCGCAATCGGTTAAATATACCTGTATAATTCTTCCAACTAAATTAAACAATACCCATGCTTCGTCATATGTAACAATACATTTCCATCTATCAGCAGCCAAGAAATTTTCATAAAAATATCTGCTGATAGTGTGTCGCTGACGAATATGGCTCTGAAACAATTTGTGAACCGCATGTTTTTTTGTAGCTTTTAGGCCTGAATCTTTATTTATTATTTTATTTATTGTTGACACTGATGTTCCTATTAATTTGGCTATATCTCTTTGTGGCATAGGATTTTATTTTGTAATAATTTTTTCACTTTTTTTTTGACAGTTGCAGGAGTTCTCACAGATATAGGGTGATAATCTTTTGTCCATTTCTCCGTAGGTGCTTTGAATAAAAACTTGATATCTTTGTCGTGAATAATATTATAAATACCTTTTTTAAAAATGTTGATATCATTTTGTTTGCATATTTTAATTATGTCCAAATAGGTAAGATTAGCTCTGGAAAGTCCTAAAATATAACCTCTTATGAAAATATTGTATTTGAAGGGCATTTTTAAAAATATTTTTAAAAAATGTATTGCGTGTTAGAATAAGCTTAAACCTTTTCGAATTCCACGTTGTTGATTTTGTAAAATAAAGTAATAGTTCCTTTTTTACACCGGGCGCTCGTTTCCTATGAGTGTGAAAACACCCTCTGTATATAATACATATTATAAACAACAAATTAAATAATGCCTTCCAATGAAATATTCCACACACGCCATATAAGAATGCTAATCTAATACAACACGATCGGGACACCAGTACAACCGCTGGTGGATTCACCAATGATGATCCAAGCCCTCCTCTCTCGCCATTTTTTAAATATATTTTATATAGCCTTCCCAATATATTTTTCCATCGCAGTAAGGACAGTAGAAGTTTGAATGGTGTATAAAAGAAACATTCGTGCTTTTAAATCCTTTCATTATATATATATAGATGACGCGTTATTGCTTTGTGTTAGCATTTTTTATGTATTCGCAGAAGTATTTGCATCAAAAGATTTTGAAATATGCATTGGGTGCGCAAAAATAACTTCCGCGTTTTTATTTAATTCATTATAAATTTGCATAAACAAACTTTCACCTATTGCTTTGTATCGATTTCTGCGTCATAAACTATTCATATTTAATATTTGGTTTACCATTAAACCATGGTATACAGTTTATATTTTGATCTGAATGTGTCAGAACTGGTGTTCTGGCTCATTCTTCATCAATAAAGGTTTTTATACAGGATGGCGAATAGCGTCTTCGTTCTGATGCACATATAAAGGGAGAAATTCCTCTCTTTTTGGTACATATGTGTATTTGAAAAAAATAAACCAATCCATACTCATATCATTTGATAATAAGAAGACAAATATTTGGATCCTATATTTTTATCACCTAATATATGTATATATACCTGAAGTATTTGTATTTGAATGACAAACAAAAATACAATAGTTTTATTACTCCTCTAAATATCTCGTGTATAATCGTGAAAAAGGGAAATTTCCGAAAGTTTACAAATGTTAAAAACAAAAGAATTACCTCATTACATAACCTGTAAGTTCCTCATAACATGTATTCGAAATATGTTTGATAAGTCATATAACAAGAAACATTATAGTTTTAAACATTTTTCATTCGTTCGGAATATTATAGATAAACGATTATTTTGTGTGTGTGAATGCAATATATTCAATATATATTGTAGATTCCGTTGCAAAATATAATATTTATTTTTTAATATATTATAATCACTATTTTCCACAAAAATAATTTTAATAATTGATTTCCATAAATATTTGATTGGCAAAAAATTGTACAAGATAAATTTGATCCGAAATATTTCTCTTTAATCAAAGATCTATTATGGATTGCTCTATTTTCAATATATATACTCAAATTTATCTTGTCGATGTATGTTCTTTACCTAATCTCGAGTCAATATTACAATCTATATGAATTGTATATCATTTGAAAACACATATAAATTGCTCCATAATAAGCTCTCTTTCTTTATATTAAACATTTTCACCTTAATATATATCTCATTTTGAAGCGATTCTAGTTATTGCATTAGATTTGAATTAAAGGAGAATACAAAATATTTGTCCATTTGTTCCATTATTGTGACTGAAGCACCACATTCCAATTGGATAAAACCTATTTAAAATACGAAATTACTCTATTGATTATATATATATATCTTTATTATTATTATCAGAATATTTATTACATGTATAGCATTTCTCAACAGAGATATTTCTAAATTAGTATATAATTTGTTTTCAGAAATATCATTTGATATTTATTGCGGGTGTTTCTCGCCAGTGGAGAAAGGCAATCTGTCTCGAGAACGAAGGAAATTAGCCCCCCGTGCCTAACCGAATATAGAAAATAAAAAACAATAAATTGGCAGACGAACCGGAAATGGTCTGATTACTCCTCAAACTAGCCCTATTTTCATACCGGAAATGGCTCGATTGGGCCGGAAAAGATGCGCGCGCACCAATTTTGTGCTTAGTAGAATGTGGTTGTAAATAGAATTGGCAGGTTCCAATAGATCGTGATTGGCCTCTACAATAGGGCTGTATAGCTTGCTAATTCAATATCTCTTTGCCGGGACTCTCTTTACATGATATATAATGGAGGAGAATGAATAGTGTGCTGGGAATGGAAGTATTCTACGCTATTTCTTTAAATGATATGGAACACATTTTTGTAACTACTGAACTTAAGATGAAAAATATTTTTTTTTCGGGAATTCTCAGCTCAATATTGGTGAACTTTCCCAGAATTTTGCTGATTTATTCTACCATACCGCTTAAACAATTGTATTGTCCATTCTGATTATATGTGCTAAAATATTTATTCTTGGCCATTATGTTTAACAAACTATAAAAGAGAATAATAGTGTGTTTGTTGAAAAATTATGCATATAGATATTTATATAATTGTAATTATTTCAACATAAAACTATTTTCTGATTAGAAGACATCAACATTTTTCTAGAAGTTCTATAATTTTTTCTTGTTCAATTTTCCAGTAATGTGCAGGGAATTTAAAAGTTTGGACTTTAAGGTTTGGTCATACCACCAATTAGCGACGCACAAATATTCCTCCGATAACTTGTTACCTCTTTGCCACAAGTTGAAAACTGGTGGGAATATAAACACTTTGAAGAAGTTGTACTTTGACAACCTAAAGGGATATTTGAAAACTCCACAAGTTTTGAGGATCAACTCTTGAAAGGAGAGCGCCCGGGAGAACACAATGACTATGTTTAGATAAACCGTTGTAAAACGCCTCATAATTATCAATATCGCTGTTGTAATAATAGTGTTTATTATGAATTCAATTAACATTCTAAAAAAGCTCGAAGGATGCAGGTGTGAACCTGCAGCAAGACTGAAAAAGGCAGTGCAAATCGTGTTTGACTACGCTCGGCGGGTAAAAGGAGGGTGTGGTGTACTCTGCGTGCAGCGTCTGCCCCGGCATACAGTACGAGGAACCACCTGATGAAGACCGGCAGTAACCAAAGTGATGAAGGCAGACTCCAGGTCGGTTGAGATGGCAGCTAGTAGTTTGCTGTTCCTTGAACCTGTGGCGCCCTCGTTAGTCACGCGAGCTATGTTCAAAGAGGAAGACTATCTCCCGAAGAGATATTTACCGAGGTCTTGGTAGTCTGTAGTTGGATGGAATATAGGTCTGTAGTTGCTAAGCACACACAGTGTCTCTTGGGTACGATACAGATGGAGCTGCGTCGTGAAGAAGAAAATAAGGCCCTTTATAATTGTGACGCATCGAAGACTCGTTGGAGCATACTAAAGAAAAACTAATCGAAGTCTATCATTAGTTTGAGAGCAGCTCATCATCCAACCCAGGTGTTTTTTTCGCGCGGTAGGCTACGTTTGGCTTGAGTAATCTCTCCTGCAGAGATCTAAAATCATTTTCACTGTCTTCCAGGGTGATATAAGGCGTCAATCCAAGCAGAAAATCCACGGCTATATAAATTTGCAAAAAGAGCAGGAAAAACGTTCCTGGAAGTTTGTGATGATCTTGCGACGTGCTTCCTGACCCCTCCATGGAACGCCCATTCTCTTTATATATGTTAGTCTGCCCTGAGCGAGGCACGCAGAACACTAGGCTTGGAAGGGATGGAGGATTGTAAGAGAAATTGCTGGGAAGGAGTGGAGGATTGTAGGAGATATGGCTTGGAAGGAATGAAGGATTGTAGGAGAGATTACTGGGAAGGAGTGGACGATTGTAGGATATGTGACTGGGAAGGATTGGAGGGTTGTGAAAGAGAAGGCGGAGAAGGGATGGAGGATAGTAGTAGATATGGCTGGAAAGGGATGGTAGGGAAATGATAGAGGATTGTTGGAAGGGATGGCTGGGAAGGGATTGAGGATTGTAAAGAGAGAAGGCTGGGAAGGGATGGAGGATTTTAGGAGAGAAGGGTGGGAAGGGATGGAGGATTGTAGGAGAGATGGCTGGGAAGGGGTGGAGGATTGTAGGAGAGAAGGCTGGGAAGGGATGGAGGATTGTAGGAGAGAAGGCTGGGAGGGATGGAGGATTGTAGGAGAGAAGGGTGGGAAGGGATGGAGGATTGTGAGAGAGATGGCGGGTATTGTGGAGTCAATTGGAACGGTCAATGAGTCCTTTGTGTCCTGGAATGGTCGATGACACTTCCTCGACCTTTTCTTTTGTTAATTTATAGAGGAGCAAAGACACCAAAATACATTTATATTTTCAAATATTTAGAGCCATACCTTAATTTTCTTTTTATGCGAATGGTTCACAAAAAAGTATTTAATAATAATAATGAAAAAATGGAATATTTAGTCGTATTCCATTGTTTTATATATATATACAGATCAAATTCTCCTTTTTTTTCCAAAAATTATTTACTTTTTAACTACATTGGATTTTGAAATGGTATTTCTATTCTCGATTTCTTCCATCACCATTTGTCGATATTACATCCTTTTTATCATCGAAAATAATCGAATTTGAAACAAATTCAATAGTGTTTTGTTAACGATGCATTTTTCTGAGAGAGAGAAAATACATAATCATATCTTCTTACAATGAGTAATATATAATATGAAATAACAACAAATGAAATACTTTCTTTATTCCTCCTCCTTACATTGACCACACTATTGATTATAATCTCATCCATGTTTTTGTGCAAATAGTTTTCCAATTATATTTTATACTTTCAATATTGTATAAACAAACACGAGACACCTACATGTTCATGAATTATCCACTCGTTGTTAAGATAACAACTAGTCACATTTTCAATAAACTCCCAAGTAACCTTCAAGTCTGAAAATAATTCCACCTTTTAATATAATACAATTATTATAAAATAATTAAATTATCATTATCATTATATATTTTTGATCAAATACTACATTGTATTTGTATTATTTTTTTTCGAAAAGAATAAAAAAATGGGAATGACTACTTTTCAACCTTCGTTTATCGATTAATTTTATTTTCAATATTATTCATTATTATTCAAATTTCAATATACTATGAATAATATGACATGTATATTGTCAGGGTGATGTCCGAGATTGCTAAAACAGCCCACCACATGTGGACCGGAGAACAGACTGGCCAATCAGGAAGAAGCCCAGTGGACCGGCAGTGAGGTCTTGCTCCCACCTTGGTTGACCGGTTATTGGGATGTTTGTCTGTTACTTGCATGTTCTCCACAATGCACCAATGTATTTTAAAAAGAGTCGAATATAAATCCCTATCGATCATGTGTGATTACAGATTGTATAACTGCGCTCTGTATTTTTGGAATTTGCTTCAGAAGTCAATTCAAGATAAAAGACTGCTTTACCCTCATGTCCCATAATTGATAAATCCGTAAACTAAATGAATACACATAAACCAGCTATAAGGAAGCAATCAGCAAAAATAGGTGGTTTGGATATTAAAATGGAGAAAGAAGGATTCGCCACTTATGAGCCAGCCCCTCCAAACATCTTAAAAATGCAGAAAAGGGCAGCATGATATTATCTTAATTGTGAAAGGGAGCATGAATGTACCTTCAAAAATCTCACTCCACTTTATTTATTATGTAAAATCTAAAAATAAAAATAAATATCCTTTCCTTTTTAATTTTTAAAGAGTTAAAACTTCTTTTTATAAAAGACAAAAGATAGATAAGAACGGGTATATAGATATAAAATAGAGATTAACTTTTAATTTATTGAAAATATTATATTATCATTTTCATATATATGTACATTTCATTATAAAGTTTGTAAAAATTTAATCATCTAGCAGGGGAAAATGGGCTATTTTAAAATTTATAACAGTAATAATTTAAATATTTGTATAGAGAGATAACCCAGCAAGTTTATCTCTAATAATTCTGGACAGTATGTAAGAGAGTAACGGTAAAGAGATGTAAATAACAACGTGACACAACAATGCACGACTAATAAATTATTAAAGTCAAGAAACTCTCCAACTTTTGGAAACCTTCCAGTCTGCCTTATGCCAAAAATCGATTCTGGCGCCATTATCACGCGCCCTTTCAAAACCTGCATAATTATTACAATCACTGATCGCTTATCATCATCGGAGTTATCGAAAGAACCAGCTGATAAAAAGGTATCATAGATCAGCTTTCGAGTTTACGTAATTATGGACAAAGGGTTCCAGCTCTTTGTTGGGATTCTTTGTTTCGGGATTTATAGGCCAACTCCTTCCCTCCAGGCTTTGTCACCCTCCACCTGTGAAAAATGTCTCTCACATTTTAATACCATTCAATATGTAATGGATGATGGCTAGGTGACAATACCGGGCTAGAGCTGGAAATTACAATTTAATGGCTTTTTATATTGATGTGAATAGTTTGTTGAGTTTTTGGTAAAAGTTGTAATACTATGGCATTTTAGGCTTATAATACAAAATTAAAATCTATTAATCATTTAAGTAAAAAAAAAAGGTTAATTTTAGCTTTCATTGAATTTAATGTTATTGAAGAATATTGAAAAGGAAAAATTTAGTAACGCGCTCTTATCCTTCTCCTTCATCTTCCATTCATTTTTGAAGGAAAAAAAAACAAAAGGGAAAAAATTGTTGATCATCATTTACCAGAATAAGTCTAGCTTTAAAACTATTTTCTCGAAGGATATAAATATTAGAAACAAACGGAATAATTTTTGAAAATATTTATTAGGCTTAAGTTGATTTCTTTCGCAATGGCCAGATACTCCATAATCTAAAATTACTCAAATTATTTTACCGATTTATTGAGATATAAATATCTATTTGGCCAATCTCTTATATCCATAGAAGCATTTATTCACATTTAAGTTTTGTTGCCGAGTAATTCTATATTTATATCTCTCTCATTGAATATATGAAGTGTACAATTACACATTTGCCTCTAAAAAGGAGTGTAAATATAATGGACAAAATAGGATATTTAAATATTGCATGGGCTCACAGGTTGCTAGAATTTCTAAGACTCCATTTGGTAAATGGAGGGGGCGGTAGTGGGAGCAGTAACTTTGATACGTATAGTCGCTTGTTCTGACCTCACCTACAATTTGAACGACAGACTCCACCTGTGGCGACGTGCAGTACCAGGAAGCTGTAGTAGCCAGCACAGATGAGACGTGGATTGAAAGGACAATTTATAAAGGCTCCTGATCACAATATTAATATTCAAATAAAATAGGGATATATATTTTGCTTATCTCTAGTACAACGTGGTACAAGCCATGATAATCATGGTGGGTAGAAGTAGGCGACTGCTTTTACTGTAAGTGCCCCATATGTCTACACATGTGGAAATCAGTTCGACTTTGCACTTACAAATGTGCCAGAGACCCGTTTGGTTACTTGCACTCGCTGGTGAGGATGGACTTTTGCAAGAATCGAGGGCCATTGAAGCATTTTTAAATCAGAAAAAAAGTGCCCAATGCGGGAATTGAACCCAGGTTGTACCGGTCGAAAACCAACGGTTTAGACCATCCTTCCACCAACCCTCTTGGAAAATATATAACTGTAATTAATTCCTACTTATATTTTGTAAAGGTTTCTGCTTGAAAATTATTGTGGCTCACTATAACACAACCGTTCTAGACTTTTCTCTGTTAACATTGTTATACGGTGACTTAAGCATATCTGAAATTTCATTGAATCAAGGAAGACACTGCACGGGTATCTCTAGAATATAGATTTGTTCCAGGATTAAAAAGTTATAAATCTTACATACCTTACATCTTAGAAATAAGTTCTAAGCCTAAATAGGTTCCATTCCTCCACAAGTTAACAGTGAGTGATCAGAGCTCTGGAGAATGAAGTGTGTAGATGGCCTTCTAAACGTATTTATATATAGTGCACTAAGAAAATATAAAAACGTATTGCATCTATAAATTAAATCCATAAGCATTCATAAAATCAATGCAATCATTGAGAAAATAAGATACACAACACAAAAATATCACAAATGTGTAATATCCAGTGCTCTACAATACTCAAAACATTATACGTATTAAGAGACTAATGGGCAC
>CP092875.1:27388027-27409677 GCA_030710605.1 Cordylochernes scorpioides
AATACTATCCTCCTGTTATGTGTCGCTTCTATGAAACAATTATTGTTATGAAATAACAGGAAAATGTTGTCAAGTCAGATTCCGAAGTGAATGAACGCTCTCTCTTGAATAAACACTGTTTAAAATGTCCTTGTCTTTAGATTCGGTGTGAACACCAGACATGGATAACGTGGTTGGGATTTCTGTGAAATGAATTCTATATAAAGAAACTTTAACCTAAATAAGTGACAATTTATATGTATACACAAACACAAAGAAGTCATTGAAACACTGAAACTTAGAAATTAAGAGGATTTATATCAATGGAGGTAGAGTTATAGTTAGATGAAAGCATGCTAACATATCGAATTTTCTGTACAAACCTACAACACACATCATTTTAATATGCTTTATTATTATTACACAAACCTTAATTTTGCACAAGTTACTCGGAATTCAAAATCAGGTTCCAAACAAGTTCAGTTCCCATATACAAAGGCCTTTGTTCCAATAACCGGAGGTGCGGACATTTTCCGATAAAACCCATTCTCCCCGGAACTCCTAACAAATGAATTGTGGGTGGTAATCTTTCTTTGGAAGTTTCAGAAATTTGTAAAACAGGTCGTTCTCCTTCATTATTAATTATTCCATGGGCGTAGCAGTTTATCCCCACTTTCCTATCCTTGCGCAATGTGGATCGGCAACACCCAGTAGAGGAATGGTTTGATTTCTTAGGAGATCACAGCCGTTGCTCTCAACACAGTCATACATTCTCTTGACACGCCCATTGCTCTTAATACCTTCATATATTCTCTCAACATAATCACACAATTACTGAACAAACCATACATTTACTTAACACAGCTATATTTTCTTTTAACGCCAATATTCTCTTTTCTTAGCCCCACAATTGTGATATTCAAATCTCCAACGAATATCCCATAAAATACATAAACATTTGTTCTTAACACAACATACATAAAATATTATATATTTTCAGTTTTAGTATAAATTAAAATTGAAAATTCCGAAAAATATTTGCACAAAAGGTTTCACTAAACTTCAAAAGACAGATATTTCCATAAGCGGAACTCAATTCTTATATTAAAATTTTCTGTTTAAAAATTAGTTGTTACTTGTATAATATCAGTATTTATGTTTTTATCTATTAAGGAATGAGAAATTGTTGAATTTTTGATAAATCTAAACATTCCCAAGGTTAGGCTATAAGGAAATTTCAGAAGCTAATGTATCCTAATGACCTATAATGTCTGTGGTGGTAGCCATCTTGGTTCCTTTGTCCTCGCTGTCTTCTGCTTTAACTGCTGTTCTATCAATCTTGGCAACCGCCAGCCATTGTCTCTAGTACTTCTTTGCCATCCTTATCTTCCACCATTGGATACCGAACACGATCCTCCTATTTACCTCATACTCGGTGAATCGAGCATTACTTCTGTCCTGGTGTGGAACTAACACCTACCCACATATTCTCATGCCCAGCAATGGCCGCAGCCTTGCATAAAATTGACACGGACCCAGAGCAGCAGCTTTACACACCCAAGATAGTGGACATTGCTGCTGCTGTGATAGAGATGCATGGAGACATCGAGGCTCTTCATTGGACACGCCAACAACAACAACAAAGTATTACTTTTATATAAAATAAATGTAATATTTATATATACTTAATTTTTGAGTGACACAAAAGACAAAAAAGAATGAAGATGCAGTGAAAATGACTAGATATCATCCTATGATAATATTAAGAAAGTATGAAAATACAATGTTTGGGTGTGTCAGGTATATTCTTATATATATTTTATGATATTATATCGTAATTTTCATATATTTGATTATTAACAAAGAATGGTTTATATATACAGGGAACTGATACAAAACAGTTGTCAAATACTTTGTTTCTAAATTGCAGAATTTTGACTACAATTTCGGCTGATGTCCAATAGAGCGACTATCAAACCATGCTCAGATCGTTTTGATAAGTTCAGAAAAGGCACAATTCTCTTAGATTTTTTTAAAATTTCAACTTGATTATTATATTATACTAGCCGAATGACCCGGGCAACGCCCGTGTTTTACCCGATTGAATGTTTTGATTCAAATACTATTTGTTACAATTATAAATTGGCGCCTTAAATAAATGCATATTTTAGTTAATAACTATAGCCTATGTGCTTTATCTGTCTATGTACTGTTGGCTTCCGTAGGCGTCTCTTACTGTGAAAAAGAAAGATAGGATTCCATTTGGTTATTAACTAATATATGCATTTATTTAAGGAGCGACCCGCTCCAACAGCGGCCAATAGGAGTGCGCCATTCCGAAAAAAAAAAAGCAAACCGTGACAGAGGCCACGCATGACGCTCGTAGTATATATAATAATTTGTGGAAAATTCAGAAAAAAATATAATCACATCAACCAATGATTTATTTAACTCCCGACTTTTCAGTGACCTGCTGTCAATCTCCTCAGGGGAATGATTATTTTGAATCCTGGTTCTACTTTTGTAGGGTTAGTAGAACTAGGATTCAAACTAATCTTTCCCGAGGAGAGTGAGAGTAGGTCACTAAAATTTCAGGAATTAAATAAATCATTGGTTAATGTGGCCATATTTTTTCTGAATCAACTTCTAACCAACAAATTATTTTCGGAATTTGTGGACAATTTTAAATCATTATAGGTGTTGAAACCATACTAATATTGACATAATATGAGCATTAACAAGTCGTCAATGCAGGGTAGACTTTGATTTCATGAGATAAACAAAGGATCAAATGAAATCCTGAGAATTTGACAAAGAGGTGTTTAACTGTTAAAGTTGCCGGGAATATATTGATCTACACAAATAAAGAGGCCACTACTCACGTCAAAATAGACGCTGAAATCTAGACCCTATCTTTGAGTGTCTCGGCATACTAACGGTCTCAGGTCGGTGACAAAGCTACACTACCGTTAGTGCGCGGAGACGGTCTAATATGGAGCTTAGGTTTTAGCGTCATTTTGACGGGAGAAGTAACCTTTATTTTCATAGATCATTATCTCTCTTCCTTGCAAAATTCCCATCTATAATTTGCGAATATTAATATAAATCAATAACGCCCTATCTATATACTGCAAATATTAATATAAATCAATAACGACCTATCTATATACTGCAAATATTAATATAAATCAATAACGCCCTATCTATATAATGCAAATATTAATAGAAATCAATAACGCCCTATCTATATACTGCAAATATTAATATAAATCAATAACGTCCTATCTATATACTGCAAATATTAATATAAATCAATAACGCCCTATCTATATAATGCAAATATTAATATAAATCAATAACGCCCTATCTATATACTGCAAATATTAATATAAATCAATAACGCCCTATCTATTTACTGCAAATGAAAATATTAAAACGCGAAAGTTTCTTTCACACATAAATCAAACTTCTACTGTCCTTACTGGAGGCTTGGTTCATCACTGATGATCCAGGCCCTCCCAATATTATTTCATCGCAGTAAGGACAGTAGAAGCTTGATTTATGTGTAAAATAAACTTTCGCGTTTTAATATTTTCATTTGCTATAATTTGTATGTTTATATTTTATAAAAGTGAAGAAAGAAATAGTACAAAAGTGAAATTGTACTGGGGGATCAGGTGGATAAATTAAGACATCTGATCGTGCATTAGAAGTTGGTTTTAGTTCTAATTTTTAGTTGCACAATCAGGAGATATGCCTTTTTCTTAATTTTATAAAGTTTTTGAATATATTTTATTTATATGGCTAGTGACAAAAAGTATTTAACATTGCTATGGAAGTTATTACATTTAGTGTTAACAACATGTGTGTATGAACCTTATACACATATCTACTGGATTTGGTAATAAATACAATATTAGATTTCTTATTTAACATTATATAAATAAGACCTATATCTGGAGAGAAATGAATATAAGTACAATATAAAGAAATATTTTATGAATAGATTATTTTACGATGCACTAGCGCGCCATCTGTTATCAAATTATAAAACTATTTTAGAGGCGTAATATTCTTTTTAAAATAAAACAATTTCTACTGTCCTTACTGCGATGGAAACATTAAAGGGAGGGCCTGGCTCATCAGTGGTGAACCCTCCCAGCGGTTTCGCCAGTTTAATCTACCATACCGCTGTAAAAATGCAATATAACAGCGGTATGGTAGATTAAACTGGCGAAACCGCTGGGAGGGTTCACCACTGATGAGCCAGGCCCTCCCTTTAATGTTTCCATCGCAGTAAGGACAGTAGAAATTGTTTTATTTTAAAAAGAATATTACGCCTCTAAAATAGTTTTATAATAGATTATTTATTATGAAATTCATAAATCTACATACTATATTCAACGAGAGATTAAGACATAATATTAATACTTAACACTGGAGTAGAAATATTGTATTTTTTGGCAATTAAAAAAAAAACATATATATTGCTTAATACTCAAGTCAACACTTACCTTCTGAGATGAAGGCCGAATAAAACATTTAGGCCTCCAAAGATGAGTTGAAAAATATCTGCATATACACTGTTTTAAATTATATAAACTATAAAGAAAATTTACACATATATTTATAAAACTAAATTATTGGGGATATAGTTATTAAAATTTAAAAGATAATAAAAACGAGGGTGCAATTGAAATTTTCAGCAGCCACTTTCAAATTTGCATAATTAGAAGTAGCCTTGAGCATTTATAATGCCGGGTTAAAATATATTTTTCAGAAATCCGCAGTACTTAGTTGAAGTAAGGATAATGGAGCTGGTCAATTATCAACTTTTAAAGTCCACGATATGTCTACACATGTAAAAGGTAGTTGGACACGTCACATTCAAACTTCCGAATTCCGCCAGCACCTACGAGCAAGGTTGTGTAAGAATCGAAGCAGTTTTGATGTAGCGATCGATTGTGAACAGTCTCTATCCCGTGTCGAGTAAAAATGTTTTGACCTTTTTATCTTATCGATTCTAATGAATGTTTTCCAACATATTCTTATATGTGAAAAAAAATCCAAAAAATGAAAATAAAAAAAGGTCAAGGGGTGTTAGTCGTAGAGATGCAGCCTGCAACAAGCAGGCGAGGGCCAACAGCCCGAACGGCGTTTGTGGTTGGCTTTTTTTTTATTTGTCAAGAAAATGGGTTGGCCAAATATCGGGAACAGGTTAAATCAACGTTTAGTTGAATTCTGTTCTTCTTTAATTTTTATAATCTTATATCTAAAGAGTAATTATGAGAGTGAGAGGTGTTTGTAAAATTCTATGTATATAATGTACAATTCTGATAGGCTAATTAGAATAGTTGAGCAATATGATAAAATTAGTATTTAAAATAAAACACTCGGATGAAATTTCTGTACATTTAGAGAACAAATTTTCGAGGGAGTGCAATGAACTGCGTTTTTCCAAGAAGGCCTAAAGGTGCAAGGATTTATAAGCGGATTCCAAAAGTAACTGCCAACGTCTTTAGCGACCTTGCACTTTGAAGAAGAGGACATTTGCATTTCAAGGGTTACCCTCAGTTAATTGGATGTCACAACTAATTGCTGAGTCCTTGGGAGGTAGGTTTTTTGCTGAGCTCGTTCAGTTTTATATGTTCTTTTTGGCAATTAAACTATTTTGTTTTTAGAGGTTTCTGACGTTTTATGAGAATAGGTAAAGCTAAGTATACTCAAAATCAAAGTGCGATTTAATAAATGTATATATTCCCCTAAGTTGTGTGTTGATAGATTTTAGCAAACTTTCTTGGCCTATATCAAATGATATATAGAGGATAAATCAAATAATATTGAATTACACTCTGTATACAGTGTTTAAACTAAACTTTGGATAATGTCCTTAAATAAATAAATCGAGAGAAAGAAGGACAAAATTGAGGACACATTTAAAATATGACATATATTCCCGGGTTGGGTTAGGTATATATGTGTGTCCAATGTGGTTTACAGGTTAGAAATATATTTTCATTTTTTTGTACAAGGTAATACATTTTAATAAAATATGGGTCTTTGTCAGTTCGCTGCAAATTAAATTCTTACAATGCTTTCATCAGTCTTTACAGTGAGACAAAATGCTCCTAAAAGATCAAGAGTTTCTAAGTTTTTCGTTTAATAAACACCGCAACCTTTTAATTTTTATGCATTTCTATTTTGTAATATCAGAAGTCCAAATGTTCTGTTCAAACATTTAGCTAATTCTATATTTGCATACACTCATAGCGTAGTTTGAGGAAGGGGAAGAAACGAAGGCTCCCAATGCGTAGAATATATACAGTTTCATATGGTTTAAGTAGCATAAAAGCACATGTGCTCGTGATCAGGATATGCTTCCTTTATTTTTAATATCGTTATATGTGTGGATTGCTATTTAAGAAGATCTGTTGATTAAATGTTGAATCGGATTGTATATAGGTTTCAAACACAAATCATCTAATAGTTGTTCATTATTTAGCGACATAAGATTTTTCTTTACTATTTATTTTATTTTGAAGTAAAAATATATTATGTTTTTGAGACGATTCAAAGTTTCAAATGGCCTCGAATTTGAGAGTAGTAAACGCTATATAAATTTGTGAATGATATCTTGAAATATAAGACGCCTGTATATCTATGCCACTAACATTCCAACCGAGTTCACCTAGAATGCCCGTGTAGGGCGTTAGCTTCATATATAGCATCATATATGGCATAGTGCCATCTAATGAAACAAAAAATCAACTAAACGTTTATTTAACTTGTTCCGTGATATTTAGCCAACCCATTTTCTTGATAAATCAAGAAAAGCCATCCACGAACGCGTTTCGCGCTGTTGGCGCTCGTCAGCGTGGTGCAGACTGTACCTCTACGACCAAAGATTTGGTCTCAGAGGCTTCCTGAGAAATCAAGAAAAGGTTATTTAAGGCCAAATTTGCGTAAATACGCTTTTCACGTGAAAAAAACAAATAAAAATAAAATATATATAAAAAAGGTCAGGTGTTGATATTAAAAACAAAAGGGGTATAATCTGACCAAGCTCACATGGGCATTTCTAGATGTCAGAGCGCCATCTAATGAATCAAAAATAAACTAAACGTTTATTTGCCTTGTTCCGTGATATTTGGCCAAACCAATTTCTTGATAAATCAATAAAAGTCAACCACGAACGCGTTTCGGGCGTTTGACCTCGTCAAGGAGCCGCCTCTGAAGCGGCAACACAGCTTCACCTCTTTGAAAATCAGGAAGACCTTGGTGTATACACATATAGTCGTGATTAGTAGCGTCCACCGAGGGAAAGACCTCTGCCGCCAAGGACGGACCGCGAGAGTTCTTACTCACAGGGTGGGTAGGGTCGATGTGGTGGCTGGCGTTACCCAACTCAAGACCAAGATGGCACTTGTATATGGTAGCCCTCGCCATACTTATGATCTTCATTGCTTCGGGATGGAGGCCGACGCCGAAGAGCCATACCTGCAGATCCAAGAGCATGGTGCAGGAGGCGAACACACCCTGGAGCAAGGGTTGCACGGCAAGGCTACTCCAAGATCCATGCCAGTGAGCGCTCTGGTTGGTGAGGCGGATAATAGACGTTTACGATCCCAGCGAGGCGATATTTTTCGCCTTGTGCTTCGCATAATAGCTGGAGCCGGAGTTTTACTGCAGTAAAGACTGGCAGAAGCCCACTAAGTGCTGCACGTCCGAGAGCGCAACCCGCTTTGAACGCGCTAGTGCAAGCGCACCATCGGAGAAGTCTCCGACAGTCGTCTGTAACCAGCTCTCGGGGACCAGTAGGTATGACGGCCGACAAAGCCTATTGTTGCCTAAATTGTCACCCCTAAGGCAATAGGAAACTTTCAAAGATCAGGGGTGCGGATTCAAACTGCACGCCGTCCCTGATTAAGAGAACGATGTCATCCACATAGGCGATCATGCATCCTCAGCCCAAGATTATCTCGAGGTGGTGTAGCAGGAGATCCAACTCCGGTGGTGAAGGGGCCGCTGCTGAAGCGGCAGCACAGCTTCACCTCGTTGAAAATCAGGAAGACCCTGGTGTAAACATCTCCGACCCAGATGGACGCGTCTGCTTCCCCGTAGAGGACAGCAACCCACCCGAGAAAGGCATATTTTGGCCCAGGTTCACCAACAGCTAGCTCCTGTTCAGGTCGTCGAACGCTAACTTCAGGTCCAGAGAGATGAAAGCCAGCGGCATGTCATGTTTTCGCTGCCAAATATACTTTTCGGACACTCGCGCAATGTTCTAGGAAGATAACCGTCTTGGAACTGCGTAGGTCTCACACTCTGGAACGATGCCTGGCAGATGACGGCGCAGATGGCCATGAGCACGCCGCTGAGGATCCTGTAGTCGGTCGTTGGGAGGCTGATTGGACGAAATGCTTTTAGATCCAGGCCACGGAGCGACTTGGGCAGCAGGAAGACCTCACTGCGTCTTGAAGATGGAGGCAAGTCTCCGCGCAGTCGAATCACCTCGATGACTTGCCTAGAGCTTCGGCAAATGAATCTTTAAAAGCTTTGACAAACTCTCATCTCGAGGCACGGCCGTTTAGCAGGCGATGGATGCCTGCCGCTATCTGATCGCGGGTGATGTCGACGAGAAAGAGATGGTTCCATTCGTCGAACTCCAAAAGAGTTACTTTAGGAAAGAAGTCGGCGATGGCTGTGACCGTATCTCAGCGACCAGATCGGCCTTGATCTCGGTCCATTGTTCCCATAACATCGGGAGTGAAGGATTTGCCAATCGATAAACGTTTCAATTCGATCGACGAACATGCCTGACCGAGTAGCCTGCCGATGAAGAGAAGACTTGTAGGAAATTAATCTTCCACTTGAATCAAGACGGCGTGGTGTTCTGATGCATCGATGGTCTGGTATTGGGTGATGCGGCGCAGAAGTCTGATGGAAGTGGGATTCTGTCCAGACGACGCGCGCCGAACCGGCTTCCGATGGTGGTGACCTTGGTGTGCTTCGGAGCAGCATCGAAGAAGGTAGCAGCGTCGACTAGGAAGGCTTGTTCAAGTAGATCCGCCAGGCCTTTTACCGAACCCAATGCTAGGTCCTTAGTTGCCTCCTCTGAGATGTTCAAGCAACCGAGGATCACAGCACCTTCTTCATAAGTAGTAGCTGCGATGGTCTGTAGTTGAATGGACCGTTCTTAAGGAGCACAAGAAAAGCAAACGTTGGCATATGCCATGAATAATCCCCGGAAAGTGAGGTCAATGATAGCAATCTTTCTCGGCCACAAGACACGTTGCTCTTGACAACGACCCTGGCCGCGAAGACGCAGACCAAGCACGATCCGACGTTATTCGTTGCTAGTGCAACGATGGTGTTGTAGCCGTGGCAGATATTTCCTACATTGTCTAGGGAAATTACGACCGTCTCTTGCAAGAAGCAGGTGTCAACTCCACAGCAAAGCTGAATTCTTCTTTGAAGAGCGGCAATACCGCGCGCATTCAGGGTCGCAATACGGAAGCTCATTTGGGTGCCTGGCATAAGTTCTGACACGTGTCAGCTTCTTATACATAGAGAAGAGAGAAAGAGAGATAATATTATAATCCCTCTCTCTATATTGTCCAGAGATAACTTCTCTTTTTTCAATTTAAAGCGCTATATTCCCCTAGAGACACTTGCGCTGTCATACATGTATACCTTTACATTTGTCTATACATATATGTGATGATTTAAGACCATGGAATTGTTGTAAATAATCTAGATATCTACTACCACATATTTCACCACGTGACTGTATATAACTTGTTATTTACTGCAAATAGAAAGCATCAAATATCATCAATCTGTACCGCGTAAGACTCTAATAAAGTATAGAAACTGTACAGATAGAAGGAATGGAGAATAACAGGAGAAAATTAAGGCTAAAACTAATCAGGCCTAAGTGAGAATAAGAAAGTAGGCCTATCGAGCCCAGTCCAATTTTTACGAGGACGTGGCCCTCCTGGATGATGTAAATTTCCCCCCTGTTCACGTCAGAAAAGGGCAGTGACCTGCCTGGACCCAGGGAAGCTATAAAAGGAGGCCCCAAGCCTTAGTTAGTCAAGTCTTTTGTTTCAGTCTTTGTTTCAGTCCCCAGTCCGCGCAGGCCGCTCCTATAGAGGTAATCCTTTCCTACCTCCTCGTCCCATTCCTTCTTGACGTTCAGACGCTTCTTCGTGGAATCTCTGCTTGTTTATTTCACCTTTGGCCCAACTGTGTCGCCTCCCACCATGACTGCACGGTAGAGATGACATCGAGGTTCGTCTAGCATCAGGTAACACTGGTCCCAGAGGTCCCAAGATATCACATATATAGCAATAATTTTGGGCAGTTCCTTTAAAATCTTTTCAAATTTTCTATCTATTGTTTTATCAATAATTTCAGTCAAATTTTCAATTGTATTTTGTTTATTTAAATCTTCTAAAGATTCGATTCCACTTTTTACCTGATTTAACATAGACGACAAATAAGATACATAATTAAATAAGATACATAATCCTTCCATCTTAGAGTCAAGAAAGAATCCAGCTGACATTAATGTTTTTTCTGGACTTTCTATACTATTAAGATAGAAGCAGGACTATAATATCATCTGGATCTCTAGATAGAGGGAAGATTATATTGCCTATATAGTCCAAAGAGTCCATCCACCCAACATTATAGTCCTATATTCAGGAGAGTCCAGCACGTATTGCGAACCTCGGCATAATTACCTCATTCGCCCTCTGATAATTAGCCGCCCCACTCTGGAAATTAATTATTGGACAATCGACACTTCACCCAACCGTCTGCCAGGGAAGTCCATCAACTTTAATGTATTATTGCCGAGTAATCTCCGCGAATTGGATTCCTTTGGTCGGAAAGTAAGACTTAATTAAACCCTGACTGACACTTACCTCGGTCGGTCTCTCTGCATTTCCATCCTTCTCTCTCTCGCACCTATACATTTAGAGGGTATGCGGTATAAATTATATCAAATAGTACACAAAGTTGTATAATTGTTATATTGATCACAAAGCGCTATCTTTCTCTGTGTTGATAATGATATTAGATTATGTACTATTTTATTTATATAAAATAATTCGAGATGCTTTGCCGTGAAAAAGCAAAATGAATATATGAATCGATTTAAATCTCCTATGGATATTTGACATCAGAATTTAAAACGCTTATGGAGATACTAGACGAATGGCCCGGGCAACGCCCGGGTTTTACCCGAGTGCGAATATATTTTAAAAACGTTGTCTTGGGTGGTCGCTATAGACAGGGTGGTCTGTATAGACAGGTGTATGTATCACACAGCCGATAACAGGGTTGTCTAGAGTGGCCGCTATAGACAGGGTGGTCTGTATAGACAGGTGTATGTATCACACAGCCGATAACAGGGTTGTCTAGAGTGGCCGCTATTGACAGGGTGGTCTGTATAGACAGGTGTATGTATCACACAGCCGATAACAGGGTTGTCTAGAGTGGCCGCTATAGACAGGGTGGTCTGTATAGACAGGTGTATGTATCACACTGCTGATAACAGGGTTGCCTAAGGTGACCGCTATAGACAGGGTGGTCTGTATAGACAGGTGAATGTAACACACTAATGATAACAGGGTTGCCTAAGGTGACCGCTATAGACAGGGTGGTCTGTATAGACAGGTGGATGTATCACACAGCAGATAACAGGGTTGTCTAGAGTGGCCGCTATAGACAGGTGTATGTATCACACAGCTGATAACAGGGTTTTCTAGAATGGCCGCTATATACAGGGTGGTCTGTATAGACAGGTGAATGTAACACACTAATGATAACAGGGTTGCCTAAGGTGACCGCTATAGACAGGGTGGTCTGTATAGACAGGTGGATGTATCACACAGCTGATAACAGGGTTGTCTAGAGTGGCCGCTATAGACAGGTGTATGTATCACACAGCTGATAACAGGGTTGTCTAGAGGGAGGCAGGGAGGACACGTATTCGCCGGCGGCAGCCAATGGGCGCGCATTCTATCCGTGAGCGTCAGAATAAGGCAATTATATAAGTAGATGTATCTTTATTTCCGATCCTCTCAAGCTTTCGGGCTTGTCTGCCCTTCTATAGGAGAAACAATATATAACGAAAATATAACGCCGCCTGATACTAAAACTATTATGATTATATATACATCTAATATATATATATATACTAGGGTATTTTTGCATATTGTTTTACTTAAGATATGTTTTTATTTTGATTATGGTATTTACATATTTTACTATTGTTTGCTATATACTAAGAATTATCTTATAGGTTGGAGATTCTATTATTTTAAGTTAGTTTTATAATGGTTATTGGCTATTACGTATAAGTTACATATATTATTGTTGTTATTATTAGCTGGCACTAGGATATATTGTGTTATATGTTTCGGGCAAGTCTATTTTTCTATTGATGCTGTTGTATTTTCTGGATAATAAAGATTCTATTGATAAGCCTTTGATATTTGTTGTTTATGTTATTGTAATGTATTATGGGTTCTTCTAATGCGAATGTGTGACCTGTTTCTTTGCAGTGTTGGAAAATTAGGGATCTATTGTCTTGGTTTATTATGTTGCGTTTGTGTTCATATATTCTATTGCTGACTCTCCTTCCTGTCTCCCCCACGTATTTGACTTGGCAGTTATTGCATTCTATGGAATATATTGCTTCTTTTTTGTTAGTGGGTTTTATGATATTAGAATTATTCTTAGATAATGGATTTTTAATGATAGAGCCTATGTTAGGGAAATTACTGTAATATGTTTGGATGCCGAAGTTTTTTAAGTAGTTGGCTATTGTTATAGATGTTTGTGAAAATGGAATGTAACATATTGCCCTGTAAATAACAGTGGTTTTGTTAATTGGGTTATTGATTGTTATATTTTTGTGGAAATGTTTTAATATAAAGGTAATTGGGTATCCTGCTTGCTCGAGATTATTTATGATGTTCTGTGTTTCAATCATTTTTGAATTCTGTCGCGAACAATGGGTGTGTATTCTTTTGGTTAGTGTTTTAATTGTGTTTATCTTATGGCTTAATGGGCAATATGAAGTGAAATGTATATAATTTGGTTCGAAACTTGGCTTATAGTATACGGAGGTTTGCAATCTGTTTTGTGTCCTTATGATATTAATGTCTAAGAATGGTAGTTTATTGTTTTTTTCAACTTCCATTGTAAATTTAATTCTAGGGTGGTAGTTATTTAATGAGGTTAATATGTGATTAACTTTGTTAGCTGTACATATACAGAATATGTCGTCTATGTATCTTTTATATATTATTATGTCTGTGGGGAATTGTGTGGTTATCCATTTGTCCATTTCAACTCACAATCATATAAACAGATAAAAGGATCACCCATGGGCAGCCCACTATCTTCCCCGTTAGCTGAAATAGTTATGAACACAATAGACAAATGGATATTATCTTCATAATTTGATGAATATAGAAAATATATCATATTAAACGTGTATTCGAATTTAATCTAAGTTGATCAATAATAAATATATATAAAGGTTTTATAATCACCTATTGACACAATATGTGGCGTTGAACTTTTTTATACAAAATAAATTCTTTGTTTTTTCCTCAAAAAATATTAGCGTCAACCAACGGAAATATTGATGAATAATTTCTTTTGTGATCTCCAATATATGCCTTTTTAATACATCTATTGATTTATCTATTTTTTAACAAAATATAAAAATAAATAATATACGAAAGTGGATTTATAATATGGCAAGCGAAAAGAAAATACAACAAAGATTAAAAATATATTTTCTACATAATCATATACAACATCTTTGACCAGCGATGTTCCAGAATCATTTTCCCAGTTTAAAAGAATGTTTCGATTGCCAAAAGAGACATTTACAACCGACATGACGTTATTATTTCCATAAAAACGACGACCATGTCGGGGAAGGGGGGTAGTCGCTGAGAGCTAGGTCTGGAGAGTAAGCTAGGGGGGTTGCAGAAGTTTATAGCACAGTTAGTGGCATTTAAATATCGCAAACATCACGAATTGTGTGCAGGATCATTGGTAGAAGAGAATGTAGCCTTTTACCGCATTTCTTCACTCACTCTCTCTTAATTTTTTTTTAACTATTTATTATTCCTTGTACACACGTGGTACGAACTGCGATAATCATGGTGGGTGTTTTTACATGTGGAAAGCAGTTCGACATTTGCACTTAAAAGTGTGCCGGTTTGGTTACTTTCACTCATCGGTGAGATTGGACTTTTGCAAGATTCGAGGGCCATTGAGGCAATTTATCCTTCAATAAAAAGTGCTCAAAATACAGGATATGATCCCGGGGCGTGGGTGTTAAAAATACTATTTATATCACTTAATATTTGTAGTATCTCTGTGTTATGGATACCAGTGATTATTCTTCCATTTTCAATATATTCTATAAAATATGTTTCAAGAATGCTTCAAAAAACTATGATCATAACTGTGATAATTAACCTAAAACTAAATAGAAGCGTTAACCCGAATAAAATATTCAACATATTTTTATTAACCCAACGTATAATTATACAAGGTCATGGAGACTAAATTCATAGATCAGATTCACAATCTTGGTAGGATTGGAATATAGGTCCTGTCTTGAGGCTCCCATACATTCCAAGAGGTGGTCTGGTGAGGCCTCTTTGGTCCTGTAGATGGTACATTGTGGGAAGGTCTTTACACCATCCTGGAAGAGGAGCGTTCTTGTATGGCTGCCAGTTTTGAGCCTGGAAATACAGGTTGCTGCCTGTCGATTCATCCCACATTCCAGAATAGCTCCAGGCTTTTGGTTCAGATACCAATGATTGAATGTTGACTCCTGCATTTTTGTTTGGATGTTTCTTTTTTTTTTGTATGCGTTTGAAAGAGCCGAAACAAGGTCTGAGTTAGACATTTCTGCTAATTTTGAAATTGCATCTGCTGTGTCTTTGCCTTTCAGTCCTATGTGGGATAGAATCCATTGGAAGGTGATTTCTGTGTCTCTTTAAAACTTGTCTAAATTCAGAGCAATTTCCTCACGGACATTTTAGAGCTGGTATAACAATTTTTATAGCTTGTATAGATGACAGCGAGTCTGTGAAGAAAATAAGTTATGTGGGTCCTCCTTAATTCTAGGGTTAGAAAGCAACTTATCTGAAGCAACCCTATATCTCCAGATGTGAATTGGCTTTTCTATTCATAAAAATCAAATAAAGAACTATGAATAATCCCATCAGAATACTACAATGTGTTCGAAGCAGCCATATCAAAACTTAACGCCAAGAATATCGTCAGACATGACGTAACTCCTGAAAGTTTAATATAATTTCGCCATAGAAATATTTTGGCTAAATTTCGACAACAAACCTTTCTTATATAATAGCGCTACTGGGATAATAAAAAAGATGATAAAAAGGGTTGGCCTATAAATAAAAAAATACTATATATTAATTGTGTAATATTATTATTTATTATAATGATTCATACACACAATGTGCTGATCTTATAATTTAACCATATTAAACAAGGTAACAAACAAATATAAAATATTGTGAGAAGAATCCGTTCGCTATTCATAAAGGGTTTCCGCTTAGGAGACTATATAAGTGGTCGTTGCCCTGATTTAAAGCGGCGGTCGGTGTTCAGGACATTGATTTAAAAGCCAGGATGCGTTTCAGTAGTGGTGGCTACATAACCTGGCGTGGCCGAACGTGGTATTGTAACTAAGCGATTTCCTATAGGTAGTTACTATTGTATAATTTATAAAATTTGAGATACGCGTTCCTTATGGAAAGAGCAAAGAAAGGTGATGTGATAAAAGAGAGACAAGGCCTTTACAAGGAAACAACTACGAATGGTTAGAGTTCGGAAAGATTTCTAAACTCAAACTTTTGGTAAACACCATTTATATGCAAATCTTATTCTGGGCCGATCGGGGAGAAAGTTCTGGTTGTTTCCCACTCACTGTCGGACAGCATTCTGAGCGCTGCATAGGTTCTCTGTCTTCTTAATTACTCTACTGTGAGTTCTATATAGGCGCCTATTGTGGATTGGCTTTATATTAAATACACGGGTGGATCAATAATGTAATGATTCCATATGCAAATTTTATTCTTAAAGAAAAAATGCAGCATATATGTAGATTTGTATTAATTTTCTTATAGAAAATAAATATGTAAAATGATTGGATGTATATAGAGTATAAGAGGAGAGTGAAAGTATCTTTTTTATAGAAATAAATGGTTTATACCTTATAGTGTTCGTCAAGTGCTATTTTTGTTAGGTAGAGAATACAACAACATGGCGCAGCCGACAGGATATTTTCTTAGAAGCGGAACCAAGTAAGCACTGAAGGAGGAACTTGGAATTGTGGACGAAGGGAAAAGTGACAGCAAAGGTCAAACAGAAACTGACCCAAGTAAAGAAAATCTACTTAAGGATGAGAAGTCAAACATAGCTCCTGGGAGTTCTCAAGTCGAGCCCAACGTCGCTGCACTCGTTACTCTACTAAATAACCAACAGCAGTTGCTTAATAAACTTGTAGAGCTGCATCTGGCCACGGGACAGGAGAGGATGGCTAAAATGGAAGTTGAAAGGTTTAATGGAAAGAATGCTGATCCGTTGATTTGGATCCAAAATTACGAAATTATCTGCCAGAATAATAACTGGAAATCTTCTCAAACTAAAGTAAATGGAATGCGTGCATTGTTAGAAGATACCGCCTTGCTTTGGTATGACTGCCAAGATAAAAAAAGTAGCAGATGGAGATTGGGAGGAATGGAAGAATGATTTCATTGAGGCGTTTCGCGAGGATCCCATCTCCAGATTTGATAAAGCTGTTAAATGGCAATATCGCAGTGGCTTCTATGTGGATTTGTTTTATAAAAAACTGAGGCTACTTCAGCTGGGCTTGACGGGAGCTTCAGAGAGAATCTTGATAACTGGCATCTGCACGGCCTACCAGAAGAAATGCAACAACGTTTGGCTGTGATCCCATTCTCCACCACTATGGAATTAAGAAAAGTTCTTGAGAGATGTAGGCCATCCATTCGCCCATTAGAAAAGAAAAGCACACTTCCAAAAAACTAGAAAATGAGGGTTGGCCTTTCCCTCCGTCAAAAAGGGTATTATACTTTCCTGTTTTCCCCCTAACTCAATGTTTTCGGTTAATGTTAATGGAGTAAAATTAAATGCATTTTTGGATCCTCTCTCTGGCTCATCTATTGATTTGATTCGAAAAAACACTCTAGAAAAGTATGGCTGGAAAAGTTATCCAGCAAAGACTAAATTAACAACTATAAATCATAATAGCATTTTTGCATCTGAATGTATTGACCTTGAGCTTGAAGCAGATAATCGTAGAATCGAGGTAACTTCAGTAATTCTTGAAGAGATGCCTTTCGAGATTCTGCTAGGAAAGCCAACCATGAAAAATATCAAAATCCAATGGGATTTTCATTCTGATAACATCAAATGTTTGGCCTTGAATGCTAATGAATATGTATTTACGATTAATGATGTTCAGGAAAACTTCCCAAGTCTTTGTGAATTTTCTTGGATTAGGGTCCCAAAATTTGAGGTGGACTTTTTGTTGAAACCTGATTGCAATGTTATTCGGTCTAAACCATATTCAACGTCTGAATACAAAAGAAAATTGATATCTAATAAAATTAAAGAAATGCTTGACCGAGGAATCATTGTTCCATCTACCTCAGAGTTTGCATCACCATGCGTACTTGTTCCAAAAAAGGATTCCTCCTTTAGACTCTGTCAGGACTATCGAAGGCTCAACCAGGAAACTCATTTGGATCCCTTTCCCAGAATTGATAGGATTATAGACCGATTTGGGGGTTGCCATTATTTTACAAAAATTGATTTACGAGACGAATTTTGGCAAATAGGACTAACTAGAGAATCCAGACAAATTTCTGCGTTTGTAACACAAGAAGGTCTATACGAATTCACGAGATTACCGTTTGGTTGGACAATTCTCCTCCCAAATTCCAACGCATAATGACTGAAATATTGGGGGATCTGTAGTTGTCTATATTGATGACATCTGTTGTGGTGCACCCACTAAAGAAGAATGTGCAGCCCTATCCTACAAGATTCTCACTAGACTGGCCAAATTTGATATGACCATTAACCTGGGAAAATGTCAGTTTTGCGTTCCTCAAGTAGAGTTACTAGGAAGAATAATAAACGGCGATTTCAAACACATGAGGGATCAGGTGATTGAAAAGGTGAAGAATATGAGGAGGCCTTACAATTTGAAATTCCTACAGTGTTTCACTGGCTTAACTGGGCATTTCAAGCCGTATATACCGAATTATGCTATGATAATAAGACCATTGGATGACTTGAAAAGAAAAAACTACATTTTTACATGGACAGAAGAATGTGAGGAGTCGTATTTGAAATTACTCACCCTGATTACATCCAACCCGATTTTAAGGATTCCCGATGGTTCCCTTCAACACATTGAAAAAATCAGTTATTCATTTTATAAAAATTAGTGAAAAATTGACATATTGAGTATATTTTTTATTTCGAAAAATCAAGATTTCTAGGACCCCCACTTCTACGGGCATATAAAATCTGTAAGATGAAATTTCAACAAGTTATAGAAACCAGTTGTTTACCTAGACAGGGGCGGGCGTGCATATTAAATAAATACTTTAAAATAATATTTTGAAACACTCAAAATATTTTTTCATGTTTTGATTTCAAACGGCCACTATGCATGCCCACCCGTGTGAAAGTAAACACCTGATTCTTATAACTAGTTGAAATTTCCTCTCACAGCATTGATATGCCCGTAAAAGAGCCTCTTGGCTTACGAGAGCTTGCTTTTTCATAATATATAAGATACCTTTTGTTAGTTTTTAAAATAATTTTAATAATTTGAAAGAGGAAAAATAAAAACCAGGTGAAAAGTTTCTTTTAATTTTGAATTTGCAAGCTTTCGAGCAAATATGCTGCTCTTCAACGGGCTAATACTCAATGTACAAATTCTTAATAATCTTTATACAAATATAATTGAAAAACTTTTGTTATTGGCATGTGCTCTCGCGTGCGTGCACCAGACTGCTCACAGCTAAAGTAAAAGATATTATACTGGAATGAAATATATATATACACGCAAATATTTATTAATATTTAGATAATTAGTCAGAGATATTGTTATATTGGGTTGGGAGATCAATTTTTCTATTGATGCTATTTATTTTTGATGATACCAGTGCTTCCAGGAATAATCGTTTTAGCTTGCTTTTTATGTTCTGGTAATGGACTATTCCTTGTTTGAGATTGAATGTGTGTCCAGTGGTAAAGGTGTGTTGATAAATTAAGGATCTATTGTCTTTGTATCTTATGGTTTTCTCGTGTTCTGTTAGCCGGGTCTCAATTGCACGCCCCGCGAGAGCACATGCCAATAACAAAGGTTTTTCAATTATTTTTGTATCAAGATTATTAAGAGATTGTACATAGAGCATTAGCCCATTGAAGAGAATTATATTTGATGTAAACCTTGCAAATTCAAAATTAAAAGAAACTTTTACCTGATTTATATTTTTCTTCTTTCAAATAAGTTCTGGGCAACTATTTATCACATAATATTTATATATACTATTAAAAATTCCCCCAATATACATAGTGCTTCAAATAGTTTGTTGATCTATGTGCTAATCTCAGGCTAGTAAAGTTGTCCACAAAACTGGATTGGAACAATTCAGGAAAAGACAATCTCCCTTTATTAATAAAATATAATCGTATGTCGAAAAATTATATTTTCCTGTATCATATCGTAAAGAGTTTTAAAAAATTCATTCAGAGAAAAAGTGTTTTATAAAAAAATTATTTAAATAACTCAAGTGTTTTTCGGGCCATGAAGATCTTTTATAGGAGTACTGTGAACCATAACGGCCCTTCATTAACAAAAGTCCACATATACTGAATACACGATTCACATAACTGAGATATCAGATATAGACACATTGAGAGAATAATACGATATATCGCATATGCGAAAAACGAATTATAATGCAAAAGGAGAATTTTAAACAAACCCTTGAAAGATTTTTACGGATATAAAATGCAATGGAAATCCATTGATTATCTAAAATAATGAAAAATATAAAATACCAAGATGTGTTTTTTTAAACAGCTAAAAAGCTTTCAAAGCGTTTCTGCATTACTAATAAATGAACGAGCTATATTTTGTCAGGAGTATTGACAATGGAATGAAACTTATTACACTTACCTGTTTTTAAATAGTGGATCTTGCTTGATCTCATTTCCTGTGACGACAGATGTGGCTAGTTGGCTGATACATTTCTCTGTTATATATTGTTTGTAAGTGACATTAAATATTTTTATTTACTAGTTCACGACATAGTATTTACACTTTATTTATAGCAAACTTAGGCTATTTCAACATACTGATCATGTTTCTATCTGTCAGAAATAAAGAAAAAAATTAAATATCACAAAACAATATTGTTGCGGTCACCAGGTGTCATGGTAGTTGCCTTTATTTTAGTAGGAAGAATGTGGATTGTACTTGTCCTTTCCCGAATCTTGTTGAATAGTTCTCAATATCCAATAAATATATTACAAATAATTAATAGTCCCATTATAGTATAAAATTCTCTAATTTAATTTGCATCAATCATTATATGACACCACATTGTTTTATTGAGGATATTCACACTCACAATACCACTCCAGGTTATTACAAAGTTGCTTCTAAATCATTTTTAGAATGCTGTTAATTGAAACATTTTCTTTGAAAAAGATGACCTTTTGATCATCGATCATACTCGTACTGCTTACGACCAACCATTACTGTTGTTTATCCGCTTTCAAGTAAATAATTACCTAGGGTTTGTATACAGTAAATAACATATATTGTTCAATGGAGAATTGATTCCAAATTACAGGTAGTTGTTTCCCTTCTTAAAACCCTTGTCTTCTTGAGAAAAATATATCGACCTATTTCATAACCCTTCTCGTAGAATATTATGATATCGAAGCCGCCCCTGTACTGATGAGGGCCAGAACTCTAAACCGTAGATTCCAGTTGGCCTTTGTATGAATTTGCCAAAACTGGTGTGGTGGCTTATATCACCACTAGTAAAGTGTTTTATGGATTGATAAACATAATTCATTGTTCTAATGCATAAATAAAGGGAGTGGTGCCTCTTTGGGTACATGCATTTTATCCTTTTCGAAATTTCTCTGTTGTATATATATATAATTTTAATAAGATAAATATAATTAATTCCTCAGAGGTTCCATACGAGGTAAATGAAATTATAAATTACATACAACTTTTTAAATGATCGCATATTTTAAAATTGTATAGTTAAAACTATGGGGGCAATTCACAAATGATATTTCTTTAAAATATTCCTTCAATTATTACAGAAACAGTTCAAATCTTCAAACTCCCCATTTTTATGCTAGGGTTATGCTAGCATCCGTAGATTAGGTTTATGAGCTGATAGTTTTACATGGCAATCGTCTATAACATTCTAGCGCAATATACAGATTATATTTCAAGTATGGAGAAATTGTGGCACAGTAATGTTGTTGTGGCCATTTAGGTGAGAAGGCAAGTTAATATCAGATTTTAT
>CP092875.1:27409777-27424366 GCA_030710605.1 Cordylochernes scorpioides
GATGGGGCAGGAAATAAGGCGGAACTTCATAAAGCACCTCCAACCAACTTTGCCAATCACTCCGATTAGATCAAGATGGACCTATATGCAAATATGAAGAGTATCCCATTTCAATCCAACTTTGATATCCTCCTCCACGCGGCGTATTTTCCATATAGATAGAATATATCTGACGGACGTATAATATCCTTCCTATTTGATTTTTAGAACAAGTCACCTTTCTATTATATGTGCTGTATATGTGTCTGGGACAACCCCATCACACTTACATATACACTTTTAGAACACTTTGAATGCTTTTTATTTTGCTTATAATATATATTCAAAAATATGAAGATCATAAAACATTATATCAATTTGTAGAACCTTTTTTTATTCAAAGTGTTTTTTAAATAAGAGCCAATTTATTTTTCTCTTCAAATCATTGTTAACCTGATCCATTTCTAATTTCAAATGCTATTAAATTAAAAGAATATTATCGAGTTCATATAATTATTTGTTAAAAATATCCAATCTTTATATCTTGGCAAGAAGTAAACATTAGAAGAAAGATGTTACCTGAGAAAGGCGACAACGATTCAATAATGGTAAATATACAAATAAGTGCGTTGTTTTTGGAATTATTTAAAAATATGAAACATTCGTTTTTATAGTTATTTATAATTATTCGAATTGTTCACCTTGGCAAAAAAATCCAGAATTAACAACAATGAGGTTTTAGTGCGCCATCTGACGATTGAAAATTGTTTCTATCATCGTGCCTCTTTTATTCTTATAACAAAATAGTTTTCTACAGTTAAAGTACGCTTAAAAGCAAAGCTAAATGTATTTGAGTATATCTTCGCCCTTTTTCTGTTTGTTTTGAAACGGAAGATTCTATTGTATTATTTGTTTTTTAGACGTCATATCGTGCGGATATTCCTATTGTAGTATCCGTGTTTTTAGAGGGTATCTCTTTCTAACGGAAGATTCCATTGTATTATCCGTGTTTTTAGGCTGTATCTCACAGTAAATTCTATTTTATACGTGTTTAGAGATTCTATTGTTTTGTTCATAAAACTCTATAGAAGAATATTCATTTTTACATAGTTAGTTGCCGGAAATTTTAGGAATATTTTTAAAAAGGAAGCTCTTTATGAACCTAAATTATTTTGAAAATTCAAATCATATATTTCGAATAACTAAACGGACAATGAAGAAAAAACAGAGCTAATATCCCACCGTTATCCTATGGAAACAAAACAAACAATAGGTATAATTTATTTATTATCATCAAATCAGACGCGATATCCCCACAAGTGATGCTTGCGTCAAGCAACAATACTAAATTCAGAGAACTATTTTACATAAACAATTGGTAAATTACAAGGTTTGAGTAGAAGTTTAAAGAAGAAAAAAAAAGAGAAAAGAACATCAAAACATGCTTGAGTTTACATCTTACCTAGGAACAACCAATGGAATAAATACAAATATACATAGTTTAGCAATTACGGTTTTTTAAACAAGATAATGGTGACTGTTAAGGTGAAGTGCTTTCAAAGAGTGTTACTCCTCGTTATTTCTCTAATTGAAGAAGTCTCCTTAAATAATACTACCAAACCTTGAAATTAAAAAAATTCTCAAAACTCTTTATTAAAATATATAATTATATTTCAAGTATTTTCTTTGTGTATAAATTTACTCAAGAGACAATATATTCTGTTAAAGGTGATATATGATCAGAGATGTAAACGTATATTAACTTAGACAAGGTTTGTAAAATCTTTACTTCAAATAAATGTAGACAAACTTATCCTACCTAAGTATGTTGCCAAATACTTCTTTCTACTGTTGAACATTCCATCTCGGCAAGCGGAGGAGGTTTGTTTCGACCATTATTCAAAGTGATCGAGAGCCGTTCACAAATTAACAAGGATATTCATTCCCCGTGTTATCCCTAGGGCTGCTGTAATGAAAACTTACCAAGGTGGTCTCTTAACAAGTCCATATTTACATAGGCGGCGGACATAATTAACGGACTCCTTCGGGAGGAATTAGGCCTAAACAGATGGCCTCGAGCCGATCGGACCCCTGATGGTTCCCAATTATCAGCCGAGTCCCACGGCAGTCCTAACTCACAACTTTAATTACAACTTGGAAATTTTTGGCCGCTAATTGTCTCCTCGTGACAAAACAAACTCCTAGTACCCCAACTTTCAATATATCTTCGAAATATGTTAACTTACAATTTATTTACTTTCTAGAACATCGCACAGACAATGACGAATTCTCAAGATATCTTAACAAAAAATGTAGGGTTTAAGTCAATCAGGAATTGCCCTGGGACACAAGACACGTGGAAGCTTAAATATATTGAGCTTTATGTTTACTATATACGTATATAATATTCATTATTTTCATATATATAATTCAATCTCAATGTGAGTTTATAATACATATATCGCATCATTTTTTATACTCAGAAATATCAATAAATTCTTAAATTATATGATAATAAATATGCTGAGAAACTTCGACATAACCGTCGATCATTCATAATTTAAGTTATATTGAATAGTTAACAAAATTTGAAAAGTTATATCTCTGATTTATTGTAGGCAATGATTTATTCAAGAAAGGTTTACGGTTCCAAGAGTTTAACAATGTATTATCTTAACGACTTTGCACAAATTTATTTTACTGGCAGTAGACAACTTCAGATGTCTACACGATGAAATCAAACGTCAAGAGTGTTACTGACAATTTTATATTAATGATCTATCAAGGATAGCTGTTTGTTTATATATACATCAGATCCTAATATAAGAGAATTAGAAGTAATTTGCGATGTAAACTGCCTATGCTACTAAATGCCCCGCGGAGGAGTTAAGACTCTATTCCTAACCCAGACAAAGTGGTCCACGGTATGTATCACCTGTGGAGTATCGACGTTGAACAGCATTCCCAGAAAATAAAAGAGATCAGATCTACGTTGTACTGGAAAATTTGTGGTTCTTCAGATCAGTTAGTAACTTGGAGCCTTTTTGTGGATTATTAGCCATACCAGAAGATTCAAGATTTTGGTCACAGAGATCTAATATGCCTTGCTAAAGCTAAATGAATAACCACTAACCTAGGTATTCTCTACGCGGGACAAATATAGAGACATCCTGGCGCTAAGAAAATGGAGGTCAGACTACATTGTTTTTCGATATTATAACTGAGGGTTGATTAAATGGTACGGAATACTAAATGAATAACTTATGATTGTTTTTTTTTATCGGTATAACTGCTGCTTTATATTCCTTTTATAATCAACCTAAATATATTTGATCTTACAATAGCGTCTATTTATTAAAAGCTTTTATTTAACTTGCCTTTATGTCTGTCCGTCTGTCTGTCTGTTCACAAATCTTGCACTCGATTTTTAATATACTTTTAGAGCAAGTAGGAATCTGAAATTTGGTACACTTTTCAGACTCCGATGACAATGCATGTTGAGAAATTTCAGACTTCTGGGTTGTCAGGGTGGCGGGAAATTGACATATTTCCAAATTGCCTTTCAAATTGTTCAATTTAATTTAATATAATTCCAGATCACATAGAAGAATGAAACTTTTAAGACTCACTCAGTCCAATGAACAATGCAAGTTTACAAATTTTCAGACTTCTGGGTGGGCCAGAAATGAACAAATTTCTATTTATATATTTTTTTAAGTCTTGTGTTACGCCCCTTACATGATCAATCCGCTGCGAGCAGGTCTCCCTTCTATTTAAGGCCTAATCCCCAGTGAACTTTTGATTCTAAGTTTTGTAAATTCATGACTAAAACTAACTAAATAATTAATAGATAAAAATACATAGAAAAAAAGCTTTTATTTAAGTGCACTAAAAAGGAAAAAATAAAATATTTAACTTCTGCCATTGAGAGCAATTAGATTTATCTGAGTGAAAATAAAAGTGGCGGTGGACGATCATATTTAGAGAAGAGGTAAAAATATAGCAAAAACTTATAAAAATCGCTAATCAGTTGCTACATATTAAATCACATTAGGTTCGAAATTCATGGTGAATGTCCCCCGCTGCTTTTATTTTCACTCAGATACATCTAATTGCTCGATGACAGAAGATAAAATATTTTATTTTTTGCTTTTTAATGCATTTAAATAAAAGATTTTTCAACGTATTTTTAAAATAAATTCCAATATATCAGCTCCTCGTCTTGACTACTGGGACAATTTGGGGGAGCATCGTCATCCAAGTCTTTAGAAAAAGCGAAGACTCTAATTTTTAGAGCTGCTACAATTTATCATGCAAGATAGATAACCCAGACCCAAATGGGTTGGATTAGTAGCGCTTTCAACATTTCTGTAATCTCTCTTTTTTTACAGAATAACCTAATCAACCCCCAGAAATATTGTTGATGGTTTATCATTGTGTAGCTCGTTACAACTACTGGGACAATACAATTTTCCTGCCAAGTGTTTTCCCTTTCTCAGAAACAACACGCGTGTGTTTCGAAATGTGGAGAATCAAATAACTTCCTGGAACATTTTTGAAGAAAATGTATTTTTTCAGAACTTTGGACATCACGTCGCCGGAAAGGATTAGCTCTAGATGAAACTTAAAATTTGAGCTCAAGGAATGAACAAGACTAGCGATGCCTACATACAACATGTTCCTCATTTATTCAGAGAAGTAAATCCCTATATGATGGAAAATGAAATGTTTGCGCTCTTTGGTTAAGGGAATATCAGAGTTAAGTAATCGGTAAATATGTGTGAAATTTGACATAGCCACCCATAAATTTATAAAATGGTGTCGAAAATAGAAATTCGGAAACAGCGTGTATATAAACGCGTTGTCTTCTACAGGCTACCAAATGTTGCCGCCAACAATACAGCATAGACTGAACCAATGGAGGACTTAATTAGGCTCATCCTACGTGAAGATCCATGCGCATTAAATGCCAGTCAGCCGTCACTAAACTATCTTCTTTAAAAAACACATTAGAGAAGAGGTAGAAAAAAACTTGGTTGCCATTTCATAGGTCGCCGCCACGACGGCCGTACTCTACCCGAACACCAGTATTTGACCAGACTTCACGATACCAATATCCCAACCAAACACCCGTTTACAACCAGCCGTCACCTCAGAGAAGATCTGACGAATGGCTGACCCCAAGACAACATGTCGATTCGCTTTATTTGCGGCCGTCCAGACCATATTAAACACTATTGTAGAGGCCGCCTACAATTGATGCAGAAAGAGAAGCGCTTCAAGCCTCAAGATATTCAGAGAACGAACAAGCCTAAAAGAAGCCAGAACTTATCGCAAACAATCGCCGTACGCGATGCTCAGTATAGAAAATGGGTTAAATAAAAATGTTATACATTCATGCTTAATGGCGTAGTTTGATGCATATTCATGTCATTTGGCAAGTAACTCACAGTACTCAGAAATCACAAAAAAATATATCGTAATAATTTGATCAGTAGTAGGCTGATTGGATAATTTGTCAGGATAAAATCCTTGAAGACCTGTCAGAGAGTTATAGTTGTATCAAACTCTCTTACCTGACATGTAGCGAGTGATAGATGGCTCTCTTAATCTGGTTTAGCCGAGATCGACAAACTCCATCGCGATACCCTCCGTCAACTTCAGCCACTGCAGATGGAAGTGTTCACAAGGATAATAGCGGTTAGGTTGGAAATGCTGATATGTGTCTCTGCGTATGTTCAAAAAGTGAAAATTTGAAGGAAGAGGGAGATAAAAGGATGAAGTTAACATTGCAAGATGGTTATGCCATCTATCTTTAATAAATAGATGTGGGTTTTCGGTATTTCCGAATAAAATTATCTAAATATTTTCTCTTTTATTCTTTACTCAATATTGATTCGTAATTCCTTATAAAACCTCTTAAAATCCAAGCCTCTGTAAATAGATTGGCTCTTTACCTTTAAACATTTATGCCAGCTGTTCTAATTTAGATAGTGTTGTTTAGGCACATAACTGAATCATAGAATTTGTAAAACAATGTGATGACATGGGATTTGACATCAAGATAACCTTATGAAATATTTCAATGGCTTCAAAATATTGTTTGATGCAGGATCACACATATATATATATATATATATTGTAACGTTTTATTTTTGCTTTAACTTTTAAAGAAATGTTTTATTTTAAATATTTATCTAATTTGTTTGTTTGTTTTAAATAAAGAGGCAAATTTACCATGTTGTTGTTCTTTTGTTTATTAATTGTTCTTTTTTTTTTTTCAATGATGATAAGAGTTATTGATCACACATTAAAAATCAATGAAAAACCAATTACAAAATTAATTACAAAATTCAGAAACGTGTCATATCCCTCGGCTTGAAGGATTTATTTTCGCAAAATAAATGGTTTCAATTGTGACACATGAACTTTAACCAAGGAGGAATCATCTTTCAATAATTCACACGTAACACTAGATATTATTCTTGTTTGAAAAGGACCCTCATACTTTGGGGATGTTTTGACCATACTTGGATCATTACTAGCTATTTTACGAAGGACCAGATCACCAACTTTGAATGACGACTGTGGATGTTTTGCATCGTGTCCTGCTTTCCACTTTTCTCTATGCTTTGCGCTATTTTCTATTGCTTTCTTCCTTGCATTTTCTATGGTGAAATGTGGTGATTCAGAAAATTCTGGTATTGCACAATCACCAAAAAGTAGGAAATTTGGAGAAAACCCAGTGACATCATGGGGTGTGCTATTATAATCTTTCACAATTTTGGCAAGTAATGATGACCATTTTAGTCTTGGATTCTCTTGAAGGTTTGTTCTTAATTTGGTGAGTATAGTGTCATTCATCTTTTCACACAGTCCATTACTCTGCGGATGATATGGCGTCGAATAGGTGTGTTGAACTTGATGCTCATTCAAAAACTTGTTAAATTCTTTTGATGTAAAATTCTTTCCGTTGTCGGTTAAAATACATTTGATTTGGGGAACAGTTCTGTTGATTTTGTCTAAACATTGAATTACTGCTTGAGAAGTGTTGGTGACAGTAGGGAAAGCCCAAACAAATCTTGTTAGGTGGTCAATTATTACTTGAATGTATTTGTGCTTGGTTTCATTTGCTGCAGAGCCTAGCACAATAGTATCCATTGATATTAATTCCAGCGGTTTCAGATCAGAGTTTGGTGCAACATATTCTCCAATAAATGGTTTATAACTGCATTTAGTTTTTTGACATATTTTACATGAGCGAACATAGTCTTTGATGCATCTGATAGCATTCGGCCACCAATAAAATGGTGTTATCAATCTTACTGTCTTGTTAATTAAGGGGTGAGAATGATTATCGTGGTATTCTTTGAGAATTTCTTCTTGGAATGATTCTGGAACAACTGTTTTTAGAACTCCATTATGTTTCACCATAATAATATCTCGATGAATATGAGAGTTCTTTACAAAACTGAGATCCGCTTTTTGTTGGTGTAGTCGAAGAGTGGGGATTGATATATGAAATGACACTGGTGATCTTGACAATGCATCAACATGCGTTTGCTTTGATCCTGATCTGCGAACTATTTTCATTGACTTGGTTGATAATTCAATTATCCATCGGAGATATTTTGACTTTGGTTTCTTTACGTTGAAGAGCCATTCCAAAGCCGAATGATCTGTAATGACTTCAAATGTATTGTTCTCAAGATAAACTTCAAAGTTTTCAACTGATTGAACTACAGCAAAGCATTCCAACTCAAATGCAGAATAGTTCTGTTGATGTGGTAGAAGTTTCCCTGAATAATAGGAAATTACATGTTCTTGATTATCATTTCCAATTTGAGCTAAAATAGCACCAATTCCCAGTTTAGATGCATCTGTATAAAGCTTACATGGTAATGAAGGATCATATGTAGAAAGAACTGGATCTGTGGATAAATGAGACTTTAGTTCCTGAAATGATTTGTTAACTTCAGTAGTCCATTTGAATAACTTATTTTTTCTTGTGAGGCTTGTTAAAGGATCTGCAATTTCACTAAATTTAGGAATAAATTTCCTGTAGTAACCTGCTAAACCCAAAAACTGCCTTACTTGCTTCACTGTTTTAGGTTGAGGGAACTCATTTATTGCCTTTGTTTTTTCAGGGTCAGGTTTAATCTTGTTATGTCCTATGATATGACCTAAATATCTTATTTCTTGTTTTGCAAAGGAACATTTCTTCAACTTGAGTTTGATATTGTTTTCCTTAAGCTTGTCGAATATTTTTCTCAGAAGTTCAATATGATCTTTAAAAGTACTGCTGTAAATTAGAATATCATCTTGATAATTACAAACACCGTTCCAAAGAAGATTTCCAATAATATGCTGAATTATTCGCTGAAAAGTACTTGGAGCATTTTTCAAGCCAAATGGCATAACCAAAAATTCATAATGCCCGTCATTTGTAATGAAAGCAGTTTTCTCAACAGAGTCTGGATGTATTTCAACATGCCAATAGCCCCATGCTATGTCAAGTGTTGTGAAGTATTTCGCATTATGTAAGCGATCAAACATATCTTGGATGTATGGAAGAGGCTGCTTGTCATCAATTGTAATTGCATTCAGTTTTCGGTAATCTATGCACATCCTTTGTGAACCATCCTTTTTAGAGACCAACACTACGGGGAAGGCCCAAGGTGACTGAGATTCTCTTATTAGTCCCTTTTTACTCAATTCTTCAACTTGTCTTTTTATTTAATCATATTCGGCAAGTGGTCTTCTATATGGTCTACAACTGATGGGTGGATGTTCAATTGTATGGATCTTGTGTTGAACAGCAATCCTTCCGATGTCAGTTTCATGCTGGCTGAACAATGCTTGATTTTCTTTAAGTAATTGATTAAGCTCTTTTTGCTGAACAGATGGAAGATGCGTTTCAGGAGATATATAAAAACATTCATTTCCTTTAACATACACCGCTTTGTCTTTTGTGTCAATTATTAATCCAATTTTTCCTGCTACGTCAAGTCCAATAAGCAATGGATAGCTAAAGTTTTTCACTACATGAAGCTTACACCCGACAAGTTTAGAATGGATTTTCAAAAATACTTCTACTGATCCTAAAGTATATGCAAAACTATCTACTTGTTTAATTTTGATTCTATCGTTTACATTCAATTTTAACTTATGTTGTTTTAAAAGCGAACAGCTCATTAATGAAATAGTTGACCCGGTATCAATAAAAGATGAAACTGGAATATTATTAAGTAAAACTTCAACATTAACAAATCTATAAAGAAAATTGGTATTTGCTATGCAAAGTGAATCAGCTATGGTTTGTTTAACATCTGTGGTGATATTAGTTGCTTGGTGTTTAAGCTTGTCTTTATAATTAGGATCATAATCTTTGCAATCACTTATCCAATGTTTAAAATACAATCCTTTTTTCTTACAAATAGGACACCAATATGGGCAATTTTTTGAGATTGTAGGTGTAGTTATATTAAAAACCTTGGTTTTACTTCTTTGTTGTTGCCTTATTTGATTATTGTTTTGTTCAATCTCCATGGCAATCTGCATCCAATGTGATGGATCTTTAGGCTGGGCTGTTACGAGATAATTTTTCCAATCTAATGGCAATCCATCCGTTAACATTTTTAGCTTCTCCACATTATTGAGGCTTGTTTGATTTAATAATCTAATTTTATATCTAAAATAATCTTCCACGGTTTCTTCTTTTTTAAGACTTCTTTTTGATGCTGCAACTATAGGGCTTTCGACTTTATAACCAAAGCGCTGAATTAATTTGAGTTTACCAGTATCCCATTTTTTAGTGGATGCGTTGCTCAATATTTCATCAGCAAACCATTCTAAAGCATCTTTTGATAAATAATAAATTAGATTATTGATTCTATCGACTTCATCTAGTTTACTAGTTTCCAATTCATATAGTTTAAGCCATGATTCAGGCCGAATTGAACCTTTATCACCGCTAAACTTCTCTAATTTGTTTACATTTACTACCATTGTACTTACTTTTTCTTTCGTCGAAGCCTTTTTTGATTTATATTTTAATCCTTTCGTAGCTGCGCCAAATATTTTATGTAACGTTTTATTTTTGCTTTAACTTTTAAATAAATGTTTTATTTTAAATCTTTATCTAATTTGTTTGTTTGTTTTAAATAAAGAGGCAAATTTACCATGTTGTTGTTCTTTTGTTTATTAATTGTTCTTTTTTTTTCAATGATGATAAGAGTTATTGATCACACATTAAAAATCAATGAAAAACCAATTACAAAATTAATTACAAAATTCAGAAACGTGTCAATATATATATACTAGCCGAGTGACCCGGGCAACGCCCCGGGTTTACTCGAAGGGCCCGCAGGTGAGAAACTATAGGCATTGGTTCCTATGCCTAAAATATTATTTAAAATGAAAAAAGAAGAAAAATACTAACAAATCAGAAAATAAAAGTGCAAACAACACATCTACACTACTTCAAGAACATGAGAGCACATGCACTGTGTAACCATACGTGTACCATTCGTAAAGACCCTGCTTAGGATTAAAATATATCCGAAGCATAACAATACAACCAACTCATGTTTGCTAAGCAATTTCAGGAAAGAAACTATAAGCATTAGTTGAAGAGTTTAAATAAATATATTTAGAGTGAAAAAATGACACAAATCAGCAAATAAAATTGCAAAAAATGCTACTATATCGCAGATAAGACAACATATAAAAGGAATGAAAATATTTAAAGGACCTCATTAAAACTACATTTCTAGTTTTATATATACAATATAACCTCGATAATTCGACCATGTTTTGTTGTCTTGACCTACAGCCTATCATATAACAAAGTGTAATTCAACACTATCGATAATTCGACCATTTTAAATTTCAACAATTGTTTGTTGCTCAAATATAACTTCACTGCTAAAAGGTATTACAGAGAAAATGGCTGACATTGTAAATGTACAAAATGTATGTATAGAGCAGGGGAATAATAAATAAAGACCAAAATCAAATTAATTGATAATAAATAGATTATTGCCAAAAAAAAAATACAAAAAATATTTTTTTCTCCTTTCTTATCTTCACTCAATCATATTAGAGTGTCAAGCTTGTAAAGCTTGAAATTAACAACCATCACGATTGGGTGAAGTAGAATGCGTCTGCCTTTGTCATCAAGACTGGGAGCACTACTCAGTGGAAGGCCACTGACTTAGCTCCAAAAGAATGTATCCCTGGATTAGGAGCCCTTACAAGGTACTATCAGCCGGGCCAGCTGAGCCCAGGTTTTTTTAGTGAGCTTGTTACTGCTCCCCCTCCTCCTTTTTCATCCTGGCTTGGGACCGGCAAAGGCGGAGTTTTTTTTCTTTCAGGTGAGAAACTTTAGGCATTGGTGAAAAGTGTAAATATATATTCTGGAAATGAAAAAAAAAAAGGATAAAATAAATCAGAATATAAATTTACAAACTATATTTCAGAGGAGACGATTTATAATAGGAATTCATTTAAATGACCTCATTAAAAAACTACATTTTATATATACTTGGGTTCAACTTTACATGTATGCTATCCAAAGTTCGCACACTTGAAAAGTCACATAAAGTCGTCTGTGCGTAAACACAGGCTCTTGTAGCAAAGGTTTGGCCTTGAGCCCTCTTTATAGTCATATATTTCAGACATTATACAGTGTGTTCAACTTTGGGTACTGTCAGTATATGTGCTTCAAGGACATGAGAGCACATGCGCTAGAACACCATACCTGTTCCATCGCAAAGATCCTATAGGCATTGGTGAAAGTGTAAATAAATATTTTGGAAATGAAAAAAAAAATGCAGATATGACAACATATTAAAGGAATAAATTCATTTTAAAGACCTCATTAAAAACATAAAGTCGTCTGTGCGTAAACACAGGCTCTTGTAGCAAAGGTTTGGCCTTGGGCCGTCTTTATAGTCATATATTTCAGACATTATACAGTGTGTTCAACTTTGGGTACTGTCAGTATATGTGCTTCAAGGACATGAGAGCACATGCGCTAGAACACCATACCTGTTCCATCGCAAAGATCCTATAGGCATTGGTGAAAGTGTAAATAAATATTTTGGAAATGAAAAAAAATTGCAGATATGACAACATATTAAAGGAATAAATTCATTTAAAAGACCTCATTAAAAACAACAATTCTATATTTTTATATATACAATATAATCTAATTAATTCAACACACGATAATTCGACCATTTTTGGATGTCTCGACCTACGGCCTATCATATGACAAACTAATTCGACACTTTCGATAATTCAACTATTTTGGAAAATCAAATTTCAACAGTTGATATTTGTCTAAAACCCCTATTATTAACAACATATTAGACTGCAGAGTGCAAAAATGTAGAAAAGTGTATGTATATAATTGTATGCATATATTTGTATTTGTATTTTGTATTTGGCCTTGAGCCCTCTTTATAGTCATATATTTCAGACATTATACAGTGTGTTCAACTTTGGGTACTGTCAGTATATGTGCTTCAAGGACATGAGAGCACATGCGCTAGAACACCATACCTGTTCATTCGCAAAGATCCTATAGGCATTGGTGAAAGTGTAAATAAATATTTTGGAAATGAAAAAAAATTGCAGATATGACAACATATTAAAGGAATAAATTCATTTAAAAGACCTCATTAAAAACATAAAGTCGTCTGTGTGTAAACACAGGCTCTTGTAGCAAAGGTTTGGCCTTGACCCCTCTTTATATAGTCATATATTTCAGACATTATACAGTGTGTTCAACTTTGGGTACTGTCAGTATATGTGCTTCAAGGACATGAGAGCACATGCGCTAGAAACACCATACCCGTTCCATCGCAAAGATCCTATAGGCATTGGTGAAAGTGTAAATAAATATTTTGGAAATGAAAAAAAAATTGCAGATATGACAACATATTAAAGGAATAAATTCATTTAAAAGACCTCATTAAAAACAACAATTCTATATTTTTATATATACAATATAATCTAATTAATTCAACACACGATAATTCGACCATTTTTGGATGTCTCGACCTACGGCCTATCATATGACAAACTAATTCGACACTTTCGATAATTCAACTATTTTGGAAAATCAAATTTCAACAGTTGATATTTGTCTAAAACCCCTATTATTAACAACATATTAGACTGCAGAGTGCAAAAATGTAGAAAAGTGTATGTATATAATTGTATGCATATATTTGTATGTAAATAATTGTATGCAAATAATTGTATGTATAGATCAATGAGTAAAATAATTTTTTTTTTGCTTATCCCTAGTACACGTGGTACAGGCCTTGATAATAATGGGTGGGTAGAGTAGGCGACTGCTTTAACTGTAAGTACACCACATGTCTAAACATGTGAAAAGCAGTTCGACTTTGCATTTACAAATGTGCCAGAGCCCCGTTTGATTACTTGCGCTTGCTGGTGGGGTTGGACTTTTGCAAGAATCGGAAGCCATTGGAGCATTTTTTTTTTAATTTTTTAGAAAAAAGTGCCCAATGCAGGAATCGAACCCGGGTCGTAGCGGTCGAAAACCAACGGCTTAGACTATCCTTCCACCAACCCCCAGTAAAATTAGTAAGTAAAAAGAAGACCAAAAATAAGTGATAATAATTTATTGAATAACAAATAAAATAAAAAATCTTTCAGGTGAAAAATTATAGGCATTGGTAAAAAAGTAAACAAGAGAAATAGCAATTGGGGTTTTGTGTCTGCGGCGAGTCATATTAGCACGCCTAGCTGTTAGGGGAGTGAGTCTTCCACGGCCTTTTCGAGGCATGACAGAAGACGCTGAAAAAAAAAGGTAAAATAAGAACCAAGCAGAGGAAAACTATAAAACTGAAAGCCAGGACAGGCATAAAAAGAAAATTCCAAGCATGTGAGGAAACAATTGATGAAAAAAAAAGGGTTCCAAAAAATACTGCAAAAAAGAAACCAGACACAAAAAGCCACAATTGAGTATACAAATACAGCATCAGCCTATTTATGAGAAGAAAAAAAAACGACAGACACAAAAATGGAGCTAAATTTAAATGAAAAACTATAACAGATCAAGTAATCAAATCAGGCATTATGAAAGATACTGTAAAAAAGAAAATCAGACACAAAAATCAGACAAAAGAATAAATGAGATTTTATTCTTTAGTTCATTTATTAAATAAGACACAAAAATGGAGCTAAATTCAAATGAAAAACTATAACAAATTAATAAAAAAAAATAAGACCTAATCCAAATGTCACCATCATCAGACAAAAGAAAAAATGAGATTTTATTCTTTAGTTCATTTATTCTTTTGTCTGATGCTGTTGCTGAAACGTCACACACTATTAAATTATTTGGATTAGGTCTTATTAATGAGAAAAAAAAGATGCCAAAGAGAGATGAAAAGACGCCAAAAAAGATAACCAGATACAAAAATTGTGCTAAATTCAAATGAAAAACTATAACAAACACTTATAAAAGATAATTCTTATAGAATAGAAGTAATAATTCAATCTACAATTCGAAAAATAATATAACCTCAGCCTATTTATGAGAAAAAAACGTTGCCAAAGACATTAGGAAAG
>CP092875.1:27424466-27524857 GCA_030710605.1 Cordylochernes scorpioides
ATCAACTAAAGGATGACACGATAGATGACTTAATCTATCAGCAAGTCTCAGTTGTACGATCAGTAGAAACTTTTTCCTTAATGAATAAAGTTATCAAACATTGAGGAAATTCACTTGTGATATGAATTATTACTTGATATTTTGTTGAGTTGCCAAATTTCAGATATATTTATGAGACTAGGTCTAACAAACCATCTATAAATCTTTATAAATACATAATAGTCAATGTGAAAAATAGTAAAATTGTGAAATTGTACTGAAATAAGGTGGATAAATTAATAGAAAGGCATCTCTTCCAGTTGCACGATTAGGAGATGCCTTAATATGTATAATATGCAATTTAAAATGAGATTTCGAGAGGAAATAATTGTTTAGTAACAATGGCTACACATTTGTGACATATGTATGGTGTTGAACTATTGATTTCCAGAACATATAATAATTTGAAAGTAGAATTTGAATTATAAAATTAGCACGTCTAAAACCTACAGGTAATTTCACCAACATTCAGAAGAAGATCGACTTACGGGGGTGTGTGTGTGTACACAAATTTCACTTTTAGTTTTAAATCTACGAGCGCTATAGTTAGAATTAAAAATGCATAACCTACCCATGGTAGATATGGTTTCGTATAGATGCTATTTTATTATTATTATCCATAGTACACGTGGTACAAGCCATGATAATCATGGTAGGTAGAAGTTGGCGACTGCTTTTACTGTAAGCGTGTCACATGTCTACACATGGTGAAAGCAGCTCGACTTTTGCACTTACATTGGACCCTCGGTTTACGAGCACCTTGGAGTACGAGCTTTTCGCAGTACGAGCAAAATTTTTTGAAAAATTTACCTCGGATTACGAGTGAAATTTCGCATTACGAGCAACTCGTGATGGTTGCCCGTAATCGTGATGGATGAAAATTCACTGGGATCCCTCCCTTCAGATCAGATTCGGGAAATATGTAAAATGTGGGAAACTGTGCAATTGTTCGTAGCAAGAAGAATTGCCCGAGTTTCAATTTTTAAAAATAAGAAATTAGTTTCGCACTACGAGCGTTTTGGAGTACGAGCATGGCTCTGGAACGGATTATGCTCGCAAACCGATGTGCCAGAGCCCCGTTTGATTACTTGCACTCGCTGGTGGAGTTGTACCTCTACAAGTATCAGGGACCATTGGAGTATTTTTATAATTTAAAAAAAAAGCGTGCCCAATGCGGGATTCGATCCCGGGTCGTAGCGATCGAAAACCAACGGTTTAGACCATCCTTCCACCGAATCCCTCATATAGATGTTGTATAAACTTACAAATACATTCCGAGAATCTAAAAATAGTACTGAATGACAAGATATGATACGTAAAATATAGCTGAGTTCTATTGTGTTAATTTTTGATAAGACCCGACATGTTACCAATCTCTTTCCACACTAGTTCAAAAAATATATATACAAAAACATTACAGTTATCTTCAATTTGTACTAGGCGATTTATTATTATAATATAAAATGTAAATTAAAAAATCCAAAAATACTTTTTTTAATATTCTAAACCTTTTTTATTTGTTTGAATAAATATTATAATGTTTCTATCTTTGGCTCTTTTTCTACTCTAACTTCACCTCTTCCCCCTTTTTTCTTTCTATGTTCCGCATATATGACGCGTAACTGGCGAAGCTTTTGCGTGGACCTTGTTAGGACCCTTTATTGTTATTAAAAATATTTTTAAAATTTCTTTTACTTATATTTCATATTTCCATTTTTCCTATTTTATTTCTATTTAAACACTTTTAATTGTGTTGAATCAGCTTGATAAAGCACTTAATTTACACTAATGATTATGATAAAAATGATAATTTATATACGTATATATATTTAATTAGCGGATATATTATATATATCAAATTATATATAAAGATAAATAAGATAAAAGTGTATAAAAACAATTGGACTTGAAATTTTCAAAGATAAATAAATATAGAATGAAAAAAACCCTGTACAATTTATAAACGAATACAATAAAGCATCAAGGGCTGCGTATCTTTATTAAAACGACAATTTACGAGCTTTCGAGCACATACGCCCTTCTACAGGAATTAATAACACAATAATTCTACATTACAAACTATCTACATTAGAGCAGCTATTTTACGAATAAATATTTCATATAATGACACGAAATTAGTTGACTAGTTTTTTTTATGAAAGTATTGTAATGTTTAAATATATATTGAACCTTTTTATTGCTTTTATAAATATATCGTGTACGTTATTTGTTAAATTAATACCTTGTAAGGCGTGGGGAGTGCTAAATATAAATGGTAGGGTTTGTAAGGTTGAGTTTAAAAGACCAGGTTGAGTCCATTGGTGGAGATAAAGTTGTGGGTGTTGACACTAAATAAGCTGGACGCAGGTAGAGACTGGGCGCGGTCCATTGTTCCTTATCAAAGCAAGAGATGGGCAACTACCTAATTATGTTAATAATTGAAATTTTAATTCTGGAGACACACGCCGTATCTACTAATTAGCGTTCCACACACTCTAAATATTTGAGCAGCGCCAATCATTGAGGGGAGGTCGCACTTTTTGCCCCAGTTTTTGCCAGCCGGGGTGGGCCCATGGTGGTGATATCTGGCGACGATTACTCCACAATTAATTAACCCATATTCCGCCGGCCTGGGTGTGGAAGAGGGCGTGGGGCCACATCTTCTATATTTATGGCCTCATTGGTGGCTTGATTGGACGGGCGACACCCGCCTTCTTAATTTGATCACAAATACAATTTTATAAAAATCCATAATTGGGAATCCCCACGATTACCTTTTGATTGGTGGTTTAGATAGAATTTAATCTTGCGTTTTGAAGAAAGTGTCAAATTAAAAATTGAACGCTAGGCGCGATTTAAATATGTTGAGATGGCTGGCGTTACACCGGTTTTAATATCCCCGACATAACCACGGTTTTATACTATATCAAGATATTTAATATTTTTGAGCTCTATCTAGTTTTGAAGACAGACAAATTGTTTATCATTGTTGGCAACGAGTTCAAAGGTGACATTTTTCTTTTTAAGAGATTTTTTATCATTCTTCGTATTCAAATTATAGCGTTTTTTTAGTTTAAATATATATATATTTACATAGTGTGATCAATAATTTCCAGTAATGCTAAATATTTGAAGAAATACAAAAGTATAATAAAGTTTCATTCAAAATTTCTCAAAATAATGACAGTCACTATCTATACACTTGTTCCATCTTTTTTTCCAGATATCAAAACACCTCTGAAAATCCTCATCTTTCAGGCTTTTCAAAATATTCTTCGAATTCTCCCTTATTTCAGGTATTGAGTCAAATCGAGGTCCTTTTAAGACTCTTTTAATTTCAGGGTAAAGGAAAAAGTCGTTGGGAGCAAGGTCAGGAGAATAGGGTGGCTGGGGTAGTAAAGCAATTCCGTGTTTAGCCAAATAGAGTTGTACAGTGACTGCTGTATGTGGCCGTGCGTTGTCATGATGCAAGAGCCAATTTTTCTGATGCCATTTTTCGGGTCTTTTCTGACGCACAGGTTCTCTTAAACGTCGCAATACATCAAGATAGTAATATTGATTAATGGTCTGACACTCGGACGCGAATTCATAGTGTACCAATCCCTTTACATCAAATAAAGTGATAAGAAGACACTTAAGCTTCGATTTGAACATCCTTGCTTTATCTTGCTTATTCGACCAGCTTTTAATCGTGAAAACCATTCAAATGTCCTCGATTGTGATAGAGCATCTTCTTTAAAAGCCTTCTTCAAGATTTTTAAATGATTCGGAAGCTATTTTCCCTAATTTAAAGCAAAACCCTATGCAGTTCGCTGTTTTTCAATACAGTCCATAATGAAATTCGAAAATGTTCTGATATACTCGAGCTTATAAATACGATAAAATGTGAGCGCGTGCGTCTATGTGATCAATTTTTATTTTTACGTGTTGATAAATGTTTTATCTATAAGGTCCTTATAAAATTATTTCATTATTTTGATTATTTTACGTAATCCAGTCTCATTCCTGGAAATTATTTATCACGCGTTGTATGTATGTTTGAAAATAGAGCAATCCATATATTAAATTATTTAAAAATGCTTATTTTGACAATTATTTTGAGATTTTGATCCAAAATAAGCATTTTAAAATAATATATATATAAGTAGAATTAAATATAATGTATATGAAAGATAGTTGTATATTAATGACTAGACGAATGGCCCGGGCAACGCCCGGGTTTTACCCGAGTGCGAATATATTTTAAAAACGTTGTCTTGGGTGGTCGCTATAGACAGGGTGGTCTGTATAGACAGGTGTATGTATCACACAGCTGATAAAAGGGTTGTCTAGAGTGGCCGCTATAGACAGGGTGGTCTGTATAGACAGGTGTATGTATCACACTGCTGATAACAGGGTTGCCTAAAGTGACCGCTATAGACAGGGTGGTCTGTATAGACAGGTGAATGTAACACACTGATGATAACAGGGTTGCCTAAGGTGACCGCTATAGACAGGGTGGTCTGTATAGACAGGTGGATGTATCACACAGCTGATAACAGGGTTGTCTAGAGTGGCCGCTATAGACAGGTGTATGTATCACACAGCTGATAACAGGGTTATCTAGAATGGCCGCTATATACAGGGTGGTCTGTATAGACAGGTGGATGTATCACACAGCTGATAACAGGGTTGTCTAGAGTGGTCGCTATAGACAGGGTGGTCTGTATGGACAGGTGGATGTAACACACTGCTGATTACAGGGTTGCCTAAAGTGACCGCTATTGACAGGGTGGTCTGTATAGACAGGTGGATGTAACACACTGCTGATAACAGGGTTGTCTAGAATGGCCGCTATAGACAGGTGTATGTATCACACAGCTGATAACAGGGTTGTCTAGAGGGGGGCAGGGAGGACACGTGTTCGCCGGCAGCCAATGGGCGCGCATTCTATCCGTGAGCTTCAGACAGAATAAGGCAATTATATATATAGATGATTAAAAACAAATTATAAAATATTACTATTTGGGTATCAAAAAGGTTTTAATTTTTATGTAACAATATAGGGTTATAACAAGTTCACGCTTTTACCTCGGCAGTTACGCGTCATTTAAGCAGAACATAGAAAAAAAGGAAGAATTGAAGATATTAGGGTAAGAAAAAGAGCAAAGACAGAACTAGGTAATCTTTTTATCAAACAATTTAAAGTTAATAAGAAAGAAAATTCAAATTATTTTTAAAATTTTATAATATATATATATATAAATGTGATGATGTTTTGCTGTCGACTTATCTGTGATGAGATCCTGTCGACTTATGTAATAATGTTGAATTGAGATGAGTTGCTGTCGACTTATTTGTGATGAGATGAGAATTCCAGTAGCTTTTGTAGAGATCCTTTCGACTACTGAAATAAGTTGAAGTCCTGGTAGCTCTTGTTGTACTGTGTTGACCAAGAGGAACAGTCAGGATGTAGAGTTTTCCAGTACCTCTCTGCACCTTGGAAGACCTTTAAAAGTTCTCACAAAATACAGGCAGTCGTGGTCGAGGCAGAGTGGAAAAACTTGGGATATCCATACACAAAAAACGAAGACACAGTTGCACTAAGAAAGTTCCGTTAACAGATAAAAGCTGAGCTAGGAGCGAAAAGATGGAGATAGACGAGTTCTTCCTAACTACATGTTGGATGAGATCGACATAACATACGACCGACGCGGCTTGCACTAAGGGTGAACTAAACTCAACTGACTGAACTGTACTGAGCTGTCAAGCCACTGTAAGGTGATGATTTATAGGTTAAAGACGGGGTGACCTTATGTGACAGGGGCGTTTGAGAAAGGGCGCCTTTACCTGTCCAGGTGTGAGAGGGGTCTCTGCATTCCACCACATGTGACAGTGTGGGTGGCCTGTCGTGGGGAACTGTGAATCTACCTGATTTATGACTCCCATCTTTAGACTCTGTTGTTTTGGCAATTCTATGCTCGATCTCTGCTTTAGCTCAACTATTAAATCTATTACAGATTTTATTTATTTATCCACTTTGTACAAATTACATTACATAGGTGATGCAATGACACAGATTAATCATGCGCATAATTATTTATAGATGTGTCTCTATATACAACATGACAATCTTGTTATAAGTTATCTACACAATATGAGGTTGTTGTTTTAAATTACCATAGATGGGCCCCGGGAGAGAAAGGGTTTATCCGGGTTTAGGCGGGTAAAGCCTCTCTAACACAGGTAAGTAATTAAAATTTATTTTAATTAATTTAAACTGTGAGGGTTAAAAAGGGCTATAACAAGATGATATTTGTTGGATATATAAAAGTGAAATAAAAATGACATTTTGTTTGATTAACAAAAAAGATGATTAAAATAAATGATGACATAAAAATTCACATTCTAAGAGAATATTGGTGGGCGTTGGACAGGGTTAGTAGTTAAAGAATAAGCAATTGTGAGATTTACACATGCAATCAAATACTTAGGTCCAGGTGCAAAGCGAGGATATGGACTTGAGCGTCTTCCTAGGCAATGTTTCACCTGTGATCCTGTATAGGGTAACAGTGCTTTGTCACAATTGTAGTGTTATTGGGTTGAAAAGTTGTTGAAGAATATGTAATTGTTAGAAGTGCCCATGTAAACCAAATACTCAGATCCAGGTGCAAAGCGAGGATATAGACTTGAGCTGTCTTCCTTGGCAATGTTTTACTTGCGATCCTATATAAGGGTTACAGTGTTTTGTCACAATTTTAGGATTATTGGGTTAAAAGTTGTTGAAGAAAAGTTGCTTATTAATATGATTGAGAAAGGAGTGAAATAGAGCCATGCGATAAGTAGAATTGTAGCGACAGTAGGTGATCTGACTTGACTCGAAATCAAAGGTTGAATGTGGTCCGCTAGAGCTGAAAAAAAAAGTTGAAAGTTGAAAAAAGTGAACGCTTTGTGTATGCGTTGGTGATTTGCTCTGCGGATGAAATGAAATAAACTCTTGAAGCTTGTTCAGACCAGAAGTTTGGATTTGTAAGTCTGGGGAACTGTGTTCAAGGCGTTTTTTGAATTATGAAATCAAAAAATAAATTGTCAAGTAGTGCTGTCGTTTTTCTAGATTGATGTGACGCAATGACTGAAAAGATAGTGATGAAAAATATAGGGGATTGGTTAAAGAATATGATTGTTGAAAACGATTGTTGTAGATGCCCGATAGTGGATGATAAACTTTGTCAGATAATAAAGGTATTTAAACAAATAAAATATAGTGAATAGAAATATAGAAATATGATTGCGGGTACAAAAAGTGTAAGTGGACAAAATTAAACCTGTAATATATAAAATATATAATAAATAATAAAATAAAAATAATTTTTGAAACAATTAGATGTTTTACAATACTAAAATAATATCATGAAAAATAAAAGTAAATTTGATTAAAGGTTTTTTTTTTTTTTTTTTTTTAAGGTTGGATTAAAAAATTTGTTTATATAATTGAAAGGTAAGAATAAGAATAATTATTCAAGATTTTATACAAAATTTATAATATAATTGAAGGTTATTAATGATTGGATAAATTTTAAGTAGTGTAAAATTGAACAAAAATTGTCTCTTTTGACGAAAAGTTACAGTTGTGGTGTGTGACTAGATTATATCCCTTTGGTAACATCGGTGTTTCTATGACTCTGAAACTGGGAATATGTGAAATGATCTTTTCGTTTGTCCTCAATGCTGGTATGTAGAGAATGATTTCTCTTTCGCGTTAAAAAGTCTATATAAGACTTAACCAAATTGTTTTAATTGGTGTTATCAATTAACATGTAAAATGTTTAATGTATGTTGTGTGTGTTGTGATATCTCGTTGGTGAGATTCTCGAGGAAATCTAAATGATTAGTATGAAACATGTGTTCAAACTGGCGTCATGAAGCTAGCGGTCAAGATGACTGCTTGAGGGGGGAGAGAAGATATTCTCAAAAGATAACAGTGACCAGGGGAGTGACGTCATAAAGAGCGTCCACTTCCTTTTTTTCACGGAAATTCTATTTGTGGGGTGGTCAAATGTGCGGGGTGTTTATTTTCTGTCTTACTTGAAACTGACTTTCTCTCTCTTCTTTTGTTGAAGTTTGGCAATTTTCTTGCCTATTTGAAAATATAGTTTTCTCGAAGTTCGTAAGTGTTGTGTCTCGAAATCAGTTTAGACTTAGTAAAATTGTTATACGATGATTTCAGGCTAGAAGTGAGTGAAAGATATGACTTTCGACGTAGACACGCTTTGGGGTGAATTGTGGTGTCACAGGCGTGAAGGGCGTCTTTGGCCTGAAAAGTGAAAAAGTTTTGTGGTGTGGCACTGTGACACGAAGTGAGAAATGTGAATTAAAAGGTGTCACGTGAAGTCTTAGTTTGGCACAAAATCTAACCTGTTTCACCATGAATAACAAATTTAATAAAGTCATGGGTGGTTGTTGTATGAAACACATCGAGAGAATATTTGGCTGTTAGTGGATGTGGCACGCTTAATGTGAAATTATTTTATTGTGGCGACGATATAGAGCTAAGTGGAGCTTATGTGGCTCAAGATTTGGATTTGTGTGTTAAGTCGCGCACAAAAAATTGTTGCCAATTTGAGATAGTGATGCGAGGGTGTTGTAAGGTTTTTTGAAAGAAATGTGTTGATGACCAATCATGCATGTAAAAAGGAAAAGACGAGGGAGTGTATTTATCCTCGAATATTAACGATTGTAATCGTTTTGGAAGGCTGTGACTTAAATTAGCTACTGGCGGTGAAGTGGAGTGAATCTTTATTCCTAACTTGTTTTGGGAAAGATAGTTGTTTTCCCTAGTGGTGTTTTTGAAGATATTGTATCTTCCGATTTTTGCAATTAAAAAAAAAATGCGTTTCACCTATGTTAATTTATATTTAAAATTTGAATATATTTTTCAAATCGTTGATTATGGTAGCGTTAAAATTATTCTTGTAAAAGGGCAATGTCGTGAGAGTTACAAATAATTTAAATTGGGCGCTTACTTAAAATGATGAACATTACCAAATTTTAAGAATTGATAAAGATATTGGTCTTTTGGTATAAAGATAACTAATAAGTAAAACAAAAATAAGTAGAGAATTATGATGAATGAGATTTTTTAAAATAATAATAAGGATTTTTTTTTTTCAAGTTGTAGACTTGGATAGTACAATTTTAGATAAATTTTGGATAGACATGTAAAATTAGTAAATTGGTAAAAATGCGTGATGGGCGATTTTTTTTTTTTATGAGTAAAATTGAGAGTAATAACTTGAAATTTATAATCTGATTAAAAATTAAAGTAAATTTGATAAATGAAAATGTGAAAGTTTTAAAAATTGAATTAAAAAATGGTATAAAAAAGGTAAAAATTGATTTTAAATGCTTAAAGTGAAAATATAAATACAAAATTTAGGTTGAATCAAGTTGTGAAGTTGAGGATAAGGTTAAGGTAGGTTTTTAAAAACTTACAATTGTGTGAAAGTTCAGTCAGGAGACTTAGTCTTTGGTGGTCGTCCTGCTGTCGGGGAAGTCGCTTCATGTAGATCTTGTAGAAGCTTGTAACTTCTGGAAAGTTGTTTGTCGCTTGTTGCCTTGAGCATTGTCTCGACGATGTCAAGTCGAAGGTGTGGAACTTGTCACAGGGTTTGGGCCACATCGCTGCTCGGTTTCCATGACTTGCGGGAATATCGGGGCTGTCGTTGGCGCGGTCAGCTTGCTTCCGGCGTTGGCGATCGGTTAGCGGGTATGCGGAAGTCCGTTGGGGCGGCGTTTCTTCCGTAAATATCTTGGGGAGAGATTGCTTGGACGTTTCGTTGGAATGGTCGGGCTTGTTCCTCCATCTTCGCTCTTTCTCGCTTCCTATCTGAACAGTCTTCTTACCTCTTCGTTGTGTCATCCTTCGTTTTGGTCATCCTGTCGACTTAAATGTGATGATGTTTTGCTGTCGACTTATATGTGATGAGATCCTGTCGACTTATGTAATAATGTTGAATTGAGATGAGTTGCTGTCGACTTATTTGTGATGAGATGAGAATTCCAGTAGCTTTTGTAGAGATCCTTTCGACTACTGAAATAAGTTGAAGTCCTGGTAGCTCTTGTTGTACTGTGTTGACCAAGAGGAACAGTCAGGATGTAGAGTTTTCCAGTACCTCTCTGCACCTTGGAAGACCTTTAAAAGTTCTCACAAAATACAGGCAGTCGTGGTCGAGGCAGAGTGGAAAAACTTGGGATATCCATACACAAAAAACGAAGACACAGTTGCACTAAGAAAGTTCCGTTAACAGATAAAAGCTGAGCTAGGAGCGAAAAGATGGAGATAGACGAGTTCTTCCTAACTACATGTTGGATGAGATCGACATAACATACGACCGACGCGGCTTGCACTAAGGGTGAACTAAACTCAACTGACTGAACTGTACTGAGCTGTCAAGCCACTGTAAGGTGATGATTTATAGGTTAAAGACGGGGTGACCTTATGTGACAGGGGCGTTTGAGAAAGGGCGCCTTTACCTGTCCAGGTGTGAGAGGGGTCTCTGCATTCCACCACATGTGACAGTGTGGGTGGCCTGTCGTGGGAACTGTGAATCTACCTGATTTATGACTCCCATCTTTAGACTCTGTTGTTTTGGCAATTCTATGCTCGATCTCTGCTTTAGCTCAACTATTAAATCTATTACAGATTTTATTTATTTATCCACTTTGTACAAATTACATTACATAGGTGATGCAATGACACAGATTAATCATGCGCATAATTATTTATAGATGTGTCTCTATATACAACATGACAATCTTGTTATAAGTTATCTACACAATATGAGGTTGTTGTTTTAAATTACCATATATATATATATATATATATATATATATATTTATTTATTATAGCCTTCTATTCTTCAAAATAGTGACGTCAAATTCTAAAGAAAGGCGATAGTGGTTAACCTAAACGTTCAGAATAATAAAAAGAAGTAATGTACGATACTTTTATTGAGATTAGTATTAAAAAGTGAATTGGTTAAATCAAGAAAGCTTAAATTCATCTAAACAGAGGGTATCAATCAATAAATATAAATAAATTAGAGAAAAATGGATATATTTATATCAACCCAAAAATCAATGTCGTACGTTTTCTTCATTTTTAAAGATATTTATTTTGCAATTAAGTCCCGAACTCTAAAGTAATTAAACTAGCTACCCCATATCCTAATGCTTCATCTAGGTCAACTGAATTCAGAGCTCTCACGAATTTTATCTTTACAAAAACAATCATTGGAATTCTGAAGCATTGAGGGAAATTTTATATAGATACTTGCAACGTGTATATGTTTCTTTCTCTCCCCTATTATTGATTCAAATATTAAATAACACAAAGGTATATCGTTGGAGGTATCAATAAGTGCATGGCTCCGTACCTCGAATTCCCACAAGCCCTATGCACGCGCACGCATTAATTTAACAATAATTTGATTATCAGTTGTTTGATTCAAAATTTCTTTGTTCAAAAGAGCCTCCCGAATGTTTGCCATTACCCAGCTGAGATCACTAAATTCATTTGGTAAATGAGGAATCTACGACTACTAGAAAACTAGGACGTCATGACAACCTAAATCTTGTGTGAAATAGGATTACGTTCCTAACTCTATTTATCATTCTGTTTATTATATATGCGTTATGGCGACTTCTGTACGATTCAGGAGTACGCACAGTTAATGTTTTTATATATAATATTTAAACATCTTCACACTCCTCTCTCGTCAAAAGGGTGCCCCCAAATTCAGGCAAAAAAAAAAAAAAGTACTTTCGTTAGAGTTAGAATTTACAGATTAAAAAAAATGTGTTTTTCGGTTGATTTTCAAAGTACACACTATAGGGTTATAAAATAAAAGGATTTAAAAAAGCTAATGTTTCTTTTATACATAAAACAAACTTCTACTGTCCTTACTGCGATGAAAAAATATATTGGGAGGGCTTGGCTCATCAGTGGTGAACCCTCCCAGCGGTTTCGCCAATTTAATCCACCAGACCGCTTCTCAGAGCTCTAATACTGTATTGGATCATTCTGCTTTTATATGCTACACTGAAGGATGGAATCTTAGGAATGGTTTTCGAGTAAACTATGGACATAAGATTATAGGACAGTAGAATTCCATTCAAATATTTGCTTCGAGCAATGCTCTTCAGCAAACTATAAAGACAAGAACATTAGGAATAAACCAACACAAAGCAATAACGCGCCATCTATACATATAAAATAAAAGGATTTAAAAGCGCGAATGTTTCTTTTATACATAAAACGAACTTCTACTGTCCTTAATAGAATAGAAGTAAAAGCTAGACGCTATTCAGGACTAATATAGGGTGATGTAGGCAATAACATGTAGGGTAAATGGCCTCCAAGGCCTTCATGATACACACGTATTCCTTTGTTGAAATTTTCCATGAGTGTTTTCATGACTGTGGCTGATAGAGATACAGATTTCAGTTTATTCCTTCAAGACGTGAGTTGTCCTTGTTGGCTTGTTAGCATATATCTAAGGTTTTAAAAGTCCCACGTCGCGTTAAAGTACAGGATCTGGGTAGCAAATGTTAATGAACAAAACGGGAAATTACTCGACCAGGAAATGACACGTGCAGTAATTGAAATATTTCTTGGGCTGTTCCGGAGGCCATTTACCCGATTCCACACATAAATAATTTATAAATCAATATAACATTTTGAATTAAAAATATATATATTTTTTATATATCGAAATTACTTTTTCCACAAATTTTGGGTCACCTTGTATAGTTTGATTCTATTTCGGACTATTTGGACAGAGCGCAAAGTGACTCAACGGACTTGTGCAATGGCTTAGTGTAGAGAACAACCGAGGGTCGGCACAAAGAAGCCCAAATTGAGAAATTATATTTCTTTCCCCGCGTTACTTCTGAAGTGTTTTGAAAAGCATAAAACATAAATGCTAACTATGGGTCCTTAAAAACATGGGTAAAAAAGCAACGTGACAATATCCCGACGAAGCCAAGGCCGTTAGGCTTATTTCTTTCGTTTATGTCCTATTGAATAGTGAACCAAACCTTTAAATAGCATATGTGAAATAATGTTTGTAACTTTTTTTATTTCTGAGAATAATCACTATATAGAAGTTTTAATAAAATAATTTTAATTTGTACTTTGTAAATAATAGTGACTATCAGATCTTCGAAGAGAGGCTTCAAAGGCCATCACTTCCCCAGCACTCCAAAATTTGCCTCAAATCTTCTCGCGATGTTTTAAATAGATTCTGAGAATATATGACATGGAAGTATAAAGTATTTACACACAAATATACAGTGAAAGGGCTAAGTCATCAATGCCTAGGAACAGCTATAATGGCCTTCAACGAAGCTTGTTCTCAGATGAGGCTATAGTTAATAAGGAAGTTACATCATCATTATTCACAATAGCCGATATCGTTAGAACATATTTTGAATAAACAAGGCTAGTTGTTAGAATTATAGAATAGAAGTAAAAGAGCTAGACGCTATTCAGGACTAATATTATTGCTTTCTGAATACTTTGAGAGAGAGAGAGATTGAAACTACTTTATTGCAATATCCATATAAGAGCATATAAGGTTAAATACAGAATATATATATTTATAACATTGGTTTAAAAGGGATGAGGACTTGGGACGTTTCAATGTTTGTTCTCGTGAGTACATCCCCTCCCACACCAGAGCAACAATTCAATTAAAAGTGGCTTTGGGAATAGACTTAATGATCTACATATATCAACATATGATCTTTTTTCATCGCCGTACTTTTGACAGATACATAAGTCTTCGGATTGATTGATCCATAGTAAGTAATCCATGTTAATTGTATTTCATAATATGTGTTCTTTTGTTTTTACCTCAAGATCAGGTTTCAAATGCTAATCTCTGAAAAGTAGTTAGAAGCATACGGAAATCAATTTGCTTAGCTTCCATTTTAGATTTTTTAAAATTTTGATTTAGTCAGAGAGTAATTCGTATATATTATACATTGCCAAATTATTTCGACGTTTGTCACATCAAAGCTAATAATTGATGATGCATTCGAGTTGATTCCATGTAAATTTAATTATTGTTGCTTCTAGTATTAATAAATCCTTGAATTTTAGAAGTGTGCGCCGAGTACGAGTCTATTGTTTAGGTCCGTATATTAGTAATTTAGTTTTTTCATGTTGAAAAGTTTGAGCAAAATTTATAGAATGAGTTATTTTTATAAATATATTATTGTGCTAACATTGCAAAAATGTATGTAGGTTTTACGTTTGAATATGTTTTGAAAATATATTTGCTTGGTTAATCGAGAGTAATACCAAAATATAAGGCTCTCTATTATCAATATTTCTCTTCAACCTGAAAACATATCATGAGATTGTCTGATGTCGATGATATATATAAATGGATGCACACATTGGAGGAATTAAAATAAACCATCTTGGATAAGCATATGACACCACAATGCTAGCAGACAACAAAGACCGAAAGGAGATTATTGAGAAAGTTAAAGAAGAAAGTAAAAATTTTAGTTAAAAATCAAAAACCCGCAAGACCAAAATTATAACTACCAATAATATAAATAGCTTTAAATTTCACCAAGGAAATTTATAAAGTTGAAATCTTCATATTCTTAGGAATCAGGATTGATAAGATAAGAAGTTGCTTAGAAGATGGGTAAAAAGAATAGCACTAGGAAGGGACGCAATGATTGAATCAGGCAAGATTATAAAAGGCATTTGATTTGAAAGAAAAAGATAATGGTTGAGGCATGGAGAAAGTTACTCAGAGTGCCATGGGGACGAATATATATTAGAATTTCGATATTTAACAAAAGATAATTCTAATATGTAGACAAAGACTGAAAGTGTCATAGAAATGATAAATTTATTGTTTTTTAAATATCAAATAATTTTCAATATTTTTAAACTTTGTTTATTTTTTAGATAATTTAACTAAATAATTTCACACACATTTCCTAGAAGATTGTATAAAGAAAAATCGAAAATCTCTCTCTCTCTCTCACTCCTAAAAGGATAGACGTACTGATGTTTTAAAAATATCGGTATTAATAAAACATAAAAAAATCAAATTAAAATATTTTTATTAAATATTATTTTTGATGCAAAAAAAATGTAAAGGTTATTAAGAAGTTATTTAAAAGATAGGCACAATAAAACCTAGGGAACAAAGCTTTTCACAAAAGTTGCTTCAGCAATTTTGTAAGTCAATTAAAAGAAATAAAAACAGTCCTCATTTTTTAAACCTAAAAGGCAATCAATTGAATAAATTTATACAAAAACGCCTTTCTGTATATGTGAAATGAATAAAAACACAGTATTTTGCACAATATTCCGACGTATTTGAGGGATTCTCTAAAAATATATATTTTTTCTTTCACCCACACAGATCCTCCATTTACGCCTTTTAAATATAGATTAACCTTATTTAGTTCATTTCAACAGATGATAAGCATGTTTCAACTTTTTATTCGCATCAATATCTCATATATTTTTAAAAAGCATTAATTGAATTTATTATTTTTATCATTATAAATATATGATATTTCTGAAAGCATATTCCAAAATACTTGTGAATAGGAAGCAGGTTCATTCATTCCTATTTACAAATATTTACTGAAATATTTAAGAAATAATTTATCGATAATAACAATAATAAGAGGGAGCAATCTCTCGAAATATTTAAGAAAAAAAATTTTTTTTTCTTTACAGATCCAGGTACGCCCTTTTATATAATAATAACACTGGTCACAATCATTTTGGCCCAAGAGAACCTGATGGTGTTTCTAGTGTAACTTTTCATGCTGAACTCAAAATTCTAATCAGAAATTTTCCATCACCCATGGTTTTTCCGTGACAGCCTTTTTATGGTATTGGGATAAATACAGCAAAAATATTACGTAAGCATTTTTGCATAAACCTTATTACATTACACTGGTTTATCAAAAATTATTTTTTCTTTGTCCCAAAAGAAACAGCATCTTTACTAAATTTAACTTTTTGTGCTGATTCCAAATATACCATTAGTTTTTTTCTATCACGCAAGATTTTGAGATACACCTAATTGAAATTTGGAAATGTTTTTAATATATAGGCCTATATGAACGAAATATATTTATTTTATTGAGAAGTAGTGACAGTGGATTTTATTCTATACTTTGCTTGTGGTACATCCCTCTTGAGTGTCCAGCAGTAGTCAGCAAGGATACCGGGACTCCATTACCTTGGTACCGCTTCTCTATGCTTGATATATCTTGATGAAACCTCTCACCATGCTCATCGCTAACTGCACCAAGATTTGTGGAAAGAAATCCAGATGTGAATGCAGGAAATGGATCTTGAGAGACATGTTACATCCCAGTGCCTTGTAGGAAAGCAACAGATCATTAACTATGTCTCGGTAATTTTCAACCTTGACACTTCCTAAGAAGTTCTTGCAAACGTTTCTAAAGGATTTCCATGCTGCTGCTTCAACTTCATTCAAATTTTTTGAAAATTTTCATCCTGCAGCAATTCTCGAATCTGAGGTCCAACGAAAATGCCTTCTTCAATTTTCTCATCACTTATGCTAGAACATTTTTGTTTTAGGTAGGCAAATTCACTGGCATTTCGATCCATTGCCTTGACAAAGTTCTTCATTAATCCCAGTGTAATATGTAATGGTGGTAAGTAAATATTTTCTGAATCGATCAGTGGAAGATTTACAATATTTTTATGTCCAAGAGTAAAGATTTCACGGTTTGGCCAGATTTTTTTAATGTAATGCCTTTCCCTATCTCTACTATCCCACTCACACAGAAAACAATAAAATTTTGTATATCCAAGCTGTAATCCACGCAATAGAGCAATGACTTTCAAATCGCTGCATATTTCCAACCGTATCTTTCATATTCTATCGTTTTCAAAAGCAGTTTCATGTTTTCGTAAGTCTCTTTCATGTTGGATGCATGTGCTATTGGCACTGATGGGAATTTATTTCCATTATGAAGAAGAATAGCTTTAAACTAATTTTTGAAGAATCAACGAATAAACTCCTCTCTTCTGTATCATGGTCATGACCAAGCGCTTCCATTAGACTAACAACTGTTGTGTATTTAGGGTTACCTCGTCGTTGTTAACAAATTATTGTAACTCGCATTAATCCTTTTTATATGTATTTATTTAGACCATTTTGATAGTATTTAATATATATTATAGTATTATATTTAATATATAGTATTTATTATAGTATTATATTTAATATATATAGAGAGAGAGTATTTAATGGTAACAAATTTGATTATAAAGTCTAACTAACGACGCGGTCATTATTTACCGAAGCCAGAACCAAAAGATGTAGGGAAAAAATGATGATAAAAAGAATAATTATTTTGACAGGTCATTATTTAAATTATATATAATATTGACCAGTCATATGAAATATCTATCAAGTTTCATGTTTTCGTAAGTCTCTTCCATGTTGGATGCATGCGCTATTGGCACTGATGGGAAATTATTTCATTATGAAGAAGAACAACTTTCAAACTATTTTTTGAAGAATCAATGAATAAACTCCACTCTTCTGTATCATTTTAGACTAACAACACCATTGTAATATACAAAATCATTCTCTTGTGAAAAGAAGTCTTGAAATTCATCTTGACGCTTGCGAAAAAAGCAAACTTTTGTGCCTTTATGCATCAGATTCCAGCCTTTTAACCTAGAGCCTAAAAGTTCACTCTGTTTTTGGATAAATCTAAATCACGTACGAGGTCGTTCAAGTTTCCTTGGGTTGAAAAATGAGGTTCAGATGAAGCACCTGCTTCAAAATTGTCATCCGACTGTTGCTCTCGTCTATCTGAATCATCGTCACTAAATATTACAATTTCAGGAGGCTGTGGCACAGGTAAAATATCACTATGAGGAACCGGTCTCACAGCAGAAGGCAAATATAGTTATTCAACTGTATGTCTTGATTTGGATTTAATACCTGTAGTCTATGTCAAACAAAAATAACAGTCTGAAGAATGGTCTTCAGGTTCCCTCCATATCATTGGAACCGCAAAAGGCATATGACGTTCACCTTTAATCCACCCTGTAAGACGTCGAGCACAAATTTCACAACAAGGATGAGGAGCCCAAGTCTTATCTTGGTCACCGACTTTACAGCCAAAATAAAGTTGATAGCACTTTTTGATGAGTGATGTAAAGTTTCGCCTTTGAACTTTGAAAGTTAATTCCCCCCAAATGTAACAGAAAATATCAGGAATATCAATGCAACTCCTCGGCATATTGACACAGTCTAGTGCACACGATTTATAAAAGCATATCGATAGAGAAAAATAAACTGATCACTTCAAATTTACCTGTCACTTCTGATGCAAATCTATTAAACAAATCGTTAGGTGCAATTTAAATATATATATTAAAACTGTTATTCAGCAAATAGCATTCCAGAGCTTGTCGTTATTTTTTATTTGAAAGCAAAACAGATTGCATTATAAAATAAACATATTTAATTGAAAAATCAATAAATTGTTATTTAAATTAATATTTATTATTCTTAAAGAGCAAAATTTAATTAATAACAAATAAAATAAAGCTTTTGGCTCCACATATCAACTCTTCTTGTAAAAAAAAAAGCGCTAGCTAATGTAATGATGTTTACTTAAAAAATGCTCACGTAACATTTTCTGCATTATTACTGTATATACCAATTTATAGAAAAATTGTTATCCTGTAAGAACTATGGGTGATGGAAAACTTTTTATTTCATTTTTGAATTCAGCATGAAAAGTTACATTAGAATCAACATCAGGTTTTCTCCGGCAAAAAAAAAAGTTTTTTTTTTTTTTTGTAGACCTGTGTAATCAATTACAAAAAAAAAGGTAGTTTAATCAAATTTAAGAATTGTTCAATATTTTGATTATATAATTGTTTCTTCACAGACTTCCTGCTGAAATGATAAAAATTGAATTCAGAGAGTCAAAGTATTTAAAAACCCAATATTTATTAATAAAATATTCTAATAATGCCACCAATTATTCATGAAGACAGAGCTGAGTCCTCGCGAGGCGGAAGAAACTCATGGAGGGGATACGGTCATCAATCCTGGGGAGAGGGTCCCCCCACCCTGCTATAGACTCGGGGGTGAAAAGAGACCCACTAAAAGCACAGCAGCGATATGCCCCTGATAAAAAAAAAAATTCGACATTTGGGCACATTTCCTTCCAGGTCACGTCCCCTAGGTAGACCATGATAATGTCGCCACCCCTCGGGCTATTATTGTTCTGGATTGGTGAGTGTAATTGGGGGGGAGAGGTATCTGAGTCATTGTACAGCTGGGGATTGATCAATGTGTTCAAATCTAAATACTTCTATAATCCTTTATTGTTAGTTTGGTAAGATGTGCTGATTTTCAGGTGGAGACATCGCCAGTGAAAAGTATTAGTGCACTTTGAAATTTTATATTTCTACTATATTATACCTCCCCACATATATATTAGAATTATTTAAGAGTGTAAAACATAATAAATTGTGAGTCACAGATATCAAATATAAAATATAGGTTCAAAATCGGTAAGTACGAATAGAGAGAGCAAGCTAATTCTACATTTAATAATACAATTAAGAGATAAGATTCAAACTATAATTATTTATTGACAAATAATAAAACATAATAGGTGTTTAATATTCATTTAATAAATAATTATATAAAATAAAAAAGAGAAATAAACTTCAGCGGGGCTTCGGGCGTTATGCTTCATATGCTGGGGGGGAAAAAAGAATAGTCGAAGAGAGAGGTTTATATATCAAGAGCAAAACAGATCCATGATAATAATTTTCCAATAATTATATATAAGCTGAGGTGTGAAGACAGAAAAACCACTCATGTAATTCCCATATATACTTATCTATTCTATATATAGCCGGATGTTGTGTACCTTCTGTTGTAATAATTCCTCTCAGACGGCAACAATTGTGGACGTAATAATTACATGTTTCGTCGTTGGTGTATTTCTAGGTCAATTATCTTCTACTCTCAATTTTAAACTGCGAGGTTGTTGCTTTTTCATATGTCAAATGATTACGACCGAAACAAGAGCTCATTATTGATAATGCTTATGATACATAACATTTATAAAAAATGAGGTTGAAACAATAAAGGTTAGTTAAACTCTCATTCGGGAAAATCTGGTTCATTCATCTAGTACCTATCTAATAAGACATATTGTAGGCGAATAAATATTTTATTTTGTCATTATTACTTTAAATTTTATAATAATAATAATAATATATTTTACTCTGCAGAGTTTCCACGCCACCTCGAAGTTATCTGCTTCAGCGCGATATCCTTTTATTTTTAGTGATGGTTCACACATCAGGACCTTATACAGTCCAAAAGAGTCCTATTCCACTCTTCCAACCCAAATGACACCATTCAACCACTGAATGGACCAGGTACGATGAAGTCAGCCCAGCCTGGACTCTTCACCATCTGAGCCATTGTTGGGGCCGCGTTGTGACCCAGGAAACTAAATATTTAAGAGGTGATTTTTTTTTTTTATAACTAAACCAGAAACTATTGAGTGGTAAAAATCCCAAGTACCTGTATATAACAGACCATTATAATCATATTATAACAAAAAATAATGGATTATTCTCTCAGAAATTGTGAAATGATGTTTTGAAATACGATCGAGCTATGAATTCATATTGCTGAAACTTAAAGTTTCGATGTTGTTGAGCAATTATAGCTGACAAGTATGTTCATGGAGCAATTTTGCATAGGGAATAAGACATGGGTGCTTCTGCAAGTAGCCTGAGCGGACTCTTGGAACTGTGAACACTTGGATAGCAGACTGCTACTGGACGGTTCTTCTTGACAATATTCCAATGGAATATAAAAAAACCTGTACGCCGAGAAGATTTTAAATCTATGTACTTGGCACATAAATGCATTGCTACTGGCGATGTATATATGATGGTGGTGAGTAAAGATTTATAAATACTCATAATGCTTCAAATGCATAATTGATATTTACCCCTAGATCTATCAACATAAAAAGAGTAAATTGGTAAACAATATATTAGAGCAATGGTGTTGACAAAACTATTTTTTTATTCAAATATAATAGTTTCCATTATGTATATATATATGTGGTAATATCGTTGCGGGGTTTCTTGTTGTTGGATGCGAATGGTGAGATTTGGTTGAAGCGCAGTCGTTTGAGTGGAAGTTGCAGCATACAGTTAGGAATAATCAGGACACGTGATTGAGTGGGAAAATAAGAGGCAACTGTGTTGGAGGGAAGAAAGCTTGAGAAGAGTTGAGCGATTTGACTTATTAATTAGTTGATCACATGGCGATGATGAAATGAGCGGAGAGAGATATCTCTAGAGTAGATGTTACCTTGTTGGAAGCGAAGGAGCACTGTCCGAACTCGGCGAGAGCCAGTGAACCCTGTAGGTGTTGTTCCTATGAGAGCTCAAGCGTAACTGACCATTCTTGCTTTCCGATTTAACACCAAGACTCAGTTTCTCTCTGATTGGTTGAGAGATGATCACCTGATCTTTCCCTATTGGTTGACCTATTTAGATGCTATCTTCTGATTGGCCGGCGGCTTCCTTTGGTGTTAGTTACGCCCGGCCGGGGTCAGGAAGTGTCTTATTTGTTCGACTCGATTTACTTCCGCGGTTATCAAAATACGTCCTGCTTTGTCAGGAAGTATTGAATGTTAGCTTTAACATTTATAACTTCTGGTCATTAGATACGTCCTGTTTTTCCAGGAAGTGTCGGTTTAAACTTAGCTCGCAGGGACCTGGGGTCAGAAGGTTAACTGCGACGTCTTCCTATGTCTTTTGTTACTTTCTTTCCTCCAGTTACCTTATTCTTTTATTAAATCTTTGAAAATCATACATGGTACATACATAGTGGGTCGGGGTTGCATTTAATTATATACAAATTATGACAGATGCGCCCCCTACATGTGAATAATTCAAGAAGGGGTTAGCCTGAGAGAATTCTGTAAAGTGAAAAATAATTTTGTGGGAAAATTAGTTGTGGGTATTGAGGGGCTATATACAAGCATTGCTGGTGACAAAAAGGTAAGATAGAATGGTGTTGATGATATAGGTTGAGTATAATTAATAGAAATCAAAAATTTTTAATTGTAAGAAATCAATGAATGCTATGGTACATAGTGGGCTAAAAAAGGAAAATGTGCCTAAACGAATTCTACTCGATATAAGAAAGAAGATCGAGGGAGTTCTATTAAGGCTTTGAAATCAAAATAAAATAAAATAAAAGTTTTTTGAGCGAAATCAAAGTGGAGTGCTTGGTTGAATGGTGAAAAAAAAAGGAAAATGCCTAACCATATTCTATTCGAGATTGGGAATGAAATCGAAGGAATTCTATTAGGTCTTTCGAGAAATCAAAAATAAAAATAAAATAAAAGTTTTTTGAGCGAAATCAAAGTTGAGTGCTTGGTTGAGTGGTGAGAAAAAAAAGGAAAAATGCCTAATTACTTTTTTGCTTGAATTTTGGAAAGGAATTCGAGGAAATTTCATAAGGTCTTTTGAGAAATCAAAGTAAAATAAAATAAAAGGTTTTTGAGCGAAATCAAAGTTGAGTGCTTGGTTGAATGGTGAGAGAAAAAAAAAGGAAAAATGCCTAATTACTTTTTTGCTTGAATTTTGGAAAGGAATTCGAGGAAATTTCATAAGGTCTTTTGAGAAATCAAAATAAAAATAAAAATAAGAGTTGAACGAAATCAAAGTTGAGTGTTTAAAAAAAAATGAAAAATAAAAAGGTTTCAACAACAAAGGGTGATTTAATGTTTTTAGTTTAATCGAAAACCAGTGGGTTTTCGTTGATAATTGAGTTGTGGCAATATAAGTCAAGTGGTAAATAGAATGATAATTGATAAATGAAAATGATAATATAAACTAATTGGTAAATAAAATGATAGTTAATGATTAAAAGTGGTAATAAGTTGAATAAATTGATAAATTGATTAAATATTTAAATTTATTGAGAGAAAATAATGAAAATGATTGATATGAAAAATAAGGTGTATTGGTTGGAACCCTTTGGTATCTACATGCCCTGATCTACATGTATTGGTTGCTCCATTTTGCCCTATAAATTTTTTGTCTCATCTGTAGTGACACTTAGGTGAAAAACGTGATTCTAGCCCTCAAGTGCGTTTATGCTGTGTGTACAGGAGACATGGAAATCTATATAACCTTTATGTGTAATTTTTTGTCTTTGTGTGTGTGTTGTGAAAAATGTTAGAAGTCGGTTGTGTAAGAGATGTGTGAGCTAGTTCTAGGTGTTGTTTCGTGGATGTGTAATTGGGTGGTAAAAATCGATATGTAGACTCGAACTGGAATCAAAACCGGTGGCATAGTGAGGTTCCCAGTCGACCTCAATAGGGGATCTTCTCATTGTAATTAGAGATACGGAAGTGGGGTATGTCGGGCAAACGAGAGGGAGGGAAATTGGAGATCGGACGAAGGCGCTCCGCTTTGTTTACAGAGGCCGAATTTAACCGCCGCGGACTATACTTCCTGTCGTGGTGTTTCAAATCCTCATTTCCTGCCGTCTATTTATTTTGGGGTGTGGCTCGGGGCTTGTTTTTGGAGCGTGGTTTCTCCGACATTGTTTGGTCATCTTTTCAGTTACTGTTATCTCTTCGGAGTTTATTTAGATTTTCTGCGAAGATGGTTCCTAAAATTATGAGAAGTTTTATAAATGTTTGTCCTAGATTAAAAACTACCTCTTGTAGTTCGAAGATTTTCTGCGCGGGCATGGCATATATAAACAAGTAATTAATGAATAAAATTGGGATACAGTTGTACGGTAGAACTAATAAACAAAGGATAAAAATCAGGTGAAATATAGGATATTGTCCCATGTTCGTCCATATTTTTGTAACTGGGGACTCTGAAATATTTGCTTGAACCTTATTAATTGTAGAATTTGAATGATTGGTAGGTTCGTAGTTCTCCTGTTTGATATCTTTAGGGGGTGGTGTGATATGATTGAGCTGGTTGTCAGGTTTGCAGTTTTTAACATCGGGGAAGAGTGATGTAAATCGTCTTGTTGCAAAAATGGCAGGGTCTAAATGCCTGAAAGGTTCGCTGCTGGTGGGTTTGAACCTTAATGATTCTGTTGGGAATAATTCGGGTGTTAAATGTTTGAAAGGGAACGTATAATTGGGGTTGTGCTTTATATGATAGGTGCTAACGGCGGGTGGTGATATATAATGGATTTTTTCTGTATACAGTTTAAGTTTGTTGACGTGGATTGTGTCAGTGTCTCTTTGAAGTGGTTGATTTGGTCGATCTATGCGGACCACATTTGGTGAAATAATTTCTAATATTGTGTGAGGTCCTGTGAAATATGGCGCAAGTTTCCCTGTATTTGGGTGGTGATATAATTTTACTAATACTAGATCACCTACTTCGAAATGTGGTTGCTTGTGTCGTTGGTCATAAGTGTTTTTGTCTTGTAAATGTTTGTTTTGTGTGCGTGTGTGATATGTTTGGTGTACGAAATTTTGTTTTGTTTGTGGGTTTTACTTGTTTGACGATGTCTTGTGTCATGTGTTATGGTCTGCCAATACATTGTGAAGAGATAAGTTGGTGTAAGTTCGACGTTATTTGTATTTTGAAAAGCCGGATGTTGTATCCATTTATTAAATCGAATGGTCGTCGTGACTTTAGAAAAAAAGCTATTCAGTGATATTAGAGTGGAATTGAGTGAAAATGAGGCTTACGACGTGAACACGTGTTGGGTGGAGACGTGTCACAGGTGTGTTGGAAGGCGTCTGTGGCCTGAAATGAAAAGTTTTGTGGGTGACCTGTGACACGAATCGAAAAAAAAAAATTGTGAATGAAAAGGTGTCACGCGAAGTCCTTATTTGTACGAAATCTAACTTGTTCTCACTATGAACAACAAATTTATTAAAGTCATATATCGAAATTTCTATTGTTAGTGTATATGGTACCTTTTAAGGTGAACATTTTTTTTAGTGTTTTGGGTAGATGAGATGATTGTTACTAACGACGGTGCATGCGTTTGTTGGTGGCTGTCGTCTTTTGGCGCGAGTGTCGTGCTTGTTGGGCGGGTTGTACGTGTTTGCTAGCGTGAAAACCGTCCTTTGGCTGGGTGTTGTCGGTGTATTGTTGTTGCGAATGTCGTGATTGTTGCTAAATACGTTTGTGGGATTGTTGTGAGGTACATTTTTATGGCGTGGCGGCGTATGGTCATGCATAGATTTTGTGTGGTAAGTGTGTGAGCTGTACTGACACGTTTTTTTTTGGGCATGGTGAGGGTTGAAGCCGTTGTGGCTTATATTTGAGAGCATATAGTACTGGTAATTGGTTGAGTGATAAACATGGTAGTGGGGTCAATGAATGCAGGCAAGGGTTGTCCTGTGTGACAAATTTGATTGTAGTGCAAGTCCTTTCGGACAGGTTTGGCCTAGCCCGTGCGTGCATTCATTGAGTACAAAGGTTAGATATGGTTAAAAGGGGTAGGTAGCTAGGTAAAAGTTCAAAGTCAATTCCTTGACGCCATAGGGTGGGTGCCTACCTCAGTTCAACAGGTCTCCTTTGGGACGTCTTGGTTTGGGATGGTTGGCTTGGCTCGGGACTGCTCGCACCGTCCGCGAAATTGAAGTGAAGTCCGGTACTGGAAGATCATTTTGGGATCGTTGGGGCTGTCCCGGATCGCGCGGATTGGTTTCGGGGACTGTGTACGGCATGGCGGTGGTTGAATCCTCGGTGGTCGGTGTCCGGCCTTGGTGACACTCGCCTGGGGTTGGTGGGGGTTGTGTCCGTCGTCCTCCCCGGGGAATGGCGCTCCGGAATTCCGTCTCACTTTGTGGGGCGTTGACACGTCGGATGGTCACGGTCATCTGCCATATGATGGCCGCTAGAAGGCGTCTGGTCGCCTCTCTTCTTGTCCGCTTCTTCGTTGTCAGTTTCTTTCCGTTCGTTGCCAGTTTCTTCTCTCTTGGTTTGTCATTGCCTTTTGTTTTGCTGGCGCCTGGGCTAATTTCCATCTTTATCCTGATTAAGTTCCATAATCTTTATCCTGTCGACTTAACCGTTCTGTGGTAATATCGTTGCGGGGTTTCTTGTTGTTGGATGCGAATGGTGAGATTTGGTTGAAGCGCAGTCGTTTGAGTGGAAGTTGCAGCATACAGTTAGGAATAATCAGGACACGTGATTGAGTGGGAAAATAAGAGGCAACTGTGTTGGAGGGAAGAAAGCTTGAGAAGAGTTGAGCGATTTGACTTATTAATTAGTTGATCACATGGCGATGATGAAATGAGCGGAGAGAGATATCTCTAGAGTAGATGTTACCTTGTTGGAAGCGAAGGAGCACTGTCCGAACTCGGCGAGAGCCAGTGAACCCTGTAGGTGTTGTTCCTATGAGAGCTCAAGCGTAACTGACCATTCTTGCTTTCCGATTTAACACCAAGACTCAGTTTCTCTCTGATTGGTTGAGAGATGATCACCTGATCTTTCCCTATTGGTTGACCTATTTAGATGCTATCTTCTGATTGGCCGGCGGCTTCCTTTGGTGTTAGTTACGCCCGGCCGGGGTCAGGAAGTGTCTTATTTGTTCGACTCGATTTACTTCCGCGGTTATCAAAATACGTCCTGCTTTGTCAGGAAGTATTGAATGTTAGCTTTAACATTTATAACTTCTGGTCATTAGATACGTCCTGTTTTTCCAGGAAGTGTCGGTTTAAACTTAGCTCGCAGGGACCTGGGGTCAGAAGGTTAACTGCGACGTCTTCCTATGTCTTTTGTTACTTTCTTTCCTCCAGTTACCTTATTCTTTTATTAAATCTTTGAAAATCATACATGGTACATACATAGTGGGTCGGGGTTGCATTTAATTATATACAAATTATGACATATATATATATATATATATATATATTTAAAAATGCCTATTTTGGATCATAAAGTTTTATTTCCGATATTTCGTGTGGCAACTCGCCAAACTTCTTCGGGGAACAAGATTGTTTTGAGAAGCTCGCATGTCAATTCACGAGTATGTACAACTGCTATAAAATTTAAAATATCTAAAATCTACAATATGCATGTTTATAAATATAATTGATAATAATAAAATAATATATAAAATATTAATATATACAGAATAAATAAATATATACATTTAAAATAAAAGATTGGAAAATCCGTATTTTTTTTATTTTAAATGTATATATTTATTTTATTCTCTATATATTAATATTTTATATATTATTTTATTATTATCAATTATATTTATAAACAACTTTGCGGCTAGGCCGCTAGTTGCGGCGACGGTCAATAGATGGCGTCAGATTCTGACGTTTATTTTGACGGGAGAAGCGCCCATTGCTTCTATGGATTAATTTCCTCCCGGCAAATTTTCCATCTATGTTCTAGCCATAGATTTGGCCCAGCCACATTGCCAGCAAAACACCTCTTTGGTAGATTGTGATGATTCCATTAGATCCCGTGTGGATCTCATGGAATAAAGTCCGCCCTAGACTGACGAGGGCCATAAGCCCGAAACCATGGTCTCTAGGTGGACGCTTATCAGTTTGCCAAAGTTGGTGTTGTGGCTTTGTCACCAGATTACGTAGAAGTCTGGGATTTTATAGACTGAATCAATCCTACTAACATTTGAAGTTTGCAAATATTTCTACATTTCGGTTGTTGTGATGGACGTTATTGGATTATTTTTCCATGTTTATTTTAAAATTTTATGATCAATTTTTAATACACTTCCTGACCTCACATATATATATATGTGAGCAATAGTTACCGAGAAATTATTTGAAAAAGTAAAAATTGAATCAGGTAAATAGTTTCTTTTTATTTATATTTTCTAGCTTTCGAGCAAATTAACTGCTCTTCAACGGGCTGATATTCTTTATACAAACTCAAAATAATATTTATACACAGTAAAATTGAAAAAATGTTGTTATTAGCATGTGCTCTCGCGGGCGTGCATCAGATTGTTTCCAGCTAAAGTAATAGATATTATATATTGGGATTAAATATATTTACATTCTAATAATTATTAATATTTAGATTATTTGTCAGGGATATTTTTATATTGGGTTGGGAGGTCAATTTTTCTATTGATGCTATTTATTTTTGATGATTCCAGTGCTTCTAGGAATAATCGTTGTTGTTTTCTTTCTATGTCTTGATAATGGGCTATTGCTTGTTTGAGATTGAATGTGTGTCCAGTGGTGCTGGTGTGTTGATATATTAAGGATCTATTGTCTTTGTATCTTATGTTTCTCTCGTGTTCTTTTAGTCTGGTGTCTATTGTCCTACTGGTTTCTCCTACATATGTGGCATTACATTGGTTACATTTAACAGAGTATATTGCATTAGATTTAGATAGGGGATCGGAACTAATATTTTTGGTAATTGGGTTTCTCAGCAAGAACCGAGATTGGCATGGGTGCTAAAATAAGTGGCTATACCATATTTATTTAACTTATGAGCTATTGTAGTATTGACTTTAGAATAAGGAATGGTACAATGTGTTCGGTATGTTTTGGGTTGGCGGGAGAAGTTTGGATTGAAGGAATGTCTATGGATGAATGAAATCGGGTAACCTAACGCTGTTAAATGGTTGGTGATGTTGGTCTGTTCTATCGTTTTAAAACATGGTAGTGAGCAATGGGTGAAAATACGTTTGGTGAGTGTTTTTACTACAGTGATTTTATGGCTAATGGGGCAAAATGAGGTATAGTGGGTATAGGAGGGGTTCATGTGCTTTTTGTAAAAAACTGTCGTATGAAACTTGGTTGGTGTTCTGATGATTAGAATATCTAGGAAGGGTAAGACATTATTGTTTTCACTTTCTAAGGTAAAAGAGATTTCAGGGTTGTGTGTAACTATTGAGTGTGTCGAGAATGCTTTTAACCTTATCCTTCGAGCAAATGCAAAATATATCGTCAATGTACCTCCTCCAAAATATTAAGTCTGACGCATGTTGTGAATTAATCCAGCGGTCAAGACGGGACATGACTAATTCTGCTACTACCGTGGATAAGGGACTACCCATGGGGGAACCTCTAATTTGTTGGAACCATTGCCCATCAAACGAGAAAACGTTCATATCCAAACACAGTCTGCACAGTTTTTCAATCTTGTTGATTATGGTTATGTCGGTGTTGAGTTCTATAAGAAATTCTGTAACACTTTCTATGATGAGTTGGTGGGGTAAGCTGAGGTATAGCGATACAACGTCAAAAGAGCACATGATCAGTTCCTGAGCGGGGTTGAGGTGGGATAATTCTTCTAGGAAACTTGGTATTCCAGTGATGGAGTAGCTGTTTTCTTTTCTTTTGATTAGAGGAGTGAAGAAGGAAGTTAAAAATCTTGAGAGAGCTGAAGCCGGAGATAGGTGATAGGCTATGATTGGCCTGAGAGGGATCGAGGGTTTATGGGTTTTGGGGAGACCGTATATGTATTGGCTGGAGGATAAGTTTGTGGAAAATTTCTTGTGTTCATCTCCACTTATTAGGTGGTTTCTTTTAAATGCATTGAGAGAATTTTGAATTTGGAATATATTTGGTTTTTGCTGATTTCTGTGATTGGAGAAAAGGTTTCAACGTCATCTAAAATATCTTTGATTTTTGATTGATACTCCGAACGGTTCATTATAACTATGTGGGATCCTTTATCTGATCGAGTAATTACAAGATCTTCTCTCCTTTTCAAACGTTTAATGACTGTCGATTCATTATGACTATATTGTTGGGTTGTTGATTTCTGTAGGATGTAGGAAACATGGTTTCTAATTTGATTTTTGTTTTGGTAACTAAATTTGCCTATGGCTGATTCTATGCCACTGATGGTTATAAATGGATCTGGTTTTCCAGGAATCCTGTATTTCAAGCCTTTGGATAGTACAGTAGCTTCTGACTGTGAGAGAGCGGTATTTGATAGGTTAATAATGTTGCTATGTTTGGTTTCTTGGTTCAGTCTCGGAAAACCATATTTACAAGACCAGTGCCTGAGTTTCTGTTCATGTCTTTTCCCTATAACAGCGTTTTGTAGTTTAACTTCTTTGGTAATATGAGTTATCAGATTAACAAACTCTGCAGGAGGGATATGAGTCGATGTAAGAGCTATTAAACCTTTTATGGTTTTTGAAATGAATCTTATCATGGAATGACATCCTTGTATCCTGGATTGAAGTAACTGCTTCTGTGTTCTCTGTACTATTCGGTTAGAGAAAGGGTTCTTAACTGGATCTTTGAGGCGCAAAGAGGGAGGAATGAAGTTTGCCTTTTTACATTGGAGGTTGAAATTGAGATGACACCGCCACCTAGCAAGCTGTAATGATTTCTTGCGGATTTGCAATTTGTAGCGTTCTAATTGGTTAGCATCAAGGGCCATTTTTTATGTGAGCAATAGTTACCGAGAATTTATTTGAAAAAGTAAAAATTGAATCAGGTAAATAGTTTATTTTTATTTATATTTTCTAGCTTTCGAGCAAATTAACTGCTCTTCAACGGGCTGATATTCTTTATACAAACTCAAAATAATATTTATACACAGTAAAATTGAAAAAATGTTGTTATTAGCATGTGCTCTCGCGGGCGTGCATCAGATTGTTTCCAGCTAAAGTAATAGATATTATATATTGGGATTAAATATATTTACATTCTAATAATTATTAATATTTAGATTATTTGTCAGGGATATTTTTATATTGGGTTGGGAGGTCAATTTTTCTATTGATGCTATTTATTTTTGATGATTCCAGTGCTTCTGGGAATAATCGTTGTTGTTTTCTTTCTATGTCTTGATAATGGGCTATTGCTTGTTTGAGATTGAATGTGTGTCCAGTGGTGCTGGTGTGTTGATATATTAAGGATCTATTGTCTTTGTATCTTATGTTTCTCTCGTGTTCTTTTAGTCTGGTGTCTATTGTCCTACTAATTTCTCCTACATATGTGGCATTACATTGATTACATTTAACAGAGTATATTGCATTCGATTTAGATAGGGGATCGGAACTAATATTTTTGGTAATTGGGTTTCTCAGCAAGGAACCGAGATTGGCATGGGTGCTAAAATAAGTGGCTATACCATATTTATTTAATGTGGTACAATGTGTTCGGTATGTTTTGGGTTGGCGGGAGAAGTTTGGATTGAAGGAATGTCTATGGATGAATGAAATCGGGTAACCTAACGCTGTTAAATGGTTGGTGATGTTGGTCTGTTCTATCGTTTTAAAACATGGTAGTGAGCAATGGGTGAAAATACGTTTGGTGAGTGTTTATACTACAGTGATTTTATAGCTAATGGGGCAAAATGAGGTATAGTGGGTATAGGAGGGGTTCATGTGCTTTTTGTAAAAAACTGTCGTATGAAACTTGGTTGGTGTTCTGATGATTAGAATATCTAGGAAGGGTAAGACATTATTGTTTTCACTTTCTAAGGTAAAAGAGATTTCAGGGTTGTGTGTTAATTTTTTTCAATTTTACTATGTATAAATATTATTTTGAGTTTGTACAAAGAATATCAGCCCGTTGAAGAGCAGTTAATTTGCTCGAAAGCTAGCAAATATAAATAAAAAGAAACTATTTACCTGATTCAACTTTTACTTTTTCAAAATATATATATTCCATATACTAGTTCAAGTCTTCTGGGGGGGGGGGGGGGGGTGCAATGCAAATTTACATAGTTTCAGACTTCTAGGTGGCCTTGGTGATCGAGAATAAACTAGAGAAGAGAATTTGTATATTTCCTTCCAAACAAAGGAAAATAAATGTTATGATGGAGTTTTATTATAAAGTGGTCGAGATGGTCGGGACTAGACTATATTTCCGTTCAATTATTGTGAACAAGTTTTGATATAATTCCGGACTACATAGAAGTCTGAAACTTTGTACATTCGCTCAATGCAAATCGACAAAATTTAAAACTTCTGAGTTGTTGGAAATTGACTTATTTCTACATTTCACATTTTGTGATCATTTTCAAATATACTGTAGAACTTGGATAACGTCTTTTATTCGGAGACATCTTCAATTCGAGTATTTATCTTGGTCCCTAGAATTTATATGAATGGAATTTCCGTTTTTAATTCGAATTATTGAATAATTCAAAATTCTTTTTTGTCCCTTGGGCTTCGAATTATCCAATTTCGATTGAATATACTTGAACAGACCACGACAAGTCTAAAATATTGCGCACTTATTCAATCAAGCTTACAACACAAGTGGACAAAATATCAGAATTTTAGATGGGCGTGATGTTCTGGAATAGACTATAGAATTTTGATATGTATTTCAATGGAGAAAATAGGCGCAGCCGTTATGAACGGCTGACATTCCAAATGATAAATAGGTGGTATGAATTAGAGCTATAAATAATTGTGAAGATATTGCCAGAAAAATATAATAATTTATTATAATAGATATTTATATATCCAAATTAAAATTTAAAATATACTAGTATAAAACCATATATATATACGAGTATATATTTACGAGTATGTATTTATGTGAAAAAAAAAAACAATAAAAAATATATAAAAGGTCAGGTGTTGATATTAAAAACAAAAAAATGCATATCCTGACCAGACTCACATGAGCTTTTCCAGATGGCAGAGCGCCATCTAGTGGAACAAAAATAAACTAAACATTTATTTAACTTAACGCGTTCGTGGTTAACTTTTCAAACTTAATATGATTTAATATGAAGCAACAAAAATAAACTGTAGTTGTTATATTTCACTGAATGTTTTACCTCTTAACTCAATGTACGATGATCGTCCCCTGCCGCTTTTTATTTTTTTGGACCCATGAAGTTCTAATTGTTAAATGGAGGAAGCTAAAAATATTCATTTTACCTTTTTCGTGAATTTTAAAAAACGCTTAAAAATACTATTTTTAAAATTATTATTTTCTATCAGACACACTCTCTTTCAATTAATATATTTGTATTTGGGTGAACAGGTGTACAGACTTCGATCTAAGTAGCCCACTATCCAATTGTGCATTTGAGTGAATTTATATTTTTATTTTCTAACGCCTTTCTAAAATTGCACTGTTTTTTTCTTTCTAATTTAATATATGTCATTGATTATTTTCTAAAAGAATATATTTTGAAAGATAAATATTGCAATTCTTGTTATGGGCTCTATTCAAACATGGATGAAAACCGCTCGAACAAGACACAGGTGAAACCTGGGGGGTTTATTCTACTTGTGTATGTAGATATACTTCTAAAATCTTTTACACTTAGGCATCTCTCTTTTAAAATATAATTTTCTAAATTGATAAAGTGGAATATTTGTTAATGTTATCATTCATTCTCAATCCTATTTTATGTAGTATCGTGTTAACACAATAAAATGTAAGTGGAAAATATTTCAAAAGAAGATAGCTATATATAGTAAATTAATAAGTTATTTTATGGAATCAACAAAATAAATTATAATGAAATTTTTATGAAATATATACAGTGTGGGTCAGGTAAATTGGAGAAACTATAATATTATATTGCCTATCGTGTGTGTGTTTCGGTATATTGGCAAAGTCTGCTCTTTATTAATTCCTAGTTTGAAGATCTCTGTCATGACTTCCATATACCGTCTAGTTCAGGATCAATAAAATATAGTGTGGGAGGTGGCTATATATCCACTATTTCTGGAGAGGAAACCAGCGTTTGATGAAAGATTTACCCGTCTGAAACCAAGAAATTGCCTTTTTATATTGTAGCCTCGTACCCAGAAGCCGTTTGTGCTCTTTGTCTGATCTAGATGGTACAAAGACGACAACTGAGGCGTCTGAAGCTTTATTAGGATGGAATGAAATGTAAGGAATACAATATAAAGGGGATTTGTCTCCAACCTTCTCCGCCAGAAGGAACCTTGGCACCGTGGATGTCACCTTTGCGAAGCGTCCTGCTTAGCATACAATTCACGTCCGGCTTGGACGACACCGACTTGTAGACTTATCCTCTCCCCATGTCGATCGACACATTTCTTTCACATCCACACATTAGTTGCCAACCCGGCCTGGCCAACTTCAGGTCCCCACCTTCGTTGTCATCCAACCGCTGCTATCCACTGCGATGCCCTCTCCAGGACACTCCGACCGCGTCTTCTAGAATATCCTTGCTGCCAAATTATCACCAGACTGCCGTTTTTTTTTCTCATGTACGCCCCCCTGAACTGTTCGGCTATTATTGGCGCGCACGTGTTCTTCAACGGTCATCTGGTAAATTTGCAACCATGAATCTTTTTTCTGACGTCGCTATAACAATATTATTATTTTTTTTTTTTTTAATTCGTATTTTCTCCAAAATTGGAAATAATCTAACATGGCATAGAGAAACCTGTACATTCTCGCGATATATTTGTTTTTCTTAGATATAATTAAAGACAGGTTTTTTTCCTTGCTTGCAAAAAAAAGGATTTTCTATCAGTTAGAATATTTGATTCTAATTATAGTCTAAACTTTTCAGAGACTTTTTCCCATATAGAATTCTCTATCAAACTTCTATTTATACTTTCAGCCATCAGATCTTGTCTCCCGTCTGCATTCATATCCTCTTTATCTCTGTTTAAATTTCATCCAGGAGCATATCAACCTTAGAATCAACTTTAGATTCCTCATGGGCTGTATTTTCGTTAAGGTTCACAACTTTCTAATATGTCTTCAATTTTGCAATGTGTATCCAGAAGCTCTGCAGAATTTACAAAGAAGTTAGACTCAACTCCACAAAGGTTGTATGGAAACCCTACAATATCCACGAAGAATTTGTACGATCTTAGAAAAATTCAACTGAAATAATAGATGGATCTCTGTCATTTTATTTACTCCCTTCGAAATTTCATAGTATTGCCTTTTTTTTCATCCTCTTATGCAGAACTTTAATTTATAAATAGACAATTGGTTATGAAATTATATTTGTACATCATGTGCTTAACTCTTCTATTTTTGCTTCTATGAAAATAAAAATAATAAAAAATATGCATAACAATATTCTAAATTACAATATATACTTAAATGTAAAATAGATTATGTAAATATATATTCAGCGCATTTGTTCCGAGGAATAAATATCTCGGTAAGTCCCAATTGACCATCTAAATGGCAAACTTTGTCCCGAGCCAACAAAGATAAACAATATGTGCTCCCATTGTGGTTCAAAGTAAAATAGCTCCAATAATGAAAGGGTTTATCTTAAGCCGATTCCACTATTTCTCTGGATGATGATACTACGCCCGAGATATTTCCCAGATCTTACATTCTTCTTGGCTTCTCTATACGCTTCTCATTGGAGGCACCTTTGTCGCCCTGCCCTGGCGGGCGGTGTTCGAGCGAGCTCTAGCTGTACAATCCTAAATACAAATTTGTACAGAGCAAAATAATCATTGCGATAGGAATTTGATACTGCTGTAGTGCCAGGGCCTCTTTTTATCAAAACAACCTTACTTAACCAAATTAATAGAATTTTTGAATTAGAATAATATATTACTGCTCTCACACAATAAATTAGAAGCGGTTTTGATAAAGGTAAATAGGAATATGTATTCCAAGTATTTATAGAAACAACTAATGCTGTCAGTTTGTGGTTACCTATAATCTAAATCACCTCATGGCTTGGCCCTCGCAGGGTTTAAATGCTCTCTTTAGTAGCTTGCACTTACTGGCGAGGTCTGGAGTTTGCAAATCGGAGGTTTTGAGAATATATATATATATTATATTATCTAAAAACTCAAATATTTCTATATTTTAAAAAATATATATTTTATTCATTGATAATTTTACTTTTGTTATCATCGTTTTTAGAAATACTTTCAGTTTTTGTTGTATAGTTTTGTTGTAAATATGCGTAGTTAATATATCTATCCATTTAAATCACTAATATAGGATTAACTTTATAAATTCTATAGACAAATTAAACAATTTTATTGATTCTTTCAATCAAATTTTACAAAGGAGAAAATATAAAAGAGTAAATGGGCATATAAAGTGTGGGGGAATATATATACAAATATCTTCAGCAAGGAAGGCTTCCCCACCTTGAAAGGGTCCTCCTCCAGACAAGGAGGGGGTCTTCTTGTACACTCCTCAGTTCCGCGCCGAGGAAGTGCCTATAGATGCGCGTCTTGGCAGACGCCAGGATGGCCAGGGCGTCATCGTCTAGGCCATGCCCGAAGACCCAGCCCTGCAAGTCAGGGGGCTGCCCGATGATGGTAAATGCCTCCCTGATGAGAGGCCTGATGTAGCGGCAGGACCAGTACCTGTGAACCAGCGACAGGTCGCCGGACCCACAGGCGATGCAAGACTGATGTTTTGTTTCCCACTTGGCAAATACGCAAGTAGGAAAAGCAGAATGATTGTTTACAAAATAATTTGTTCTCGTTAGGCTTAATTGAATAGAATGTTAATACTAGTGTAAAGAAACAAATTTACTTATCTTTGGTCAGGCAATCATCCCAAGCTTTACAAATGAATTTATTTTATTTTTCTTTACAATGAATATTTAAAGAATACGATTTACCATGGTTCTTTAGTGGCGCGCGTTGGTAAGAATCTTCTAGAAGGTGGCGAGCTCCCTCTGGCGGCGCAGCCAGACGGCCTCCCATTGGTCAGCGATGACGTAGCTCTACGTACTAACACAGCTGCGCGCTGCCTTCTGCCACCTATGTTAGAATAAAACGAAACATACTCCCCTCCTGTGGACGTAGTCCACACACAAGGCAAAAGAAAAGGATCAGATAGTGTAGAAAGTTTTTTTTTTTTTTAAGAAGAAGAAGAATTAGAATGGCAGAAGTGCAATCTTCGAGATGGGTCTTATTAGATGATGTTGTTTCTCTGTTTGAAGTTCCACAACTCGGACATTGCCATCCGCTCCAGGTGACACCTTGGTGATGCGGCCAAGGCTCCACTGCATTGAAGGCATAGGAAAGTCTTTTACCAACACCAAATCTCCAACCTTCAGGTTGGAAGAGGGTTTTTTCCACTTGGACCGTTGTTGCAGATTGTTTAGATATTCCCTGGACCATCTTTGCCAGAAAACATCTCTGGCCTTTTGAAGTAATTTCCATCTAGTTAAGTAGTTGTCATTAGGGTGATAACTGGGCTCTGGGAGTGCTGTTAATGGTCTTCCAATCAAAAAATGTCCTGGAGTGAGAGGGTTGAAATCATTTGGATCCGAACTCATCGGATACAACGGGCGAGAATTCAAGCACGCTTCAATTTGACTTGTCAGAGTATTGAGTTCTTCAAAATTTAAAACTGCAGATTTTAAACACCTTAGGAGATGATACTTCAATGATTTAATTCCTGCTTCCCAAATGCCGCCGAAGTTTGGAGCAGATGGAGGTATAAAATGCCAAGTGATGTGTTCATTAGCGACATAACTTTGAATTGTAGAATCCTTTACAAGTTGATGTATCTTATTCAAAATATTATTAGCTCCTTTAAAGTTAGTAGCGTTGTCGGTGAAAATATCAGAGGGTTTTCCTCGACGAGAGATGAATCTTCTAAAAGCAGCGAGGAAGGCAGGGGTTGACAGATCTGAAACTATCTCAAGGTGAATAGCCTTCGTTGAGAAACAAATGAATAATGCTATATATGATTTTAATGTTACTTTTGTTCTTATGACATTAGGTTTAGTTATAAATGGTCCTGCGAAGTCTATTCCTGTTTTGCTAAAGGGGCTTGAGGGTATGATTCTATGGATAGGCAGATCTCCCATGATTTGTTTTGACACTTGGCGTTTCGTCTTGAAACATGTCATGCAACGATAAATGAGCTTTTTTACTAGAATTCTACCGGATGGAATCCAGTACTTTTGTCGGATGGCACACAGAGTTAATTGGAGACCAGAATGAAGATGCTCTACGTGGAATTGTTGAACAATCAATTCTGTAACAAAATGGTTGTGAGGAAGAATTATTGGATGCTTCTCATTGAATTGCAGGTTGGATTTGCGCAGTCGACCTCCTACACGTAGAATTCCTGATGAATCAATAAATGGGTTTAAGGATAAAAGTTTTGAGTTTGATGGTAGTACTTTGCTTTGATTACAACAATGAATTTCAGTTTTAAATTCTGAACTTTGAATGATTTGAATAAGAGTTCGAATTGAATTATCGAGCTCATTAGAGGACAATTCTTTGTGTTTTATTTTGTTGCTGCTGTGTCTAGCATTGTGGATAAATCTTAGGAGCCATGCCGTAACTCTGCTCAGCTTCCTGAATGTTGAGAATTTAAAAATAATGTCTAGAATAGGACAAGTAGTGAAATGAACAATCGGAACAGTCTTTCTTTTTTCATGACAAACTTCGTTTGGGAGTTCATATGTGATTGGTAGCGGATCTTGTAAACTTGAGTTTGATAGCCAATCAGGACCATTCCACCAAAGTGAATGGTTTACTAGCTCTGAAGAAGTTATACCTCTGGAGGCGCAATCTGCAGGATTATCCTTGGTAGACACATAGTACCAAGAAGATTGCAGAGTTAGTCGCTGAATTTCTGCAATCCGGTTACCAACAAAAGGTTTCCAATGTTTTGATTCAGATTTTATCCAACATAAAACAATCTGGGAATCTGTCCACAAAATTACTCGGTCAATCTGCAACAGCAATGAGCTGCAAATGGAATCATATAAATTTGAAAGGAGAAGAGCAGCACAAAGCTCCAGACGAGGTTTTGACGTTGCCTTCAAGGGAGCGACTTTTGTCTTGGCAGCAATCAATGTTACTTGAACATGACCAGATTTAAAACGAGATTTCATATAAACAACTGATGAATATGCAGATTCGGAAGCATTACAAAATCCATGGAGTTCTAAAGAATGTATAAGTCCCTTGCAGGAAATATATCTAGGAATTTTAATATGATTTAGCATGGCCAAATCCATTTTCACTCTCCTCCAATGAGAACACAACGATTCAGACAAGGGATCATCCCAATCCAAATCCTGTTTCCACAAAGTTTGGAACAGAATCTTGAAGCTAATGATCACCGGTGATAACCATCCCAAAGGGTCATAAATTCTAGAAATGTCCGATAAAACAATTGTCTTTTAGAATATACGTCTTTTAGTGAATTGACTGTAATTGTGAAATTATCCGTGGATGGATTCCAATTTATCCCAAGAATCTTAACAGATGAATTATCTCCGATTTCATATGAATCATGTGCTTTCAGCGCTTCTGGTACCTCTGAAAGAACCTCAGGGACATTTGACATCCATTTTCTTATGCAAAAGCCACCAGATAAAAGGATTTTCCGGATATCATCAATGAGAACTTTTGCTTCTTCGATTGTTGTTGCACCAGAAAGTAGGTCGTCTACATAAAAATCAGTTTTTATGATTTTTAGATGCCTCTGGGAACAGGAGTTCTTTGTCGGTGGCAAGTTGCATCAAGGTACGGATTGCAAGATATGGTGCACACGACATTCCATAAGTTACTGTGAGCAATCTATACTCCAATAAATATTCCAATGGACTATTTCTCCAGAAGATTCTCTGAAAGTCGAGATCAGAAGAGTTCACTTTTATCTGTCTGTACATTTTCTCAATATCTCCCGTAAAAGCTATAGGATTAGTACGAAACTTCACAAGAATATTGAAAATATCATGCTGCAATTTTGGTCCAATATGAAGAAAGTCATTTAAGGAGTAATTGTTGTTCGTTTTGAGCGATGCATCAAACACTACTCTTAATTTAGTAGTGCTGCTCTGATCACGCAGAACGCAATGGTGAGGTATATAATAGCACTTGTCTGATGGTTTGTCACGTTCCTTTTTCGGAATGAGCTCCATGTGGTTGAGAGAAAGATATTCCATCATGAAATCCTTATATTGCTGAAGAAGATTCGAAGATTTGTGCAATTTTCTCTCAAGAGCAAGAAATCGTTTCATGGCATTCTGACGTGATCTCCGAGATTAGGCACAGATTTAAACGGTAGACCAACAGAATATCTTCCATCTGTTGATATGCAAAAGTTCTTGTTATAAATGTCCCCGCAACTCTTCTCCTCTTTAGTCAATGGAAGAGCGGCAGGAACCGATTCCAATTCAAAAAACTGTCGCAGATTATCATCTCCTTGGGATGTTGCGCATAATGAGATATAGTTGTTTCCAGTCTCAGAACTGGAAACATTTCCTGAAAGTATCCATCCTAACTTGGAACTACAGGCAGTGGGTCCTGGATGACTTTGGAATCGTAGTTTTCCTGTATATAAAAATGGGGCTAGGTCTGCACCAATTACTAAATCAATGGGACTTGTTTTATCAAAATTGGGATCTGCTGATAAAGTATTCTTAAGATGAGGCCAATTATCTCTATTTATCAGAAAATTAGGTAAATCAACAGTGATTTGATCGAGTATTATGGATGAAATTTTGAATATTCTATCAGAAAAATGAGGCTTAAATTGAAGAAAAGTCTCGCTAGCAGACTGCTGTATTGGTTGGTTACCAATTCCAAAAACTGTGAGTTGGCTCTTTTTAACAGGAAGATTCGATTCAGCTTTTCACGACAATTTTCTGTTATTAGACTTCTTTGAGAACCAGTATCAATCAAAGCTCTGCATGGATGAAACGATCCATTTTCTGCTCTCACTCTCACGATAGCAGTAGATAACAAGATTGTCTCATTGGGCCTTGTTGTATCACTGAGAAAACATGAAACGCTAGATTGGGCAATTGGGGCTTTAATTGAAGTGGTATTCAAAGATTCGGGTTAGAAGGAATGCAAAAGAGTGTGATGTTTTTTGTTGCATGATTTACAATGCATAGTGAATTTACATGACGTTACTCTGTGGTTGGATCGCAAACAATTGAAACAAAGGTTATTGGTTTTGACTATGTTCCATCTTTCAAGGAGAGAACTTTTATGGAACTTGTCACATTTGAATATAGGATGTGAATTTTTGCATAATAGGCATTTATCATCACCTTTTGAAATAGAATTATATACATGTGTTTGTTTCACTACAGATTTATCCTCTTTAGCATAACCTTTTATCGATTGCAAACTTTTTGCTTGTTTTTCAAGAAACATAATAAAATTTTTGTAGGATGGAAAGCCATCATCTATCAACGTCAATTCCCATTGCCTTTTCAAATCATCACCTATTTTCCTTTGTAGGAAATGTATTAGAAAGATATCAACAAGTTTATTTCTCTCCAAACCCAGTGATTTCAAATTTCTCATGGCTTCATTACATATATCTAGTAGTTCGAAAATGGCCTTGGAATTTATTAGTTTTAAAGGTTTTAAAGTGAATAATTTTGTACATTGTGAAAAGGCAAGTTCTTTTTTGTTATCATATCTGGAGATCAATGTGGCCCAAGCATGGGCATAGTTTTCATCAATAACAGGAAATCCCCTAATAAGTCGTTCAGCGTCTCCAGTAACAGCTGATTGTAAATATTGCAGCTTTTTTGAATCAGTTAGAGCGGTATTGGAATCAATAGACAGAGAAAACAATTGCTTGAAACTAAGCCATTCGTTAACATCACCAGAAAAGGAAGGTAGATTAAATTTAGGAAGTTCTAGTTTACTTGTGGTTGGTCGATTCAGATCATCAATTTTGCTTGAACTGGCTGTACAAGATACTTTATTGATATTCGCCACTAAATTTCTAAGATTATCCTTGTATTGCATAACTCTAGAAAAGTAAACTTCATCATCAAATTCAGAAAATGTTAAAAGATTACAATAAGTTTTTTCAATGTTAGATTTTATATCTAAAATATCTTTTTTTAAATGTCTGTAAATTTGCATCATCCTTCGATTCAATCATCTTGAGCGAAATTTGCTCAAAATAATCCACTTGTTTGAAATGAAATTCAAGAATATTTAAAGTAGCTTTAAATTTGGCAGCCATTTTTAATTTTTGCTATTATTAATTTTAATAATATATTTCAAAAATGAATTATAATTATTTATATTTAAATAATTATTTAATAGATTTATTCCCGGGTTTCGGCACCAATGTTTTGTTTCCCACTTGGCAAATACGCAAGTAGGAAAAGCAGAATGATTGTTTACAAAATAATTTGTTCTCGTTAGGCTTAATTGAATAGAATGTTTATACTAGTGTAAAGAAACAAATTTACTTATCTTTGGTCAGGCAATCATCCCAAGCTTTACAAATGAATTTATTTTATTTTTCTTTACAATGAATATTTAAAGAATACGATTTAAAGCCGCAGCTATGAAAGGCATGGTTCTTTAGTGGCGCGCGTTGGTAAGAATCTTCTAGAAGGTGGCGAGCTCCCTCTGGCGGCGCAGCCAGACGGCCTCCCATTGGTCAGCGATGACGTAGCTCTACGTACTAACACAGCTGCGCGCTGCCTTCTGCCACCTATGTTAGAATAAAACGAAACAACTGATGTGCCGATGCTGGATGGGCTGGATGGGGCAGGGCGTGCAAAGCTAGCCTCACTGCCACGTCCGCGTTGTGCCCGGAGAAGGCGCAGCGCCGGAGCGACGACCAGCCGATGTTGATGGGTAGGTTTATATTTTCCTCCCACCTTCTAGCGAACTGGATGATGGGCAGGGCAGTCAGGCGTGGACGCTCTAAGATGCGACGGGCAGTTCGGGTGATGACTCGCAAGAACGGCGTAGTCGTCCCGCGCAGCACTACGGCCTGGCCGATGGTGTTTACTCGGTAGGTCCCGCGTAGATTTTCGTCGATAAGACGACGGCAGAAGCTGGTCAGCGACGCGGCGTCAGCCAGGGCGCAGCGCGTAGGCCAAGTGAGGGGAGGGGCAGGGCCAGCGAAGTCCCTAATGCAGGCATTGGCCCACCGGGTAGGAGCGAGAAGGTCGGGTGGCCGGAGAAGGCGGCAGCCACCTATGATGGGGAGGTTCAGGAGTTGATGTGGTGTAAGCACAGATCTATATAATGTGAAAATAACTAATGTGTAATATTTCCTCAAGTAATTGAAAATAAAAGCTACTTGACGGTAAATAATTATCTTTTTTATCACGACTGCACCTCAACCCTTTATCTTATCGATCCTTTGTCTTATCAAGCCTTATCTAACAACAACAACAAAATATTCATAACATATATATATTTTTTAAATGCTTCAAAAGTTAGATCACGAATGCTGATTGCCGAATGATATGTCGAAGGTGGAATCCAACAAATTTGTTAATTTTCTAATACCCTATATGCAAGATGCGATAAAAAAAGTGACCAATATTTTTTTTTTAAATCAAGATTTGAAATCAAATATTAAAAAAATATATTATTTTAGAATAAAGCCTAAACAACAAATAAGGATAGCAACACTGGTAATAGCGCAAGCGCGTAAAACTCATTGTAGGACGATAAAGGTTATTTGTTTATTGCTCTCTTCAGATTTGGTAATGTCGGCTTTGGAACGAAGAGCTAACATGAAATTTTGCATTAAAAAATAAATGAATATTTTACTAAGACATTAATTTGATAAAGAAAGCGTATGGAGTTGAAAATAAGTTAAAAATTCAAGTACATTTCTGGTACAATAGATTTAAAGATGGCCGTCAGAGTATCGAGGATGATCCAAGGTCAGGACGTCCCTTAATTTGGACGACGGAGCACAACATCTAGCAGGTTAGTGATTGTATTTAAGCTGGTAGAATGTTAACTATTAAAACGATATCGTAAATATTTGGAATTTCATATGGTAGCCACCAAAGTATTGTTAATGAATATTAAACATGAAAAAAATCTTTGTGATTGCTTTGTTCCACGACATCTAACCGTGCAAAAAAAACGGAACATATTAAAAATGTGTATTGATTTAATTGAAAGTGCAATTAATAACCGAGACCTTTTAACAATAATAACTGGAGTGGTGCTAGCCTTATGATCCACAAACCACGAAACAATCACTTAAATGGCACACTCCGAGTTTTTCTCGGAGGAAAAAAAGTTCGCTTTACCGATCAAAGCGAAAAGTAATGCTTATTGTTTTTTTTTTTTTTACTACCAAGGAGTTTTATATTATGAGTTTATTCCAGAGAGAACTTATATCAATAAAAACAAATACAAATAAATACTCTTGTGCGCTTTATATATACAATACGAAGGAAAAGGAACCTGCTCTTTCAGTCACAACAATGGAAGTTGCTTCATAACAACGACCCTGCCCATAAAGCCACCTTGGTTATGGATTATTTAGATAAGCACTCTGTAACTGTTTTATCACATCTTTATTATTCCCCAGACCTCTCCCCCTGTGATTTATTTTATTTTTCTAAACTCAAACTTGCGTTAAAAGGAAGACGCTTTTCATCATCTGAAGAGATTATTAAAAATGCGGTGGCTGAAATAAACAAGCTCAGGAAAATTACTATGAAACTGCTTTTAAAGAGCTTTTTGACCGCTGGAAAAATGTGTAGACAATGGAGGGTCCTATTTTGAAAAATATTATGAATAAAATGATTTACCCTATAGGTATTTTTTATTTTTAAAAAGTTAGCTTACTTTTTGATCGTAACTTGTATTAGTATACGTTTTATCTGTATTAAGGATTATATACTTATATATTTAAAAAAAAAAACACTGCATTCACAATATTTCTTTATCTTCATTGTTAAATATGAGATTGAATGTTTATTTTTTCCTTCTACCAAATATAACCAATATCCGCACAATTTATAATAAAATATGGATGTTAAACTACAGAATTAAATCTTATGTACTCGTATACTACGTATACTATGTCTCGTATATCGACATGTATCCGTCGCTAGTTTATTGTGTTAATTCACAATGCCGGCAGGAAGCTGCGGTCTATACAGTGTTTGAAGCCCGAGTTAAGCCAACATTGTTAGACAAATCGCCTCCAAGAAAATCTCAGACCACATTTTAATCCATCGGCAAACACCCCAGCAAAATTAAAAGCTAAGCCTAAAAGGGCCGCTAATTTGTCTTAATTGGCTCGACCTGAGCACTTAGCTTGAACATCCCTTTAAAACTTTCAATTAGAGCCAGTTTAAAAATTCATGGCACCTCACAACTTATTTTGTTCATACCTGGAAATAGAGAGAATATAAATCAATATTTAATATTTTATTTACTCTATCTCTAAGAGAAAAAAAAATATTTCGATTTTTATGGAGTGTCAATGTTGTTCTAATTTTACCGAGAATAAGGAAGTGTTTCTTGGAACCAAGAAATATATATTTGCAGTACAGATAATAGTAATGAAGAGAATATATTGCTGAAATATATTTTATAATAAAATTAAGATTATTTCACATAAATTCTATTGTGCTTAATGTCTAAATATTTAACCTACACTTCTCTGTTTATCACTTACACAATTATCTGTAAATAGTGGAATAATTGGTGCTTGGATATAATTTGATTAGTCTTTAAATAAGTTTGCATTACATACATGTGCCTCAATATTCGCCTCATTAGGATAATAACATGAAAGATAATGATGAGAGAAAGGTCAATTAAATTTACATATATCAGCATGTCTCATTAATCATCCATGGGCATGGGAGGGATTTACTCTCTGTGGGGTGTGGAGCCTGTGATTCCTGTCAAGATAAAGTCGAGTAGTCCTGAAGTTTGATCTTTATTCCGCCATCGCCTTAGTCAGCGATTCCACAAGTTGACCTTGATTCGTAATCATCGTGAGAGACCGGGGACAAAAGAGGACAACTTGGTGTTGGGTCATTCCAACATTTATCTAATGCTCAATCCAAGGATTCTTTTGAGAATAAATAATGCCTAAAGTTCGATATTCAATCTGTCATTTCCGAAGCCAGTAAAGTTGGCCGCTCTCTCCTTGCCCGCCGGAGACCATAGACAGAGGTTCCCATTCTTCCAGCGTTATTGCTGTCGGTTATTATCTATCTTCCATTGCCGTAGCCTACGATTCTGGAAAATTGGGATATTGTTTAGGTTCAATTTCCCGAATCTAGATTGCAGAAACCTAAAAGTCTGTTGAATTTGAGAAGTTGGTTAATTTAATATTTTTATTTGTATTTCCGAAGCTAATGATTGTGGTAAAGTCGCTTAGTGTGTTAACTTTGATCATACATGATAACAATCAATGAGCCTGGTAAAATAAATAAGTCGTTTCATTTATAATCTTGCGCATTGTCGGAATCAAAGAGTATGATTAATGTAAGTTAATTTTAGTTCTATATATTATCTAATTAGTCTTCTTCTTATTTCTTATCTCCACTCAATCATATCAGGGCATCAAGCCTGTTGGCTTGATATTTTTGATGCTGTCTGCTGGAGATGAGTAGAGCTCATCAAAAGAGATTTGACAACCATAATGATTGGGTGAAGTAGAATGTGTCTACTCTTGTCATTGACACTGGAAGCACTACTCAGTAGCAGGTCGACTTAGCTCCAATATGAAATGATCGCCTCTGAAATGAGGAAGAGACACCATGTACAGCCGCTCCTAACATTGAGTACAGACGCTACTCATCCTGTATCCTTTGATCAGGAGCCTTCACAGGGTACTATCAGCCGGGCCAGCTGAGTCCAGGTTTTTTAGCGAGCTTGTCACTGCTCCCCCTCCTCTTTTTCAATCCGGGCTTGGAACCGGCAAAGGCAGAGTTGCTAATTAGTGCCAAGGCTGAATAGAAATAAGGATGTATACATTTTATTAACAAATGTCGCTTGATCGGTTGTTCCTAGGTTAGAGGGCTGTTCTCCAAATAACGAGGTGATGTCCCCACCATCTCCAACCCTGACAGTAAACCTCTCTTGTTACTGTGGACGATATGGAGGAGTCTTCAGCCAGACCTAGTCCAAACTGATAATGCTCTGCTACCAAGAAAGCTTCGTTTTCGCGCTATTATTTAAAAATATTATTATTATTAAATCCATTAAAACTACTATATACTTTCGCTATATAGATACCCAACGTTTAGTGTAGTCTAGTTGTTATCTGAATATCACCTAGAGGAAAGCGTTCAGAATTAATTACTTTTCGCTAAAAACCTGAGGTTTTATGCTCCCGTTAAGGTCGTAATAAATGGATATATTTATATAAAATTAGGCATTGCAAATATTAAAATGTTTAAATAAGAAAATATATTTTGTATTATGATACGACCTAGAAATTTTCCTAAAAACCCTAGAACTCTTTTACCACGAAGTAAAATAATGAAAAAACAGCTGTTTTCGGCTCCAGATGAGATGACCTGTTGGAAATCTACAATTGTCTTGAGCATGCTAACTTTCATTTTATCAATTAACGAGTGTAATCTAATGTCATATTTCAACGCGCGCTTTTTCCACACGCAGAATCTTGTATTTATAGTATAAAGAAATGCCAGAGAAATCTAATCATATATTACCTATCAAAATACTCTTTCATTATTACTCTTATTAGTATTGTTGACCTATATCACTATTTCTTTGATTATTAATATTCATAATATAAAAAGTTACATGCGCAAAGTGTTGAATAAAAAAAAATAAAAGACGAATTGGAAGGTGCTTCTTATTTCATATTTTTATTTATATAACTACTCTCTTATTATAGTAATAGTTGTTATTATAAAATATTAATATAATATTCAAGCAATACCCCTTCTTAGAGCGACTCTTCTCTTAGACGACCACCTCCCCAAGCGACCACTGCTGTGACATCAAAGTTTGATTCTACCTATTGTGTGTGGTTTATTACAACTACCAAAGTACTATCCCATCCATGTCCTGGACATGTGTATGCATATGTATATCTACAAAAATATTTCCTTCACATAGGATTTCTATACTGAACTCTATTGTTACATGCTAAAGGACATCCATTCTCCGTTGAAAATCAAATTATATGGCTCCACAATACACTCCCTCCGTGTTCTATAATTATCGGCCTAATCAGTGTGTCGAGCCTTCTCTATCTATCTTGCTCCGAACTCTAAATTAACAAATGTGGGAGCCAGCCACACTCCAACTTTGCCCTAATCCCCACAGCTAACTAACTCGGGTAAATAACGGACGGGCGCAGGTAAATTATTTAGGTTAATAGGTCCTCAATCATTTCTTCATTAATATAAATGGAATGTTTCGATCACAGTCCTTGAGGAAGTTAATTTACATGCTGCTCCCGTGCAAATATTATTTACATATTAAATACGAAGGCTTTACCCAAATTACATATACCCCGTATTTAGTATATACACCAGCCTGCTGGGTTGCGAAATAATTACAGGACTCGTATACCAGCCGGCTCCATTGATTGAATAATAAATGCCCCACGTTGTAATATTAAATTATAGTTGAATTAAGGAACTTATTTGACATCACTTTGAATATAGCTATATATTACAAATGTTATCGTTGACCCATAGTCCATTTAGAACCGTTGGGGAATAAAATGGCTCTCACTAAGTGTGGCCATCGAGTGAGACATAGGAAAGTTTACAATAATATTTAAAGTGTTAAAGGTGTAAGTTCAATATATTTGTCCTATTGTTTCCATCATTAGAGAGAATTTATTGAAATAAGAAAGGTGTGCAATGGTTGTGTGTTGGAGAAACTTTTAAGATATTTTACCAATCATACCTATCAATGAATGGAAATATTTGAGATAAGGCAAATGTTAAATGGTTACCAAGTTGTTTATGGTGTAAGTTCCAAGATATTTGACCTTTTGTAGTCATCTTTGGATAAAGCTCATTGAGCGTTGAGCGTCCACCTTTTGATGGCATCTATCAAGTTTGTCAGTTGTCCTTCCTCGTTGCCCTGTGGTTAAACCCTCCAAGGCGGAGTGGGGAACCCCCCACCTGAACTGGCAATTGTTTCCTCCTTGTGATGTCTTCCAAACATCTTATTACCTTCTTGGTAATGTCAAACACATATTCAGCCATCTTCTGAATAATTTACTTTCAAAAGCAAGAGTCTGATCTCAGTATACAGGAATGTATAAAACATGCAGTAACTTCAATATAGGTAGGTTATATAGATAACGGTATTTGTAATTCACCACGTATAGCTTGAGAAATAATGTACTTGATTCTACTTTGCTCAAGTATTTTCAAACGATGTTCACAATTAAATTTAAAACAAAATTTACTTCCATAATTGAGCTGTGAATGGCCTTTGAACTAATTATTTCAATTATAAATAGGCACAGTGATGATAATTTTCTAATTACATTACCTGACCAATGTATATCTATATTTTTATAAGTATAATGTTTCAAGAAAAATAAATAAAACTTATATTATATCTAGATCATTTTCTATCTTCTTTTATTTCTATATATTATTGTGATAAGAAATAAGTTCGTGCGGTTTTGATGAAGATGGCGCTACTAGTTTATTATTCCATTGTTTTACCTGGCAACACCATTATTTTGAAGCGTCATCATGAGGCTTCCTTTTTGCCAGAAATATGGGAAAAGTGGTGGCTAGCGACGGACAATACGTTGAACATTGAAGGTCTAACCAATTTTTCACAATAAAGCTCCAAATTTCAAAAAAAAAAAGCACGAACTTATTTATACTCCTAATATATATGTATCTAGGTATTCTTATGGTGTTCCTAGTGTATACAGTTTGCTCTTTTTTAATATTGAGTGCAACTCCATATCTCATACATATTTTATAATAATAAATGATATTGTAGATCATAAATATATCCGATGGCAGATTGACCAGAAACGTTCAGTACTCATTGAAATATTGGAAGATTTATGTTCTCCCTCTCAAAATATTTTATATGGTTTTATACGAGGGCCATCCAATAAATAAGTTTCCCTATTTTTTAACAAACAAACAACATTATTTAAAATTATGCAGTTATTTTATTTTCATTATACAACTTATAGACTACTTCTCTACATACTCACCATTTCTGTCCAAACATTTTTGGTACCGTTGTAGAAATATTTTGATACCACTGTTGTACCAAGCCGTGTTCTGTCTTCGTAGTCAATGGTTCGCCTCCGCCTGCACTTCGTCATCAATCGCAAAGTGCTTGCCTCCAAGGTGCAACTTGAGTGCTGGAAAAAGAGGGAAATCGCTTGGGGCAAGATCCGGAGAATAAGGTGGATGTGTGAAAATGTCCCATTTGAAGTTTTCCAGCAACGTTTGGGTCGTTCGAGCTGCGTGAGGGCGATCATTGTCATGGACGAGTAACACTTTCCGAGACAAAAGTCCAGGACGTTTCCGTTTTATTGCAGCTCTGAGTTTAGTGAGGACTTCGCAGTACCTCGCAGCGTTAACCGTAGTGTTTGGGGGCAGTTAGTCAACCAATAAAACACCCTTACAGTCCCAAAAGACGATAGCCATAACTTTGCCTGCAGAGATTGTGACCTTCGCCTTTTTTGGTGCACTTTCCTCAGGCTTCTTCCTCACTATGCTGGAGTTGAATGATGCACCCAGCTTTCATCTCCAGTGACAATACGGGAAAACAGTTGATCTCCATCTTTTCGATGCATTTCCAGGAAAGCTCGGGCTGTCTCCATCCGTTGTTGCTTGTGATTTTCCTAGAGCAAACGCGGGACCCATCTTGCGCAAACTTTGCGAAAATTCAAAACATCTGACATGATTGTTCCAATGGAAGAGCGTCCAATTTCGATTCCAGGAGGCAGTCGAATCATTATTTCGTCAATGGTGACGCGGCGATCTGCTTCCACCACATTCCGAACAGCAGCAACGGCTGCATTGTCCGTAGCAGTAACGGGCCTGCCGCTTCGCTCATCATCATGCACGTTTTGCCGTCCTTCCAAGAACCATGAACGCCATCGGCGAACCATTTGGATGCTCATACATCCTTCACTATACACTGACACTAAATTGCGATGAATATTGACCGCAGTTTCATTTTTCGCCGTGAAAAACGAATTACAGAACGGAGTTCGCAAGTGGACACGTTCACCAGTGGAAACTGAAGCGCTACGGACTTGCGCGTACGAGTAACGTGATTTTGAGGGTTACGCGCTTCCCACGCATCCTAGTGACCATTTCTTACAATTTTAACTAATTTTTACAACGTTTCGTTCGCAGAAAAAAATAGGGAAACTTATTTATTGGATGGCCCTCGTATATTGTCAAGACATACTTTAAAGCCTTGATAATAAAAATAAATCGTTTGATATCTCTCAATAATAATTTTTCCCAAATAGATACATAATTCTTCTACAATTATTTGGAGATGGTGGGTCATATAGCGGATATCCTTAAAGAACTTCTAGAGAAAATTTCAAAGGTGAGGCAGACGATCGAAGATAAAGGAAAATATTTTCAAATGAGGCACATATTGAATTTTATAGATGGAAATTTTGCCGGGAGGAAATTGATCTATCTATTAAAAAAGAGGTCGCCTCTCCCGTCACCGACCTGAGTCCGATAGTTTACATAGATCGTCAAAATATGGGGCCTAGTTTTAGTGTCTATTTTAACGGGAAAGGTTTCTTTTTATAGATTGAATTTTATGTATCAAATTTCTTTCTCTGTTTATTTTAAATCAATATTTACTAAGGTATTCAGTTATTTTATTATATATATTTAACAAATTTGTGTGATTTCACAAAGGGAAACTTTTTGAAGAAGGGAACAATGAGTCGTTAAAACATAGGATAAAATTTGAAGGGTTAATGTGAAGTTCCCATATTTATATTGTGAAATATTAGTTCATTTACTCGCGTGAAGATAATCAACTAACTGCTTTATTCTTAAATGAACGACTCAGCTGATAGAAGGCTTTCTTCATTAAACACACCAAAGGTAAATGGAAGTGTCTGTGCACAGTGAACGATCAGAAGTATCCATGATTGAGGTATGAGCCTTATTAAAGATTATACTTTAACTTTCTTTCTCAAAATATACAGTACATTTAAACGGTTTGTTTAATCCATTTAATTGTTAATGAATAGCTGTGGACTTAAACTGACGAAGTGAGATGGATTAAAGAAGGCGGTGGAATGATCTAACCGCGGAGGGACTTGCGAGTTGTGGAGATGCAAATTAGAGTCTGTGTGACAGTCTCCATGACGTTTAATTATTCACTTTGAAGACAGGGCTTAGGGCTGGGGTGTTGATACAAACCCAGATTGAGTCAGACTAAGTGAGATCAGTAAGAGAATGATGGCACATCCCCCTCCCCAAACCATAATCCCAGGATTTGGCTTCCAATGACCGGATTTGTCCTACTCCTCGGGGAAATGGGTGACAGTAGGAATTGTCCGCTTGCCTGCCTCCAGTGCATCGTATTATTCCTTAAGTATTTGCACATGTCACCCATTGACACTAAATGGTATTAGTGGACTAACCAGTAAATCACTTCAATGCGAATCAACAAACTGCCGTTCTAAAAATAGATTTGTATTTGTACTGAGTTATTGCATAAATAAAGTAGATGTTTAGGGAATATTTCAAGCTCAACATTTCAATTCCAAAACTTTTATCTGAATAAAAAATCTATGGATTGTATACTTCTTTTTTGCCAATAATAAATGCTTATCATCAAGCAAATAATGCTTATAAATAGGCTAAAAGCCTCGAGTTCTGGAGACGATTAATTTATGCATTTCGGAATCACCTTTATTTTAAAACATTTGACATCTAGGAAGTGATAGAGATGCTTTTCAAAATATTTCGAGGGATTGCTTCTTTATAATATATATATTGAAAATAGAGCAATCCATAAATAAATCTTTAATTGAAAAGGCATATATTGGATCAAAATATCATTTATTATACCAATATTTCAGTTGGCTGAACGCCAACCTTTATCAAGGTGTTATAATATATTTGATGTAATTTAATGTATATGTGTAATTGAATTTAATTATATATATATATAGTCAATGGATCGCCTTTTATCTCAAGATATATATCTACTGTTATAGTTGACCCACAAGATGCTCTACTGGACGAGACCAGTCGTAGATCACCAAACACAGTCAATTTTCTTTTACTTCACAATAAAGAACTTTTTAAAACAATTTTTTTCTCAAGTTCTTTCAATTTGTGCGGCACACGCCCATTTGTCAAACTCCTTTATCTTTGCAATTGGATTCAGATGGCTCAGTAGACTGATCAACGGTTCATTTTCAATAACCTCTTATGTAGTTCCGAGTCGGCTGGACTATATTCCTTGGCCTAGAATCAACCTCTTCATCTTCTAGGCCAGCCCTGGCCAACCTAAATGACGCCACGGGCTGCTCGGAATCGTAAACAAGGTATAAAAACTTTAAACTTAAATTGTATTTTAAAAATACTTACTACTTCCTTAATGCTTAATGTTTTTATTTATTATTTTTCGGCTGGTTTTTTATATAAAAATAATAATAACAATTTAAAATTTAAAAAATATTTCTCTATTAATTACCATTATTCCTAACTTTTTTCTTCCTTTTTATGGAATCAAATATGAATTTTGAAAATTGTGGGACATATTTTTTAAATAAAAAAATTATCATAATTATTTCAATATATTTTCTGTTTTTGAATATACAGACGAGAAATGAAAGTTACAAAAGAAATATAAAGTTAAATGGCAAGCCGCAAAATTTTACGGCGGGCCGCGGGTTGGCCAGGCCTGCTCTAGGCAGTGTCATCGGCTCGGCGCATTTGCTGATACCTTTTAGACCCATTTCCACAGCATGATGCCCAAGTTGGAACTCATTAGAAAAATATGGCGGGTGCTTGTTTTAAATGAATGTTGTAACACTTTAAATTTCACATAAAATATATTGTCATACCAAATTTTGAAAATATAATTTAATAATAAGAAAAAATATATGTGCTTAAAATATACTTGTATATCAGGAATACGTTAAAATACGCCCTGGACTTCCAATATTTCGACAATTTAAAATCGGCCATTATTTATGGAACAAAAGACTTGAAGAATTCTCAAAAAAGCATTTTTCGGGGGCCATACGATCGTATTCTTTTGAATTTGTCAAATCCGGTACATATTAGCCAATCTTAGTCGGAACGATTCTGGTGCAATATCTATTAACCGTTTAGCAAAATACAAGATAATTCAACAAAAGATAAGGAAAGCTCAAATATGCGATATAAGCTCTGAAAGAAGAATCACAAAAACAATAACAAGACTTAGAACAAAACACTATAAAGAAATGACAATACATCCAGATGGCATAAGAACCTGCAGGACATGCAACAACTGTCCTGGTGTGGAACTAACACCTACCCACATATTTACATGCCCTGCAACGGCCGCAGCCTTGCAGAAAATTGACATGGACCCATATCAGCAGCTTTACACACCTAAGATAGAGTACATTGCGACTGCTGTGATAGAAATGCATGGAGACATCTGAGACTCTTCATTGGACACATCAACAACAACATTAATTCTTTTTTTATAAAGGAGAGAGGCCCGTTTTCACACGTCACGCCATGCAACAATTTTAAATATATATATATGTGTCCTTTTTCCACATAAATATCATTCTCTCAGGTGTGTGTGAAAGATTATAACATATTTTAACAATCATAGTGTTGATAAATAGGTACAATTGAATTTAAAAATAGGGTTCAAATTATAAATAATTGATTTTCTGTTTTAGAAATTTCCTTTACTTCGAAAGAGTATTGATAAATGTTCAAATTTAAATTGATTTGAAATAATATTTTGCTGTACAACAAAAAGATTACTATAGTACTTTTAAAGCATTGCCAAATGCTCTATTTATTTCTCCTGGCGAAGACAAAAGATTTTTGTTGAAACGTTGAGAAAATAAAACTTTTACCCGCTAAAGTGTCTATTTTTTTTATTTTTTTTTTAAATAATACAAGGAGATATAGAAAAAAACGGATTAGAGAAAAAATGTTTTAGTATGTTTACTTTTATTATGTTTGTTTTTATAGAAACCTAAAATTAATAAATTCTTGCCTGTCAAAAGTATATGAAAATGTTTGGCCTCTAAATCATTGCACGCTGTGCAAAAACTGCGAAATATTTGCCATGTTGAATTGTACAATTGATCTCGATTTATTTTGGTTGAACATAAATAACTTAGTAAATATATGTATTTTTATAAAATATTTATTAATTAATCGTTTCTATTATAACTGCCATTTTTTAAAATAAATATATCGGCTGAAACAAAGTTCTTTTCACGAAATGAATTTGATTCATATTGGACAAAATTGTGTGTTTGACAAAATTTAATATTTCTCATGGTTTTATAACATATTTTTCATATTCTCTTTAAGGTCGAAGGTTCTCTTCACAAAAAATACTTTTATATATATTATAATTTTAAAAATTAGCTTTCCGAATTTGTTAAAATGATGAGTTTACTGCATTGTTGATGATGACCTAAAAAAAGTGAGCGCATTTATTTATTTATTTATTTTTTATTTTTTATAGTATTTTTTTTTATTTAGGTAAAGTTTTTTTTTTCTTATTTACGAATTTATAGAATATATAAATTTGCAATAAAAGTAACCGCAGCGTTTGGATGAGGGATTTATTTGATAGCATTATTTATATAGCGAATCTCATATCTCCCCTAATTGTAATTTATAGCTTTATGGCTATTCTTCAATTTGTACTATTTACGGAAATTAGAAATTAAATAGACGATTCGATATGTGAGAGTTTTTGAAAGGAAGTCGATTACGGCGGAAAGTCCTTCTTCGTCATAAATTACAATCCATCCGGAAAATCCGTGTCAAATGGATTTTCAATCTGTCTTCCTCATGACACGAGCCTGGGTGGGGTCGCTGGAGTGGAAGTTTGGGCTGACTTTCCCCGGAGTGCTATGTCCGGTCTGAACATCCACAGTCTGGGTGGGGTCGCTGGAGTGCAAGTTTGGGCTGACTTTCCCCGGAATGCTGTGTCCGGTTTGTACATCCACAGTCTGGGTGGGGTCGTTGGAGTGGAAGTTTGGGCTGACTTTCCTCGGAGTGCTGTGTCCGGTCTGTACATCCACAGTCTGGGTGGGGTCGCTGGAGTGCAAGTTTGGGCTGACTTTCCCCGGAGTGTTGTGTCCGGTCTGTACATACACATTCTAGGTGGGGTCGCTGGAGTGGAAGTTTGGGCTGACTTTCCCCGGAGTGTTGTGTCCGGTCTGTACATCCACATTCTGGGTGGGGTCGCTGGAGTGGAAGTTTGGGCTGATTTACCTCGCAGGACCGTGTCCGGTCTGTATTTTCACGGTGCGGATGAGGTCAGGGGAGTGGAAGATTATACTACAATGAATACAAATTTACAGAGAGAAGGCATCAGTTCTCCACTGATTAGCCATGACCTTCCTATATTTAAGAAGAACTTAGAGATTTTTTTTCTGAATTCCTTTTTTATTTATCAACTGAATCACCTGTACGGATCTCAAATTCTAAATACAATATATCGTAATGTATTTACATAAAGCTCTTTTAAAATTGTTTTTTTTTTCGAACAAAAGGATACAAAGAACTCATCGAAAAGTATACAATTTCAAAGAGAACAAATAATAGCAAATTCTCCGATGATTCCGTCAATATTCAGGGAAATGTTGTTTCAAGTCGTGTAACAGCCCCGTTATACCGAAAGCCTTTTTAAGCCCGTGAAGTTTGACATTTATTAATATCGAAAGGTAAGTTGTAAATTCCCCTTCAGTAGGAGACAACATTGTCGCCCAAACATAATAGAGCGTGAAATGTGCCAAATGCCAGGGAAGCTAAACTTTAAAGAGGCTTTGAAACACTTCACATCGATTGGGGGCGAACAAAATTAAAAATGTTGCTATGGAAAGAAAATAAGCTGCACTGGCAGTGAGGGGGCAGATTTCTTCTGCCGATTATGACTCATGTGCAAGCTGCTGGAACGAACGAAGCTTATGAAAATATTGAATTTTTTGTAATAACATGGAAGAGTCCCCTTCAACCAAGAGTTTTAAGAAGATTGTTGCAGAGTATTATCCTATCGTATTAAATGTTGCCTAAAACTAATTAAGAGATTTAATTTTGAAAAATTGTACAATTAATTAATTTTACATATATTACAATGTGTAGCAGCTCAGATGCTAATTTGAAGCCTATTGGTATTTTGTTTTATAGTTTTATTTATTTACTATAATATATATACACTTTAATCGGTTTCTATATATCTGTGTTGGGTTTATTCACTCGCTGATTTGTTTTGTACATTCATGTGACCTCAGTAAGCCAATTAGATTTGCGTTCATTATAGTCAATTAGCGTGAAACCTTTTGATCTAACAGATTGTATTGGGCAATAAAGTTCTATATTAAATTTAGTGGCATGGGCTTGGTTCTCGGAATTTTGGTCCGATTGGTGTATGTATGGTCAATGGTGGACCGTTGGTCTTCCTCTAGCATTGCGCCGTTTGAAAGCCAGCAGACGACGAGTTAGAGTAAGATGAAGGAATAAGTCAAAGAGAAGTTTCAAACCACTCCAATTGTAGCCTGGAAGTAAATGGTGAATCTAGTAATAGTGAAAATTGCAAATGGAACTCGAACCCTCTATACAAATTTTGAAAGCACTGAATAAAGAAATATTTCTATATGAAATCCATGTAAAACCATATATTTATAAATAATAAGTAACATTCACTAAAGATATGTTCTCATTATATTATTTAGAAGCGTAATAAAGGGTATTCAGTTCAATTTTTACATCTTTTCTAAATTCTGGGAAACTGACAACAATAATTTATTTCAGACGAATAAATATTTTTTTATTGCCTGGTGTCGAAACATTTTCTTTCGAACCATTATATCACTAAATTATAAAGAATGAGGTAATCAAAGACACGAAAGAAGGTTGATTGTGAACAAAAGAAAGATCTGAAAGGGCTGTGGGGCCGGTCATGCGTTATCGTGATGGAGAAACCAATAATGATTCCACCAACTTTTTCCGACGTTTTTTATTTTGTGTCTATTTTTTCAATTTTTAAATTTGTCAGATAAGCTTCGTGTATATGGTCGATTACTAGTCCATATGAGACATGGTGAATATTGAATAGAGTGCCTATTTGAGATGTTGGTAGATATGTTAATTGCTTCTGTTTCAACATCTCTCGTAGGAAATTCAATTATTTGATTGACGTTTAGAATTTACTTATACTTCGCCCAGTGTATACCCAAATCACAAGCGACTGAAATTTCGGCTGAACCCCGATAGCTGCTATCAATATTTGCCACTTTCTCCGTTTCACCGAATTCAACTTATTCCGAGTTTAATTTACCTGTTTTGCTCAATTTCCTATGCAACCGAAATTAATAGAGTTCGTGTGAATTTCAACGCTAAAGCCAACGATAAAAAATTCACAAATTTAGAAGAATAGTGTGTGATTTTATTCTTCTTCCGCGTCCCCACATTTTATTTAGTGTGAAGAAATTTTCCTCCTCTTTTGTTCTTCTAGCGATTCTGATGTATTTTCGTAATCGATTCGTCCTTAGTTATTTATTAAAGTTCTTTTTTCCTCCCTTCCAATTACTCGGATCATATCTTGATGTCGATATAATTGATTTGCCCTTCTTCATGTTTAATATTCAAAAGATGGGCAAGTTAGCTCTACTAGAGCATTAGCCATATGCGACGAAGTGTTTTCTTTTTCTTTTTTTTTTAATTATAAATTTGCTTAAGTCCTAAACTTAAAAAAAGATAAAGATTGATTGAAATTTATTAGCGAAACGCTTGGATTTAAATAGGGGAGATTAAATATTTGTTTTAATTTAACAAATTTACCACCACAATAAAACACGGCGCCACTTCTGCTTTAAAACGTTTAGCCAGCGAAATCTCGCAGCACACACTGGCTAGTGAGCATGCGTCCCACCGGCCAATCAACAGCAGCAGGTGTATCTTCCCGTATGTCCCGGTGCCTCTGTGCCACCTTAATGTTGTCCCGCCTGTATGAATGGTGGCAGAAAGTAAATGAGCTGCGCAATCGACAGGGCCAATACATATAGGCACTACATATGACTACATTTATTGAATTATTGTGGAAATTTTAATTTATAAATTGTGTTTATTGCCCATCTTACGTGACAACTTTCACTAGCTTTTGATCCATTGAATATTTTATTTATCGTTAAAAATATTTTGAAAATAGAGAGAAAGAGAAATCGATTATTCCCAAATAACTAAGCCATTTCATAAATCAACTCTCACTCTATAATTATAGAATACAGTTCAGAACCTATCCCGTAGACAACCATGTTTTCATATAATCTCCAGGTTGATAATATTTATCTGCTTTTATAAATTCATTAATAGATTGGTTTTAACCTTTCAAAGGAGATCTGCTATGGTCAAACCTCGACCAGAACATCTCCATGCTTTTTGAACAGAACTTGCCCTTTAAAATATTGCTGTCACAGCTAGGGATCTTTAGTCTATTTTAACTTTCCAATGTGGTCTCAAAGTCATTTATTACCAAGAACAAACCTAACCTACAGTAGCTTAAACTTGACTCTCATACAGTGCCTTTGTGATAAGAGGTTCAATTGAGAAAATTGAATAACGAGAAGCAGAGAAAGGATGAAACGATTTCTGCACATATAGCAAGCTTTGCCCAGGATTGTGCTTCAACGATTTTCATTTGCAATCATTAGATTTACAGAGACACCACGCATATTATTGTAGCAGTAGTTAGAAACCAGAACACTATCACTAGGAAAAATCGAGTCCATTATCACTTAATAAATTAAACCTCCTCTACAACAAAAAAAGGTTCTAGGTCTGTAAAACCAGTCAATAGAATTAGTGCCATTCTCTCTCGTGCACCTAAACCTGAATTAAATAAATAAACAAATGTCATTTTCAATAGTCACAACACACAAGCACTGTTTACATAAACTATCCGTGTTATAAAACACCCTTTATGATAAAACAATAGTATAATTCAGTATCACAGACCCAATAACAACTATGAATAGGAAACCTAAATACAGAGGTTGATTTACGTAGAGAGAATAATCCCCCTGCATACACACACACACACACAAATCCTATACGTAGCCTTACAGAGCGGAATAGACGAGACTGGGACACCACCAACCATTAGCGCAGTTATTAAACCTTAGAGCGAGCATCACATCAAAGTTCCAAACCTGTTATCACGCCTCTGTATGAATCCATCTATATATATGCCGATATTTTAAAGTCAAGTTTAGAGTATGAACTTCACATAAATAGCAGTTTATTTGTCCTCGTATATATCATTGATATTATATATAGAAGTCACTCAAATTTTCTCTCGACACCACTGTTAAAATATGTTGACAGCCTTAGAACTCAGAGGTGCGTCAGTTCATATAATGATTGGGACTCCCGAACCTATCACTATTAGCTAAAGCGTATTCTCTAGAACTGTTTATTCCAAGTACTACGTAATACGTAGTTATCGCGACTAATATTCCTCTGAATGCGCCAGTTGTCTATACCCCAGGAAAGCAGTTTGACTTTACGCTTACAAGATATCAGAGCCCTGTTTGGCTACTTGCCTGAGTGCAAGTCGAGAGTAATCGTAACAATGAACTATATCATAGCAAAGTATTTATTTTATTTGAAGATTATCAATTTCGATATTTATATTCTGTTACTCTGTAAACTTCCCTCATTGCTTATCTTGTATTTTATCAATTATAATTTGTTTTTGCCTTAAATAAATTGCTGTGCTATTCTGAAGTTTGTCTTTCCTAATTTTCCACGTGGCAATATTTAAAACTTAGAGATAACTGCTCAATTATAACTTAAATATCCCTGGTTATCCACAGCCCTATCCCTAGTGATAAAATAAGGATATACACCATACATTAGTGAACTGGTTACAACCTGACCCAATATGTGAACAAGTTTTCGAAACAAGTAGTGGTCAGGGAAGATAACTAATAATTAGACAAACCTGTGGTAGAAAAACAATAAAGCAGGCGCCATGGTCACCCATGTCTAGAATTACGCCAATATATTCTTAGAACAAACTGTAAAAAACTCCTAAATAACTATTGTTAATATTCTCAATAAAAATCGTATAAGAAATGGTCGCTTTATGGTATAATCGCGCCTCTGGAAAAAAGATTAAATAAGTTCGAAACTTTAAAACATGGTTTGGAATCATTAAATGTTTTTATAAGGTGTACGAGGTCACAGTAACAGCGTCAGTGATGATGATAAAAAGAAGTATAAAACTAAATGACAATTTCGCCCTGCGTGCGATAATAAAAGTTTATCATCATCAAAATAGTTTAACCCTGGTAGGTCACCTGCATCGATCCCAGCGGCCCAAATACGTCCACCTATAAAATTTTTAAAGAATTCAGAAGTATATATAAGCTATTGATGCGTTAGGTATTTTCAGAGCGAAAGATGGAACTACTAAAATTAATTGGAACGGGGTCGAAGCTTCCTAAGCCTAATTCCGGCTTCATTAAGAAGACCTTCTTATTTGATGTGTGATCTGGTCAAAAATTAATTTATTAGGTAATAATCAATGAAAACTTTTTTTGGTGATCAAGAAATTTCTTTCTAGCAAAATATTATTAATGCCGCCGAATTAATTTATCAGTAGAGTTTTTTTTAATAATTAATATATTAATTGCCAAAATAATGAATAGTTTATATTTACTCACTCGTTAATATAAATTATATTATTATGATAACTCACATTTTTTAGCCAGAATTGTTGAGGTTAATGTATTTATTAATAATATATATGGTATTACTGTTTCTTAATATTCTATATGTTTTGTGTTTTTATATGTATTGCTCGCCCTAGGTTAAATATTGTTTAATAAGTGATATGTTAATTGTTTTAATTCGATAATAAGTTTTCGTCTGTTTTTAAATTCAAAATATAAAACTATGTGTGCACGCTTTATTAGCACGCCATCTGTCTATGGAAAATGAAACTATTCAGCGCGTGATTTATTTCGTCATTCTTATACACCAAGCAATACTTGTATTGAAATGATTAAAAGTTATTTTATAAGAGCCTCGTGTTATCAACCAATAAGATGAGGGGATTTTTTTTTCAAAGTTATAAAAACTGATGCAAAGCACAAATTATGACCAAGTCTTTAAGCTCGTTCTATTGCCCATTGATACAACTAAAGGTTTTATATGGAAGTCTTTAAGATTGGTATTAATATACAATAACAAAAAGCTTTATTAAGACTTTTTAGTCTTATACAGATTCTCCGAACAGAAATTCAGGAATAACAGTAATAATACAAGTAAAAGGTAAGCATCGTTATTATTATAATTTTTAAAGATAATCACAAATAATGGTAATATGAAATATATATACAGGAAAACTTAATTAAGACAAACAAGTTAATAAATAGATTAGTCTGGCCAAATTGAACGAAAATAATTTTTTATACCTGGATTTACCCCAGAGTCTCTGCAAGTGAAAAAAAAAGCTAATCATATATTTAATATTAATTGTGAAATTTATATATATACAAGAAAAACGAGTGGAATTAATATTGCCGTTTGTGTTATGATTTTATTCGTTTACATAATAGTTGTCGTTCATAATAAAATGTGTATTTAATTTGTTTTAAATACATATAGATTATACATTTTGAACAGGTAAAACAGAATATTGTCATGGCATAGTCTTCACCACATCGTCAATAATACAAACATTCTTTCTGAAGACCTTTGTTAGGACATATATATGTATATATAAGGATAGGCAAGAAAAGATTAAAAACGCCACCAATCCTAGGACCTTCCGGATATCAGGAGATATCGATTTTATAATTTTAATAATTTGGGTAAGCAGGTATTCCTCCACCGAAAGTCTAAAAACGTAACCTTTTACAAAATCACTTATAATTTTAGGCATTCCGAATATATCAAAATCGCTTTATATGTAATATAAATCAATGCTTGTTCTATCGTATACATGAACCATCACTCGAAACATGCATTTCTTTTGCGAGCTACATCGTTGGAACACCCTCTGTAGAAATCTTTATAAACATATTCGAAATCTCTTTATAAAATTAAAAGGAATGGCAATAGGGCGTTTCTATCAATGTACTGAAGATATCAGGAGATATTAAGATTGAAGACTGGTATACATTTTACAAGAAATTATTAAATACAGGCAATAAGGAGATCAAATTTAAATTTGTGTTTAAGCGGGACAGACCCAATACTAGATATAGATATAACTATAGATGAGGTAAAGGATGGAATTAAGCAACTAGCGAATGGAAAAGCAGTCGGCCCGGATAACATACCAAATGAATTAATAAAGAGACTACCAGAGCCCATTCTTATGACACTAAGAAATATATTCAATAAAATAATAAGCTCAGAAAAATACCCAGAAATATGGACGAAAAGCATAATACACCCTATATCCAAAAACCAAACAGCAGTCGAAGCAATTGGTGGAAACCGGTGGTTCAGCGCCAAAGAAAGAAGTCAATCGCATCTGCAGGAAAGGTCCATGGCCAGTGTGTTTTGGGAAACCAAAGGGATCCTTTTAATTGATCACCTTCAAAAAGGTAGAACTATTGCAGGTGAATATTACTCTAACCTTATTGACCTTCAGTATTTTCAGAATATCTTAAGTACATTGATAGAAACGCCCTATTGCCATTCCTTTTAATTTTATAAAGAGATTTCGAATATGTTTATAAAGATTTCTACAGAGGGTGTTCCAACGCTGTAGCTCGCAAAAGAAATGCACGTTTCGAGTGATGGTTCATGTATACGATAGAACAAGCATTGATTTATATTACATGTAAAGCGATTTTGATATATTCGGAATGCCTAAAATTATAAGTGATTTTGTAAAAGGTTACGTTTTTAGACTTTCGGTGGAGGAATACCTGCTTACCCAAATTATTAAAATTATAAAATAATTATATAGTAACACTTAAACCAACAACCTCATATTATATATAATATAACAAGATTCTCATGTTGTATAATAGAAACACATCTATAAGTAATTATACGCATGATTGACATGTATCTTTACAACATCATATGTAATGTACTTTGTACAAACTGAGGATAAATAAATAAAATTATGTAATAGATTAAGAGTTGAGCTAAAGCAAGAGATTGAGATAGAAGTCCAACGAGGCCTAGAAGATGTCAGGGCGTTGCCAGTGTACAATGATCTCTTCCTATCCACGCCCTTAAAGTATCCGCTGAAACCCAATACTTCCTGGCAAAGATATATAAGCCTCCAACAGGGCCAGAAATAAATAGTCACTTCACCATCAGCGGGAGCCCTCGTCAGTTGTGTCCAAGGTTCACCTCATCGACCATGTAGAACAGTAAGAGTTCTTCTATCTCCATCTTTCGCTCCTATCTCGACTTTTACCTATTCACGTAACTTTCCTAGTACAACTGTGTCTCTTCGATTTTTGTGATGGACATTCCCAAGCTTTCCACTCTGCCTCGACTACGACTGCCTGTACTCTGTGAGAACTCTTAAAGGTCTTCCAAGGTGCAGAGAGGTACTGGAAACCCCTCCACATCCTGACTGTTCCTCTCGGTTAACACAGTATAGCAAGAGTTGACAGGGACTCACACCATATATTAAGTCGACTGGATTCCACAGCGACAGGATTCGACAAGAGTCGACAGGATTCTACCTATATGTATATATAATAGAAATTTTATTTTCTTCATTTATTTTAATAATACTAAGGCCCAAATTACCAAATAGCAAAGGAAAACAAAGGCAAATTTTATATCTATGAAATTTAAGAAAAAAAATCCTCTGAAAAAAAGGTGCCTGAAGAAACTTTCAACACAACCGAAAGAAATAGAAAGCAAATGGTTGTCAGAGAGTATCCACCTTCACACAAAAAGTCATTTCCACAAATAACCAACGTACCGCTTTTTACCGTTTACCATATTATCAGAGAAAAATTCGGCTTTAAAGGTAAAAATACTAAATTTCATGTTCTCAAGCCGCACCATATCGAAGAATGCAAGACCTGCAACAAGGCTCTTCAAAAAAAAAGTACATGTTAGGTGAAAAATAGAAGAATGTTGTTACACTGGACGAGGAATGAGTTTACCTCAATGATAGCAATCAACCCCGTGCCATTTACTAAGATAGCTCTAAAAAAACCTCCCAGAACTGGGTCAAGCAATGCAAAGAAAGTTTCTCAAAGGGCTTTATGATCGTTTTAGATGTATTCTACAAGGGAATGCTTCCTAGAGGAATAAGGTGGATCCAAATGTTAAGATAAATCGTAAATTTACCAAAGACTTGTCTTAGACCCATTATTGAACAATGAGGTCACATTTTGTATCCAAGTGACTCAAGATCCGTGTAGCTGCACCAGGATAAAGCCACGAGTCATACCTCACGTTCAACACATCAACACCTGGACGAAAAGAGGGATGAAAATAGAATTTCGTACATCCCTTTTAAGCACATCCCTGCCAAATCCTCAGACTTGGTCCCTATGAATTTTTGTGTTTTTGGCCTGCTGACACTGCTCTCAGATCTAGTAACCGAAGACGCTAGATTTTCTCTGACAGGTCGTTAAGTACTGTTGGAATGGTCTGAATCAAAAATAGACGAAGCCTTATCTTCTGGAAACATCGATTCAGGGCTGCTTTTAAACATCAATTCTTACATATAGAAAACAATAAGTTGTACAAACATTTGTAAATAATTTGAAAATTATTTTATTTAAAATTTCTTTTAAAAATTTCTTTAAAATTTATTTAAAATTTCTTTCGAAAAATGGAACTCTCTGTATTTCAATAAACAAATCTAAAACATTTAAAAAATTAATTTCAAGATATTTAATGTCAGTATTACCCCCCCCCCCCCCCCCCCTTGTCTCACGACCTCACTTCCTCGACATAACGGCGTGTTAATTTGTTATCTTGATGATTAATCATGTAATAATGATAGCAGGCTACTTTTCTCGATTGGATACTTCTGATATCCTTCAGTAAAATAAAATTTAAATCTTTTGGTGATTCTGTACTGAGGTTTTATCCGAAACAGTTTTGTTACCATTATTATGGGAAGGCAAACTGGTCTAATAATGTCTCTAATAATCCTCAAACTATAACTTCTGTAAATTTACATTTGTGCCAAATCCTTGTTTGTGCGTCAATATATACTTCAAGAATCTTTCTAACACTTTTCGAGATATAAATCCTTTTAGCGCTTTTTTTTTTTGTTTCTTTTACTGACAAAACTGCTTTCTGCTAGCTTTGATGCGATGAGGAATATCAGTGATGAGTCCTCCTCACCAATTTAATCTACCAGAGACCGCTCTACTATAGTAATGGATTGTTGTGTTTTATATCCGGGATTGGAAGGAATTTGACCAATCTTTAGAAATAAGCTTAGAGAACTGTAGAAAAAATAAATATATCGTGATTTTGAAAGTCTACTAAAATAGGAGAAATATATCCTTTCTATCTAGACGATCGATCGGGATCTACCACCTGATTTTTGCAGTCGATGACCAAGCGGCTTCTCCTTTGTTAAAGAAGATACACTAGGTATTTTGAAAACAAAAAGCTCCCAGAAAAAAAAAACGGTCAAATATAAATGGTTCTTAAACCATGTGTAGTTCAGGTGTGCAAAAGGTTTTATCGTAATTTGGCGAAAAGTCTTGAAGAAGATGGGGGATTCACTAGCGTGAATTCGGGACTGGACTGTGTGTCCTGCTCTTCTCCGCTGAATCTGTCAACTATCTACTCTCGTTGATCGTGAAAACGGACTGCCCCTCTACCATCTGGCCTGAACCACTGTCCCCTGTTTGGAGGACCAATCAGATGGTGATAGGTCATGGCAAAATGGCTGACACGTTTTGATCGGGAAGAATATCTAATTTTAACTTGCACTCCCTTTTCATCTGACCCAGGTTATTTAACCTTCCGGTCTTTGTCAGAGCGCTGAATTTTTTTTTCAACTTTTGTTCATTAATCTGTTACACATATTTAAAAGTTTAGATTATTTAAAATACATTTGATGTATGGAAGGTTTTTTTTAATAAGATATGAACACATTTCAATTATTTACAAACAGGAAAAAGTGGTAGAGCTGGGATTTTGGCTAGGTGGTACATAAAATGACGTTTATATTTCGTGGCATACTACTCTGATCAAAAGGTTTCGACACTTTGCTCATAAAATCCTGAAAACTCAATATATTTCTCCCGGTTTGTGGCAAACGCAAGCGTCGCCCTTGGCTTGGAGACCTGCCAATTTTTAAAAATCACGCGCCCCAACAGCGCGATCAGCGGCTGTTCGAAAGTGAAGCCATTTTGCCCATGCTTCGATTTTGTTAGTCACCGAAATGGAGGATCAACGAATTTGCATTAAGTCCTGTGTGAAAAACGGATTCAAGGGTGCCGAAATTTTTTGGATGTTGCAAACAGCCTACGGGGATGCCGTCATGAGCCGAAGACGAGTTTTCGAGTTTCGAGAGTGGTACAAGCGCTTCAAGGAGGGTCGGGAAGAGACCGCCGACAAAGAGCGTTCCAGGAGACCGTCCACATAAACCACACCTGAAAAAGTGGACAAGGTGTTGGAACTGGTGCGTGAAGACCGACGAATAACTGTCAGGGAGGTCGCCGAAGAAGCAGGGATATCATTCGGGTCGACTCAATCGATAATGAAAGACATTTTAGGAGTGAGGAGACTCAACGCCGTTCTCGTTCCCAAAGATTTGACTTTTGATCTAAAGAACGCCCGGAAAGAAACGGCCAGTCTCAATCTCAAAGCGACAACCGACGACCCCGAATTGCTGAAGAAGGTCATTACTGGATACGAAACTTGGATTTACGGCTTTGAATCGGAAACTACCCAACAGGCATCGGAGTGGCGCTTCAAAAATGAGCCGAGACCAAAGAAACCGAGGAAGGCTCCCAGCAAAGTCAAGGTCATGTTGACGGCGTTCTTCGACTACCAGGGCATCGTTCTTCATGAATTTCAACAACAATGCTCTACAATAACTGCTGACTCCTACCTGGGAGTTTTGAGGCGATTGAGGGAAGCGATCAGGCAGAAACGGTCGGAGCTGTGGAGGAGCAAGTCGTGGATCCTCCACCACGATAACGCGCCGGCGCACACAGCCCTCAAAATCTCGAAGTTCCTGCAGGACCACTCAACCTCTGTGTTCCCCCAACCCCCCTACAGTCCCGATTTGGCCCCCTGCGACTTCTTCCTTTTTGGAAAGCTCAAAAAAAGTTAAAGGGTCGGAAATTGCATAGTATAGAAGAGATCAAAGTGGAATCGAAGAAGGCCATGAAGGCGATCCCGAAAACAGACTGCCATAGGTTTTTGCCGACTGGAAAAAAAGGTGGCTGAAGTGCATCGCGGCCAACGGGAACTATTAGAAGGGGACAATTTGAATTTGGTAGAATAATAAAGTTTTTTTTAAACTTATGAGCAAAGTGTCGAAACCTTTTGATCAGAGTAGTATATGTGTTTCTTTTAAAGAGCATGATTTTGCTCCTACTTTCAGTTATCATGTTAAAGTGAGCCCCATTAAATAGCTAAATAACAAACACCCATACTTTCCTTGAGCAACCAATCTGATGTGTTACCACCACACGAGGACAGCAAGAGACCTTTTTGCATTAACCATTTTCTTTATTACTCTCTCAGCGTTTCAATGATTCACTGCCAACTTCCTTAGGTAGAAATTGTACTGTAATTCAATATTCTGCTTATTATTTCTTAAAACCTTTGTTCTCCAGATATAACGGAACTGTATACCCTGTGGTCTATACTAACCTCAGATTGAATTTATAACAATAACTGTATTGAATCATTAAATATTTTTATTATAATTTGTATTACCATTGAAATGATGTCCTGGGAGAAGAGAGATTGAGATTGAAACTGATTTATTACAACGTTCATATAAGATTATATAAGGTTAAATACAGAATAAATATAAATATGAATAAATAAGATTATATAATGATAAATATACGAATAAATAGATATAAATATATTAAACAATTTATAAATATACATATATATTAAAAATAAATAAGGCATCTCCTGACCACGAGCACATGTGCTTTTTAGATGGCAGAGCGCCATCTAGTGGAGCAGAAATAAACTAAACGTTTATTTAGCTTACTCCGTGATATTTGGCTTATCTTTTATTTTTTCTATTGTTTTTTCATGTGTTAAGCGTCTTTACGCAAATTTGGCCTTAAATACCCATTTCTTGATTTTTCGGGAAGCCATTGGGACCAAAAATTATTTTTGGTCGCAGTGGTTACAGCCTTCTCCACGCTGACGAGCGCCAACAGCGCGAAACGCGTTCGTGGATGGCTTTTCTTGATTTATCAAGAAATTGGGTTGGCCAAATATCACGGAGTAAGCTAAATAAACGTTTAGTTTATTTCTGCTCCACTAGATGGCGCTCTGCCATCTAAAAAGCACATGTGCTCGTGGTCAGGAGATGCCTTATTTATTTTTAATATCAACACCTGACCCACTTATCTTTTATTTTTTTCTATTGTTTTTTCATATATATATATAAATATGTATACAAGTCGAGAGAAGAGATAGTGATTGATAAAATATAAACAATTAAAATATGTTTATTTTTATTTTAGTTTTAAATACACAAAATTCTCGGCATATCCCAAACAAAATTGACATTCTCCATTATGTTGGCAGGTTCTTTATTTTATGAAAAATATAAATATTTGAAAATAAACTCACATTGATTTATAATACTCTCCATAGAGTATCTTCAGACTTGAAACTCTGAGTTAATGACATGTATTTGTTCTTTGCGTGGCTGGGAGAACGCTGGTGTAAAATTGATTAAGTTTCTTGGTGATATATCCAATGATATCAGAAATCTATTGTATTCTATTGGAAATTTTATATTTTTATCTTCTCATTTGAACTATTTTTATTCCTACTGAGGTTATTTTATTTTTATATAAATGTGTTTTCATGTTTTTCTTAGCATATTCAAGGATTTTAACTTTATTAACATTCTATAACGCGATATCCCAAACTCAGGGATATTTACGTCAATACATTTCTTTACATCATAACAAATTGGCTATATACAAGGAGAAAAATATTCAAGGACTTGTCAAATATATTTAGATTTTTTTCTTTAGTTTATTATCAATTTCATCTGAAGCGCAGTTTCCTATATAACATCTAAGTATTGCATAGTTAATGTCTTCTTGCAGAATTATCATATTCTTGAACAGTTTTCTCAGTGAGCCAATCAAAATATAATTTCTTCTAATCATCAGATAAATGACTAATTATCTTTAATTACACCTTTTAAATACTAGCTTCAGTTAAGTAGAGCTTACCACTTAATTTCAACGTAGTTTGCAATTAAGTTTTCATAAAATACACAAACAGAAGTGTACTAAATGCCATCTCTAGTGAAATAAAACATGAAATTCACATATTGTACTCGAAGAGTTCTAAATAATATAACGAAAAAGAGTATATATTTATATATATAGAGTAATAGGGGGTGTCGAAAGGGAACCATATCAATTCCAGAAAAGTAAGAAAGGTGATTTTATCGTTTGACGCGACAAGAGTTAGGTTTGCAGCACGTGTTTCGAACATTAAACCAGTAGCGTTATAACTATACACGCTTTGGTTCCATATCATCACTGCAATGTGACGGTCTGTAATTCTATTTTTGAAGTAAACGAAAAAATTGCGTTACAAATTTCAAAAATAAAACTACAACCTTTCGCAATGAGTTTCTTTTATTATCTGTATGGCACCAAGCTGGCGGCTATGTACCTGGACAAGGAGCTGGCTGGAAGAATCCAGCAGATCCAGCTGCTGAACTCTGACATCAAGGGTCCGGCCCATGACAAGCTATGGAACCAGTTGGAAGCAGAGATCCACCTGAACCGGCACAAGACTGTGGTGCGGGTATGTCGGCATCATCATCAGGGAGGCCTGCCCCACCCTGAGAGCCCCCCAGACAGGAACGGCTTCGGCACCATCAGGACAGTGAATCTGTACAAGGAAGAAAATGAGTTTCTAGGGATATCCATCACGGGAGGCATGGAGAAAGGAGTTCCCATTCTCATTTCTCACATTGAGCCAGACCAGCCCGCTGCCCGCTCCAAGGAGCTCTACGTTGGGGATAATAAAAGAAACTCATTGCGAAAGGTTGTAGTTTTATTTTTGAAATTCTATTTTTAATTAAAGAAGTCATAAATTCGAATGAAATTCATAGAAAAAAAAAAAGGTTGATATGACACACATGCATATGCTTACTGGAATTTCTGTCAATATCAATTATTTAAAGAGGCGTTATTGCTAGCAATTTGGATACAAACAGCGTTATTCTTTTCTTAATATTGATGAACAATCAATGGGTTATCTTTTAATTGTGGTTTAGTGATATATTTTGGCGCTGGCAATATTGCCACGTCTTTCCCTTCCAAGTGCTTTCGTAATTTTACATTACATATCATAACTATGTTAAATAAAGATAGTTATTATGAATTTTTATGAATATGATGAAACAAATTTACAATACACTGCTGCATATTTAAACAGAGGCGTCCAAAAGATGCAATACAGCTATTTAAACGGAGCATTCTGTTCCTAACAGTTTTCCTCCTCTTCCTTCAATGCCTTCCTCTACCGAGGGTGGCTGACCACATGGTCTCGCCATTCTTCTTCCGCCATCCTCTTCATCTCCTCGTGTCGTCCAGTCCATTGTTTTAGATCGTCTGTGTATCCCTGTCGTCTCCTTCACCTTGATCTCTTTCCCTGGAGCTTTCCTACCAACACTGTCAGCGAAAAATTCGCCTATTGGATGTTCGATCTATTTTTTCCCAATTAATAACCATCGTGTTCAACAATGGTTCTAGTTAATCCATTCATGATAATAAGAAATTTATTATTTGATTTTTTATAAAAGACGAAAGCTCTATTAATTATGTTTAAAAGTGCTTCTATACATCATTAAATAAAGCTTTTTTATTTAACTAGTTTACATGTCTGTACGTCTGTCTGTCGGTTTGTTTTTCCACAAATATTGTAATACATTTTTATTATACTTTGAAAGCACGCAGAATTCTGAATTTTGATACATCCATTTAACCCTGATGGAAATTCAAGCTAACAAAATTTCAAATTTCTGCATGGTGAGGAATGGAATAATTTCTATATGTTTCTTCAAATTTTCATGTAATAATTTATAATAAATTTCCACTACACAGGCGACGCAGAAGTTTTAAATATTATACACGCGCTATATCCAGCTAACATAGTGAGCGTACAAAACATAAGACTTCTAGGTAGTGGTCGGGAATAGACTATGGAATTGAATATGTCTATTTCCTTTTTAAACGGGGAAAATAGGCACAGTCCTTTCTGTGGATTAATGAACGGCTAGCATTCAACACAAATAATAACCATCATAAAATAAAAATTACCTTATGAGGATATTGTCATTTTCGGGATTTAGCCCTCATAAATGGGGCGGCTTCGATTTCACAACCTCCTACGAGACGAGTTATCAATGGTCGAATTTGCCAAAAAGGTGTTTAAGATGTGGCGGGGCCGATTTTCAGGCCTGATTATAACATAACGTTGTGGGAGAATGATATTCATGTTCCAAAAAAATTCAGCTCTCCTTAAAAAATATGCATTATAAAAATGCAAGTGGCAATGAGGAATGAGTCACAACACAGGCTTGGAAAATTCAGACAAAAGCCGAGCTATATATCATGGTGTCAGATTGTTGTCCTGCACTTCACCAGATTAAATACCTTTGTTGTCTTTGTCTTAGATTAAAAAAAAAAGAAAGACAATACAAGGTCCCGATGGCTTAACCTGAACTAAACGTTCCTAGCTTTACAGTAATGCTGGAAACTGATTTGAAAATTATAAATTGGTAAATCAATACCTTTGTTGCAGGGATCAGTAGAAGTGTCACAACGTTGGATGACGAGGCCTAAGTTAGTAAACAGTGATGAAGAATTAATACTTATTGAAAGAAATATTTATTTAAAAAATCACACAAATTAATATCAATACAAATGTTATTCAAAAAGCAATTATTAAAATTTATGAAGGGATAGTTCCTTTTCTGGCCCGTCAAAACCAAACGTTAGGTCGAAAGCAGCCTTTGTTTACCGGAACTTTTTAGGGCTAATTCTTTGTTCTTGCTCGCGCATGCGCGGGCGGCGGCAGCCGGCCGTGTTGCCACTGTTCGGTTGGTCCAAAAAAGTACCTATTTTCGCGTCAACCTTGTTGGTAAATTCGACCGATTTGATAACTCTTCTCGTAGGATGTTATGGAATTGAAGCTGCCCCTGTACTGACGCAAGATAAGATTAAAAATAAATAAAAAGTATAAAAGAAATTTAAATACCAAAGAGAGAGGCGCCGATACGTCTGGAAATAAGGTTTTAGTTTGTAATTTGAGAAAATCGGTTGAAACCAACAAAAATGTTTCTCAAATTGTTAAAAGTTATTTCTTTTATTATTCTTGAGCGAATATTTATATTTTAAAAATTAACCTGTAGTTCAAATAAAATATATTTCAAGTTTATCGTGTGTCAACGTTATAAATAGGCAGTGGAAAGTTTTCGCTAAAAATTTACCGAATATTCACAAAGTAATTAAGATAGAATTAATCAATTTTGTGGAATAGCGCTCGGCTCGAATTATGTCTTTATAGCTCAACCATTCTCCGAATCAATCTTGGCCCGAATTTTTGCAAGTTTTCCAAAGCTCTGGGGAATAAATCTGAAGGGTGTTCCCCAGGTGGTTTATTAACCCTAGAGGTCGTCTCACGGAGAGCGTTCACATTTCCGCAGGAAGGTGCAACTGCGGAGATGAAAGTTCCGTTCCTCCAGGCCAAATTAAAAGTCCGGGTGTCCTTCCTCGCGAGAAAATTCTGTCGACTGACAAGACTTGACATGGCTGGATATATTTGTACCGCACACATTGATTCCATTTAACTGACAATGCTGATGATCACGTGAATCCAAAAATTAAAGTGGTGGCAGTGGTAGTTTTTGTTACTTTTGAACATCAAAACTAATAATAAATGCCTTGTGTTATCGATGGACAAAACTTAAGGACGTTGTACCTTTTAGCATGTATATCGGGATTCAGATAATAAGCTCGAACTCCTGAGGTTTATGTGTGGGTGGAAAGTGTCGTATCCGTAAAAGGATCATATATAGATGAACGAGCCACTTTATATCTTACTAAAGGGCAAATATGTCATTTTTCACTCTATTTTCTCTCTTTATTAATGATATCAATGTTAAACTATACTATGGAACCCAAGTAATATTGTGTACCTAGCTACTGACGTGTAGACTATTGTGACCAGCTCTGGGAATCGCCATTAAAGGAAACGAGTTAAAAACAAGATATGGTCTAGAGGGAAACAAGGACAATTGACATGAACTTCATGTTGGTATAACTGACATTGAAAGAAAGAACCCACCTTCCACATCTTGTGCTTTGCGTAAAAGAGGCAGTTGGTTTTCTTAGCTATCGAAAAACATACATATGTTTATATTTAGCGGGTATATTTATGCATATAAATTCTTTAAATTTTAATACATAAAATATGATTTAGTAATACACTAAAATGCTATTTAAACATGCACCTTTTGGCCTTCTACAAGGATTTTTTTTTTAAATGTATAATTTCTTAAGGGGGAAAAATCTCATTCCTTTAATAAATTGAAGGCATCAAACGTGATTTCAGGTGTATAAAAGAAAGAGATAGAAAAACCCACACCGTTTATTGTTGATCCCCCCAGAATGGAGTTACTACAGCTAATGGTTTTGTTGCCTCAGGAAAACACGCGGTCTGTACTTAGGATTCAGTAGACGCCGTGGCGACTTTAATTGCCTTGGAATTCATATCAGAATCTTGTTATGAATATATTCATTGGGACACAGTATTAATATTCGACCTTCCTGGCGTTTGGCTGAGTCACCCTCCCTGTCTTCTGTGGCGTACGTCTTGGCAGTATAGGAGGTACTTCGACTGCCTCTACTCAATGAATATTTAAAACATCAAAAATAAAAACATAAGAAAATCGAATAAATCTATATAATTAGACTTTATTTCATTTTACGTCAAACGTAAATAAGAATAAAATGTTTGAAATTTTCATTAAAATTTTCCAATTAAGTAGTATAACCAAATTTTTCAAGTTTTTTTAAAGCTTTTTATTCCCACTTCGGTATTTGTTGTATTGATTAAATGGCTAAATATTGACTTAGATGGAGGTTGAACAATCACTCTGATGTTTAGAATAGATATTTTGTATACACAAATAGTTTGAACTATTGATTCTGACGGACGTCTCAGAGTGATTAAAAATAGTTTAATTGACAAGTCTTAATTTAAAATTAAAAACAATAATAATAATATAAGAAATTATATTCATCACTTCACACAAAAGATTTCATTAAGACATATGATATTAAACATGGATTTACATTGAAGTCTGCAGAGTTAAAAAGCAAAAAATTAAAAAATCTGTTTACATTTAATAAATCAGATGATAGTTACAGAAAATATTTTTACAAGAATTCATCCCATACGTATTTGTATGACAAGTCAAAAAAAAAAATACATATATATATATATATATATATATGAAATGAGAAAATACACATATTTGCATATGCTACATTCATAAATAACCTTTCATTAAGCTCGTTCTTCTTATGTAAAATCCTTAAACCGAAGAGAGGGAGAGTATGGGGTGGGCAAAAATTTCCTTCAATAGAAGAAACTTATATGCGTCAACATAGTTTAGATAAAATGACAAAAAAGTCACACAATCGTATTTACTATTCACACTGGTTAACATTACGAATAAATTAGCTGATTTGAGATCAACAAATTTATAGATTTAAAGCCCAATATTTCTACAATAATAGACCCTCTTATGTGAAATCTCTATTTAACCTTTCCATCAACATGATGCAAGAGAAGTTTTCAAAAAGCCGCCTGGTTTGACTAACTATTTTAAATGGATCCTATATTTTCGTCATATACATTTTATATGGTGGTGGTGGTGTCTTGTCCGTTCATGGAAAGGGGGGGTGAGGAGTGCCATTGCCCCGTTAGTCAGCCACATTTCAGAGTTCCCTGATACATTTTATATAATATAACGATTTGTTCTATTATTTAACTGTTTCCGTAGAAACTGTAGGGTTTATTGTGAAATCTTTCTGTTTATGATGTTTCTATTTTCGATAAAATGTCCAGTTATATATATAAAGAAATCTTTGCCTTTTTGACTTGAGTGTTTGTATATAGAACTTGTGCGAGGACAAGTCAAGAAAAAATGCAAATATTTTTTTATTCACATAAATAATAAATTACGCATTGCTCAGCTAAGAATAACATCTTGTTACAAAGTATAAGACTGGTTTCGCCGTAAAGGTATAGCCAATTCTCATCCCCACCGATGATGGAATTCAGGTAACCTGATCATGTTTAATACCAATATCCTGAGGTGGAACGCACTTCTACTCGCATTTGTTTTTCTGGGGTGATAACAATTTCAGCACCCGTCTCGCAAATACGTCTAAAATAAAAATGGTCGGGTAAAATGGTGAAACCGTGGTAAACGTTCGACATCTCCGCCAGTTCATCAAGCTTGTTCGACGTTATAATAACGGTGTCTGCTATGTAGATAATGATCTAAGGTGACCCTCCCAGATTTGTCTCCAAAACACGCCCGTTATTAGATTTTAATGCATTGGATAACCGAGATAGAATATCGTCACCTGTTACGAGGCTGCTTTCTGCTAACGAACGCAAAGTTACATGCTGCTAATGGAAGCCGTGGCCACGAGACCAGTGGAAAGAAATGCTTCTAATATAAAACAATAAGACGTCATCTATATTCAGCAAATAAAAACATTGAGAATGTTAATGTTTCTTCCACACATCAATCAAACTTACTCTGTCCTTACTGCGATGAAAAAATATTGGGAGGGCTTGGCTCATCAGTGGTGAACCCTCCCAGCGGTTTCGCCAATTTAATCTAATAGACTGCTTCTTTAGAGCTATAATGTTATATCGGATCAGTCTGCTTATATAGGCTATTTATATATAATTCTACTGTCTTAAAATCTTATGTCCATAGTTTGCTTAAATACCATATCTAAGATTCCATTCTTCAGTGTAGCATATAAAAGCAGACTGAACCATTACAGTATTAGGACTTTAAAAAGGCGGTCTGGTAGATTAAAAAAAAAAAAAAAAATTGGCGAAACCACTGGGAGGGTTTACCACTGATGAGCCAAGCCCTCCCAATATTTTTTTCATCGCAGTAAGGACAGTAGAAGTTTTATCGATGTGTGAAATGATGTGAAACATTCGCGTCTTTATGTTTTCAAATGCTTCTAATGTTTCTCTCTAGGCGATCTCCCAGGTTTCATTTGTGTCATTGCTCAAATATCCTCATTCTTTCTTGACTGGCCTTCTCGTATTTCCTAAACCCGGTAACTTAACATTTTAAAATTACAATTTATAACAAAAATATAAATGCCCTCATAAATAATATATATTCTAGAAATATGCGTACTCTTTTTTTATTAAATTAATCATTTTTTATTGTAACTTGGGAAAATGTCTCTTTTTTTTTTAGCGTGTTCACTTATTACAATGGTAATCTACATTCCTATATTGCACCAAGTATAAATCTGAACACGGATTTAAAAAATTTATAATATTTTAACTTCAAGAATAATGAAAAGTTTAAAAGAGCACAAAAAAAACTTCATCCTTGCGTGTCATAATTATCTTTAATCCAATTTAAAGAAAACCACTCTTTTTTTCATTGATTGCTTCTTTGTGTGTGCTGGCCTTTTATATTTTTAATTATGGAATGATTTCATAGGATATTTCAAGTATCTAACTATGTAAGAGAAATGGCTTTTTATAATAAGGAGGTAAAAAGTTACAAAATATTGATCATTAGAATATAAGCATACTGTGAGTTGAGGCATATAAAATCGAACGATATTTCAAAATATTATTTTATTTGTTTATTCCTTCAAGGTGGGATAACCTCTATTATGCTATATGTCCCATTTGTATACAATAACCCTGAATCACAACTTCCACTGTAAATAAACTTCTACGCTGGGCCGTAATGGGGATTTATTATTTTATATCTTGCTGGCTCTCCGAGGGCCTTCTAAAGTTATTGGATTCCTAGAAGAATTGTAGCAACACAAACCCACAAAAACTCTTTGGGAAACATTATGTGATTTAACAAGGTAATATGAAAATGAAATGACTTGAACTTATCATAATTTATATAAAATTCAACCTCCATCTTTATATACTAGAGCCTCGAGGACGGAGGTATGGCTTAAGGCCACGTGAATATACAGCTTTGATGTCAAAAGGAATTCTTCTAAAACACAAATAACACTATTCAAAACAACAAATCAATAAGTTCAATACCTATCGACTAGCGTGGTTATATTTTCGGTCACCAGGTTGCATGTAGCAACAATGTAAAATATCTAGAAATTTGCTTTTGATAAAGGCCTTACTTTCAGAGATTATATCAAAGCACAAATATAAAGAAAATAACCCTGACTAAGATATGGTTAAAGGCCTTTATTGTCAGAAGAATCCCACTAACACTCTAGAGCATATTAAAAACTAACCTAGCCAAGATAAGGTCTATAAATATTATTGTCTCAGTTGAATCACCAAGCTTCTTTATTTGTTCGGAATTTTTTTTTTATTAGGAAAGACAGTGAAGTTGAACACCTAGGACACTTATATTATAGGCCATTAAAGCACGAATGTTTTGATTTCCTGTACATAGGACATAAAAACAAGCGCTAAGAGATTTTTGAACGATCCCTGTCAAATAAAACATATAAAGAAGCCCCGGAATACTTTGCTAGAGCGGTGGACCACGAACAAAACCCCAAGGAAATTATTATAAAATGACTAATCACCAATCGAATATTTCTTATGACAATTGGCCCTTGAATTCTATATAAAAGGTGAACTTTGTCCATTGCTCGAAATTGCCTTCCCACCACCGTCAGATATGTTGCGCACCCAGCTATCTTATAAAGAACATATTTTATTCATCCGCTAATTATACCAAATGAGCACACAAATCTCGAATTCTCCTTAAAAAAAACATATTCGAAAAACCACACACAAACGCATTGTAAATTGCAATAGTTACGTAATTCCCAGAAAAGAATGATTACAAGGGTCACTCCAAAAGTTTTTTCAATCAATATTTAATAAGTAGAATATTAAAAATTGAATTATACCATTTAAATCTACATGCATTTTTTTTATCACCTTTGCAAAATTTCATCCGTGAAAAAACAATTTTCGAAGCACTTACACCAGTCGTCTTCGGGGATGGAATTTACGGCATTTTGATAAAGGCTTGCAATGCTTCATCATCAGTGTCAAATTTTAACCCTTTCAACAATAACTTAACTTTTGGAAATAAAAAAGTAACAAGGTGCTAGGTCTGATGAATACGGTGGATGAGTGACTAATTGAGCACCAGAGTTGGCTAAAAAGTCTAATGTTTGGGCTGAGGTGTGCGGTCTTGCATTGTCATGATGAAGAAGGACTCCTCTAAGTTGAGCTCTTGATTTGCTTTGCTTGATTTTTAAAATACAGCTGGAAGGAATTTTGTTGTATACTAGTCACTATTAACTGCCTTTCGATCTTCAAACTTCACAATATCAATGAAGCCACTTTTTCTAAAAAAAAAAAACAAGCGACCATTTGTTTTACAACACTTCGAGCTCTGCGAACTTTCTTAGGAGGAGGTGATTTTGAAGAGCACCAAAGAGTAGACCAAGTTTCGTTACCTGTAATAATATTTAAAAAAGCCTTTGATTTGCCTTCATCAAATTTTTTCAACATGAAATTACACCATTTAACGCGACTAAGCTTTTGGTCTTCGGTCAAGCTGTGAGGTACCCATCTACTAACAAGTTTTCTGTATTTTAAATGATCAATAATGATGGTGTTGATTGCTGCCGATCCAATTCCCACACTTTTCTCTAACTGCTGATGCGTAATTCTTAGATATTTTCTAAGTAAAAATCTTACCAGCTCAATTTTTCTTGGGTCACTGCTGTTGGTGGTCGATCTGAACGAGGTTCATCTTCAAGGTTGGTGTTTCCAAATTTAAATTCATCAAACAAATTAAAAAACTGTTCTAATAGAAGGAGCTTTACTTCCTAAAGCTTTTATCAATCTTTCATGGGATTCTTCAGAAGTTAAATTACTTTTATAATGATAAAATATCATAGCGCGAAAATTTTAGTCAACTCCATTGTGTCTGAAGCAATGTTTGGAAATGACCTCTGCCGCTGTATACAAAGTCGCGCCCTCTATGAGTCATTGTTGTTACTATTTTATGAAAATATTTATGTTAGGTAAAACAATGCATGTAGATTTTAATGGTATAATTTATTTTAAAAAAATTAATTATTTAATATTGATTTCAAAAACTTTTGGAGTGTGTGTGACCCTTGTACCATGTGTGAGGTTTTTTGTACAGTTTATGACCTTAATGAAATATTCCCTAAGATGTTAGTAACTAAGAGAATGTCCCTGAGCTTTATGATGTTTTGGAGGTTTTATTTAAACTATGGCACATTTTGGCCTTGGCATGTGAGTGTTTTCTTGCTTTCTTATGTATAAAAGGTTTAGAAATGATCTTTATAAAATTTAAATTTACTTTTTCGTGCGCTCAGAAGAAAGTTTTTAATATTTTCATACCCCGTGTATAAAAATAAATAAACAAAATCTAGATCAAACGTAATAGTTATTTTTTTTTTTCAAATCAAAAATAATTATCAAAATTAAGATGATTATTAAGAAAATATTCATAATAATTAGTGATAACTAAAACTGCGTCATCAGCCCTGGTATGATGTCAAACATTGGCATCAACACCTTTTTTGTGTCCCCAAGTGAACGCTGCCCAAATAAAAGCTCCATTCGCAGTGGCCGGTCCAGCTTATGGTATATATATATATACATATATTTACTATTTAAAATGTAAGGATATCAGGGGAAAACTTCGTGAAATCACCTTGGAACCTTATCAAGAATGCGTTCTTATTAAAATTTCTCATGACCTCCCACCGGTTCTCATTAGTCGGTGCTGTAAAACCTTCAAGTTTTCACAGTCCTCTTTGAGATATACTGAGCGAGTCGGGGGAAGACGTGGTCCTATTATGACATCCTTGAGACTCTTTCGCGAAGTGTCAATGTAATAATACCGTTTATTCTCACTGTATGTAATGCCGATTGCATCAAAGATACCTCTCACATCATGGCAGAAACATAGTTCTTATTTACTCATGAAGAAACTTGAAAAAACACATCCTGGCCGGCCTCTCCAGCGTGCAACTCGCCGACAAGCTGATAGAGGAAGGCCTCGATATCGAGGACGCCATCCTGAGGGCCTTCCCTCTAAGAAAAAGTGCTGAGCGAATAGTGCTCGGCAATGTGCTCTTTTTCGTGGAGGACGCCGACCTCGTCGCTGCGCTGCGGCCATACGGACAGGTCACGCCCATGATCCAAAAGATGATGCAGCTCGAGGACTCCTGCTGGGCTGATGCTCGACGAGAAACATTTATTACTCTGCGAGACGGAGAAAAGCTGTCCCAGATACCTGCTCGTCTGGAAGTCAAGTCTAAGGGAATGGTCACACACGTCTATGTGACCTACGGCATCAAATGTTCCCTGTGCCATAATGCAGGGAAACAAACGTGCAAATTGTCCTCGCAGGACTGGTCTCCAGGAGGACAAGCTGGTGCTCCCTGTAGATGCTCCTGATATACGCACACAAGGCTGGACCAAGCCGCCCTCCACCTCGAACACCATGCCGGCTGCAGCACCAACTCCAGCTGAACAGACCCCACCTACTGCTGCGGTGGAACCTGCCCCACCTCCAACGCCCTACAGCCCTGCCGCGCCTTCGTCCGAGGCGAACATCCTTGCCCATCCGCAGGAGACTACAACTCCTGAACCTCCTGTTCCGGCCCCGAGCACCAGCCAGTTGCTGCCACGACCAGAGTCCTCCCTGGCCATTATTGATCCAACAGCGGCTCCCAAGAAAGAGACCCAAAATAAGACTGCACCATCCATCCAGTCTTCTACCTCCATGACCCGACCCATGCCGTCTCTTCAGAAATCTCATGAGTTTAACCTTAAAGATCAGGTAAAGGAAATTTTTGAAAAACTGAATGCTGATTCTTTTCTATCCTCCCTCTATAAGGATATTAATAGTTTGAAGTAGTGGAAGCAGTCCTATACCGCCATGTGAGGGAGGTACTCTCCAAGACACTCTCGACAAAAACAAGATCATTCTCTGCGAATTCCTCAACATGGCACTTGAACATGTTGGGGACAAAAACTTCTTTATAACCAAAGACCTATCCAAATTCAGGGTGGCTTGTAACCCTTGATTTAAACTTGACGTCCCTTAGGAGAAGGCTTCGAGTTTGATGTAAATATATATTTTTGTATAAATTCTATTGTTTATAGCTATAATTTTATTGGAACACTTTTGTGTCATTTTTGACTAGAGGTCAATAAAATTTTTTTTATATTCATTCTTCCATTTTTAGATGTTACATGTACACTTACATTCAGATATTTCATTGGTTGAGCTTGAAGGTCAACAGATCAGCATTAGATTTTGTTATTCCGAGATCTCTGATTAAATCATTCAGGTTATGTTGATTCGGAAAATATGGCACCTTGTCCAAATCAGTGTCCCTGATCTTCATCACTTTGAAAGGCTGATACGTAGTTTCAATTGAAAGATAACTTCATTTTGTTTTTCGCTGATGGTGGAGTGGGAACTGGAAATTCTAAGCTATGTGGCACTTGTGCGATTGATGAAGAAATGTTTGAATACCACACTGGTTTGGAATTTTTACCAGATCGGCGTTTTGATGAGCCAACCATGGAGATGTAACATTTGTTCGTATGATCACTGGGTTCCTTCTAAATTCTTTGAATTTCAAACTTCATGGCTTTTTTTCTTCTCTATACCATCCAACAGAAAACCAAAATTAAATTAATGCCTAAACCTTTGACATATAGTGAATATCAACTGCATCTCTTTTTTGTTTACCTTCTAGAGTTCCTATACAGTTCTCGCAGGCGAAACGAGGTGCCATTATTTCATCCTGGTCTCCAACTGGCATTACAAGCATGAAGGTCTCATACATTCTCTGTGATGCTTGAAAAGAGTACATTTTTCTCTTGATAAATTGTATACAGAGAGACATAGCAAAATGAGTCGGGTTAAAGTGTTGCAGATTCAATGCGCCATTCTATTTACCTACATAAGGTATAAATGTATCACATCATTCTAATATATAACCTAATCACATACTTTCAATCCGAAAAGGTACCAATCTCACATTTTCTGGCCGCAAAATCAAACTTTTCACAGCTTGATATTGGTACTTTAGTACTTTCTCGCGATGGGGAAACAGGTAAACATATTTTATGTCCCTTAACAGAAATAGGTTTTTTTACATCGCGTTATTGCTAATGAAGCTAGTTGTGTGTGAGAGTATCATAAAAACATAGTTGTTGAAATTGGACTATCCTAACAGATACAAAATCACGTGCAAACACCTCCTTCTTTTTATAGAAATTCCTTTTTATCATTTCTTCCCAAGCTAGATCGCAGCACACTAGAATTTCGCGATTAAAGTTCCCTTTTACAAAGTGATATATATTTGCCATTACCCATAATCCGAGACCTGGGCTACCCCTCCATCGTCCGCCCCACGCGCTCCGCCCTCGCTGACGCCGCAGCCCTCGCCGCCTTCTGCCAGAACATCGTGGCGGAGAACCTCCAGGGGGGCTACAAAGAGTCCAACCTGGTTGAGGCCGTTGTCCTACGCGGGGCAACAAGGGCCCTAACCAATATCACCACCCGCTCGGCCCGCCACGCCCTGGAACGCCCCCGCTTGGCGGCCTTGCCGATCGCCCGGCTCATCGCGAGGTGGCAGCCCATAGTCGACGTGCCTGCAAGAGTGAGCTGGACCTTGCTGCGGTGCGGAGCCTTCTCGGGGCATAATGCCGACATCGCCCAGCGATTGGCCCTCCATGGCCTGCCTCACCCAGACCATCCAGCTTCTGCCGGTCCTTCCTGCCCTGCCTGCGGCTCCCCCGATGGCTCCCTGGGCCATCGGTACTGGAACTGCCCTCACATCAGGCCTCTCGTCCGGGAGGCATTCAACATCATAGGAAGGCCCCCTGACCTCCAGTCCTGGATCTTCGGGACAGGCCTGATAGAAGACGATCTGGCCATCGGCAAAATCAAGAATCAACCGATACTTCGTCCAGGTCGAGCTGGCCCAGACCATCGAGGACCATCGCCTGGAGGAGGACACGGTGGGGACCTGGCTGATTGTATATAGTTCTATTGATATTTTTATTGTAAATATTGACTAAGAAGTCAATAAAGTGTTCTAATCGTCATTACCCATAAATACTCTACGGAGAGTAGAGTGTAAGCCTGTTTTATTTGTTGTTATATATATGATGATTTCTACCGTAATACAGAAATGTCACTGAAACTGATTATATTTAGTTCTCACGAATCTTTTAAGACAAAGTTTGGTTTTGAATAAGTCGATTTTTTCGATATAATATCTATTAATATTCAAATCATATAGAAATCAAAAGAAAGGCGATAATTTTAAAATATTATATATCTATATATATAAAAATGGATGTTTGTTGGTCCGTTGGTCCGTTCGTCAGTGATAATCTTCTACATCGCTCAACCAATCGTGATGAAACTTTGGGAAGATGTTTAGTATACTACCGGGATGGTTTCTGGCTAATTACTCTTTAGAAATAACCCTTCGTTGCATTTTTATTTACGATAAAACGTAGATTCACTCGCAATCAGCGCCCCCTCGCGGTAGACGTATGGCCTGAAATAGCCTCGCATGAGCTTATTTGTAACGTCGAGCTTAGCCTATAGGTTAGGTACACAGCTTCGTACCCCCGCAACCTAGGTTCGAGGCTCAGCGTGGGTGTTATTTTTTTTTTCATTTCTTTTATATTATTGTAGCAAATTATTAAAAATATTATTTTATTTAAAATGTAGGCTTTTTAAAATAAAAATTAACATAGACAATTTTTAATAATATTTGTAACAAACCTAGGTTCGAGGCTCAGCGTGGGTGTCTTTTTTATTTTCGTTTCTTTTATATTATTGTAGCAAGGTCTGTTTTTACAGCATTATTATATTTTGATTGTTTTATTTTAAATATGTTTGTTATGAAGGCTCTATGTAATACTATTTAGAGCACATTTTACATTTTAAACACCTAAGCCCCCCTTTTTTTTAATATTGTAGCAAAGTATTAAAAAGTATTATTTTATTTTAGATGTTTGCCATGAAACTTTGGGAAGTTGTTTAGTATACTATCAGGACGATTTCTGGCGAATTATTTTAGAATAATATTTATAACAATAATTATAGCGAAATTAAGACATAGTGATTATATTCTGTGTTTGTGCATATATAAATATTTTACAGAAAATGTGAGAACGTTCTATTAGAATATCTCGAAAACAAAAAACAATACATATAAACGAGTTCACTGACATTTATTAATGCAGTGATTATAATCAATGATTACAATGAAGGGCTATTTTATCTTTGTAAGTAAATATTAACGTTACTGTAGTGAATAGTTTAGTATGATGTTAATTTAACATATTACAATTTAGCCACAACAACGCGTGGCCGGGTTCGCTAGTAATATATAGTTTTAATTAGGAGCATCAATATTGAATTATAATACATATTGAATGTGAGATGATAGGCATATGAGGAATTATAAAATTGAATAGAGATTTTCTATATGAATAAATACGATCTAAGAGAGTTTAGCATCAAATAAGTTAATTTCTAAAATTGTCTTATACCAATTTTATATCGTAATACTTTGTCCTAAATATAGTTTGGCCTTTTTGTGTTTTTTAGGAGCGAAACAAATATACAATGCTTTTGTTTTTAAATATAACAAAGAGGAAAAAAGTGACGTTTAAAAAATGATCACTTTAAATAACAGGTTTTATGAAGAAAGTAAAAAACAGCAAATATACGCTGGAGTTTTAGAATATTTAAAGAGGACAAAAAGTGAGCGCGGCTACACTCTGGGAGTTCTGCACAATAAATACTCATTAAGGAAAGAGAAGAAATGATGCTCCATCATAATTTAGAAAGTGTTTTATTTTTTAAAACACCCTCATTTATTTTTAAGGCTCCATGGCCACAACTTTGAGATTTATTTTTCGCGGTGTTTATATTCTGCCATATTGTAGCTACCGCAACGCTGAAAATTCTGTCGCTCTAATAAATACTATCTTTGTGAAAAACAACGCGTTTATAACGTTATAACTCTATAGCGTAGACCACCAGTATTATTGGAAGTTATCAATATCATTTTTCATAAATAGTAGCTCTTTTTCACGAAGCTAGACAATATAAAAAGGTATATATATTGGGGGGGATCAAAAATAAATTATTTACTATTATTTCAGTTGACTGATAGAATTTTCTCTATATTCTATTGAGGTAATATTAATATAAAGCAATAACCTACCATCTACATGAAAGCATTAAAGCACGAATGTTTCTTTTACACATAAACCAATTTCTACTGTCCTTACTGCGGTGAAAAAATATTGGGAGGGCTTGTCTCATCAGTGATGAACTCTCCCAGCGGTTTCGTCAATTTAATCTACCAGATCGGATCTTAGAGCTCTAATACTGTATTGGACGATTCTGCTTTTATACGCTACACTGGAGAGTGGAATATGAGAAATGGTGTTTAAGCAAACTATGAACATAAGCTTTTAGTTTGAGTCAAAAGGCGATCCATTAATTAAGATTATAAAAAAGGGCGTACCTGGATATAATCTTAGGACAGTAGAATTACATGTAATATGGCGTTAAGATTGTTTTATGTTTTGTAAAAGGCGTCTTTAGAAATTTTATTTTATTTTCAACACACTATTATTCAATCATTATGAATTTTACATAAAATATTTAATTATATAATTATATTATATTATAATTATATTAAAATATATTTTTAAAACATTTATTTTTTGGAGAGCATTTATTAACAAAATGTAATTCTAGCAAATTTCCTTCGCATGCATCAAATTTGTCCCAATCTGACAACTATTTCTTGGAGTGTCCATTTTTTGTTTTATAGATTGTATATTTATATTTTAATTGTCACTATATAAGTAAATTATGAACTAAATTTCAATGAAAATATGAAATATAAAAATATATTTATCATTTATTTCGAATTATAAGATTGTCACAAAAGTTCGTGTTTTTATTAAAACGTTGTTTTTCTTATTACTTGGCAAATAAAATTATTACGTCGAATATATAATAATACATGATACAATTACTTTATAAATAATACAAAGACATTATACATAACGGCGAATAATGTTTTGGCAAATAATATTGGTATTTCAATTTTTTTGAAGTGTTTACCAACTTTTGGGACAACCTTGTAAATGCTTCAAGCTTTCATGATCAGTTTCTAAAAAATGAATATTTGCCAGCTCTTGCATCTACTCGGGAGAGGTCAAGTTGTGTTCCAACCCCCAACATGGACCGTCTTAGCCCACATCGAGGCAAGTCTCCTCAGACACTCAACTCTGCCAACAAACTCCAGTCAACTAACTCTGTGATGCCCATTGTTTCCTGGAATCCACACATCGCCATTTGTTGACAAATACATCTTGTTGTACACCCTACTTCCTTGCATCGAGTGCAATCCTAAAAAGATAATTCGTTCTGAATTTCACAATCCCGTTCAATCTAACTAGCCTTACCTAAAAATGTTCGATTTCATCTTACATTTGATTCTTTCCTCGTTTTTCATCGGATTAAAATCTCTCACATATGAAATATTTTAATAGAATTTTAAAGGTTTCCATTCAACTTCATGTACACCCAGTAACGAGCAGAAAATGAAATAATGTATATACTTTTAATATATAATTAAGAGAATAGATCCTATTCTAGTTCAAATTCAGAACTTTTATTTTCCTTTTCGCGGCTAAACCTTATCGAATAAATGGGGGATGGGAATATATTGGATCCCTTATATACGAATTGAACAAACAGCTAAATAACTATACAAAACCTGATGTAAAATTCATATACAGCAACAACAACAAAAAGATGTATTAAAACCTTTTGTTCTCATACAGATTCTCCGAGTATAAGAGGGTATATATGGAAATAACAGCATCATTAACAATAATCAGTAATGTTATTTACAATGTATCAAATGGTGGGGGAAGAAGAAAGAAAGGGTTTGGCATAAACTTATGTGCAAGCTATCGAGAACAAACAGTTCCTTTTTTTAAAAAAACAATAATTATTAGTAGTGACATAAATTTGATTAGTACAAGTGGAAAATGAATATACGAGGGCCATCCAATGAATAAGTTTCCCTATTTTTTAACAAATAAACAACATTATTTACAATTATGCAGTTATTTTATTTTCATTACACAACTCATAGACTACTTCTCTACATAATCACCATTTCTGTCCAAACATTTTTGGTACCGTTGTATCAATTTTTTGATAACACTGTTGTACCAAGCCGTTTTCTGTCTTCGTAGTCAGTGGTTCGCCTCCGCTTGCACTTCGTCATCAATCGCAAAGTGCTTGCCTCCAAGGTGCAACTTGAGTGCTGGAAAAAGATGGAAGTCGCTTGGGGCAAGATCCGGAGAATAAGGTGAATGTGTGAAAATGTCCCATTTGAAGTTTTCCAGCAACGTTTGGGTCGTTCGAGCTGCGTGAGGGCGTACATTGTCATGGACGAGTGACACTTTCCGAGACAAAAGTCCAGGACGTTTCCGTTTTATTGCAGCTCTGAGTTTGGTGAGGACTTCGTAGTACCTCGCAGCGTTAACCGTAGTGTTTGGGGGCAGGTAGTCAACCAATAAAACACTCTTACAGTCCCAAAAGACGATAGCCATAACTTTGCCTGCAGAGATTGTGATCTTCGCCTTTTTTGGTGCACTTTCCTCAGGCTTCTTTCACACCATGCTTTGTCGTTTTGTTTCTGGAGTTGAATGATGCACCCAGCTTTCATATCCAGTGACAATTCGGGAAAACAGTTGATCTCCATCTTTTCGAATCATTTCCAGGAAAGCTCGGGCTGCCTCCATCCGTTGTTGCTTGTGATTTTCCGAGACCAAACGCCGGACCGATCTTGCGCAGACTTTGCGAAATTTCAAAACATCTGACATGATTGTTCCAATCGAAGAGCGTCCAATTTCGATTCCAGGAGGCAGTCGAATCATTATTTCGTAAATGGTGACGCGGCGATCTGCTTCCACTATATTCCGAACAGCAGCAACGGCTGCATTGTCCGTAGCAGTAACGGGCCTGCCGCTCCGCTCGTCATCATGCACGTTTTGCCATCCTTCCAAGAACCATGAACGCCATCGGCGAACCATTTGGATGCTCATACATCCTTCACCATACACTGACACTAAATTGCGATGAATATTGACCGCAGTTTCATTTTTCGCCGTGAAAAAACGAATTACAGAACGGAGTTCGCAAGTAGACATGTTCACCAGTGGTAGCTCCATGGAAACTGAAGCGCTACGGACTTGTGCGTACGAGTAGCGTGATTTTGAGGGTCACGCGCTTCCAACACATCCTAGCGACCATTTCTTACATGACTAACTAATTTTCACAACGTTTCGTTCGCAGAAAAAAAAGGGAAACTTATTTATTGGATGGTCCTCGTACAACCATGTATTATACATAATTATAAGGCATCTTTATAGTTCTATACATGAAAGGATCAAGGATATAGAGTTGTCTAAAGTCGGAATATAAAGTCTTAGGGGGTAATAAATCTGTCCATTCGTCTAGTTGTTCAGTAAGACATCGGATTCCTTATGTTATTTTGAATATCATTTGCAGCTTTATAAAATTTACAAGTAAAGCTTAGTTCATCCAGCGAAGTGAGCATTTATCCAGTTATACATTTGTTGAGAGTTGAGTGGGGCATAATATGATGTTCATATAGGAAGTAAAGTGTGCCGCAGAGAGGTCAGATGTGTGAGAGGTCCGAGCACATCCCCCAATCTGTCATTAGCTCCATCCCAACCCCTGCAGCACAAATTTCTTCCAACATTTTCTTGATAACTTTTGTAAGCTAGGGAAATCCACATGTCGTGGGTGTCCACCCCTCACTTTGATCTCCGCCACTACCCGATGTTACTCTATCATATATAATCCATACGAACAAGGCTCCTTTGTTGGTTTGTATTGTGATCAGGGTGCACGGACCGATCTGATCTGCTCGATGGACAAGACACCACAACCACTCTATCTCTCTCATGTGGACCTACCCCCTCCCCCTTCCTACGTTTAGAACACAATGCTAGAGATTATTTTATGGTATAAGTTCCATGCTTTTTGAAAAATTAACATGATATATATAAACATAATTATACTGTTTATAGCCATATGAAAGGAAGCTTAAATTTATTTTTTATAAATCCATCCTATGTTTAGAAAATAAAATCATTAAAAAAATATTATGAAGAATATTCATTAAGAAATATTAAAATATATTTTGTCATAGAGATGATTCTTCATAATTGTTGAATTATTCTATGGACAATATATATTAATTAATTCAAAATCTGTTGTTCTTAATAGTTTACTTTTCCTCTATTTTCCAAATATAAAAACAATTACTATTATATATATATATATATATATAATTAGAGAGAGAGAGGGGCATATATATATTTTTTAAAACTTTTCTGCATTTTTCGTTTTGCTATTAACCATTTAAAATATTTTCGAGCATGGCCTCTTAACAGGTCGACTTTTAATCTAAGGAAATGGCAGTTTATTCCCTACCTGTATTGAGTGGGACAGCATGGCTCTGCAGGACTTTTATCCGATGGAGTAACGGTAGTCTTTCGGGTCTCAGACCTGATTCAAATAAATTAATCCAAAACACAGATTCAGATAGTTTAATAATTTAATTTATAATAACAACAACAACAAAAAGCCTTTATTGGGGCCACTCGCCCCATACAGGATTCGCCAGTTCACAAGGGATAGGGAGAACACTGTGAGGCCTTTTTCCGGGATATAGTCTTGTGGAATCCAAATATCGCCATCGCTATATACCTATTCTTTGATATTTCATTAATCAGTGCCGGGAATAAAGGACAAAGTTGCCCCGTTTTATCATTTAATTTTCGTCTTTCCTCAGACAGAGCAGCACAGTCAAATAAGTAATGCAGCATCTCCGTTGTTATTCCTGATCCACAGAAAGTGCATTTCAGGTCTTCACGCCTCAATAAAATCAAATGGTGTTCTCTGAAAAAAATTGAAAGGGTTCTAAATTGTGCAATTAATCTGATGATAGGAAAAGGGAGTTCAGTTAAGAAGTATTCTTCGGTGGTAAAGGTTGTATATATGTCTCTATAGTGGGAATATAACTTTGATTGGGTTATTCTTGTTAGGTCGTTTTGTATTGTTTGCTCTATCGCAGTTCTTAATATTCCAGGGATAGCTTTCCTTAGTGAGTCAGGATCATTACAATAAGTAAGCCACGAGGATCCGTTATTATTAAGTAAATTGCTTAATTGTTTTATAAAACCGAATTTAATTTATAATAATAATCACAAAAATTATAATATATATCAATTCTCAGACACTCATTCGATTAGAATATTATAATAAATATTAACTTAAAATACATTTACCTCTACAGACCTATAAGCTTATGTCCATAGTTCACTAAACACCCCTAAGCTGCCTTCCATAGAAAATGCAGGGTATATAACAAAACCAGTCCAATACAATAGTAGAGCGGTCTAGAGATTAATTTGGCGAAACCGCTGAGAGGGTTCACTACTGATGAGCCCTCTCATTCAATAACTCATATCATTGCAGTAAGGTCTGTAGAGATAATATTTGATGATATTTAAAAGAAGCGCATTGCCAGTAAATTTATTTGTGTAAAATTTTAACGATAGATGGCAATAAAATGTAACATTTATTATATGCTGACATCTTATCAAATCCCTCTGTTTGTTCATATATCCATAGTTTTCTATAAGTATTGGGGCTGCCTTTAAGTTACTTCTCATTAAGTTGAATGGTATTTATAAAATATAGTGATATATAAGTAAATTGTATATATATATCCAACAATTAAAAAGGCATATATTGGATCAAAATATCATTTATTTTATCAATATTTCAGTTGGCTGAACGCCATCCTTTATCAGGGTATTATAACATATTAATGTGTGTCAACATTAAGTTAAAAAAAAAAAATAAATAAAAATAAAACTTTATTCTATTGACGTTATGTGGTGCTGAGTTTGTTGTTGACATTAATATGTTATAAAGCAATGCTGATGCATACAAAGCAATATTACCATAGTGTACCATAGTTGACCATTGCCAGTTTGTTTTATTTTGGATTGTTTCACTCATGCAGCCTTAATTGAATTGTATCATAATCGTGAAGCTCCTTTTGATTTCCCTACTTAGCATACTCAAAACTTGCAGATATTTCTTATTATTACTTTTCTTACATATATGCTAATACGTTTATTTTTCTTGTATATATGCTAATTTTCCTAGTTTTTGATACGTATATAAGATGCACATTTATTTAGGTATGATGTCCTGTAGAAAGGTTATTGGCCCGAAAGCTCGTCCTTATTAAAACCTATAAGAAACGCATCCTCGTTCGCTTTAAATCTATTACTTAATTAATATGTTATAATACCTTGATACCTTCAGCCAACTGAAATATTGGTAAAATAAATGATATTTTGATTTAATATATGCCTTTTTATTTGAATATTTATTTATGGATTGCTCTATTTTCAAAAAATATATATCCATAGTATGTGCATATTTAATCCTGATCAACTATAAAGTTTCTGCAATGCCTATAAGCAAGAAATTCGAAACAATGACTATTTAATTTAATACTGCCATATATTCGTAAAATATATCCAAATTCTTAAGTGAATTCTAAGATTTAAAAAAAAAAAAAAAATGTTTTCCGGGTGCTTAAAGGCAATAGATTCGACACAACGACTATTTGATTTAATACTGAAATATATTCGTAAAATATATGCAAATTCTTAAGTGAATGCTAAGATTCAAAGAAAAAAGGTTTTCCGGGTAGGCACTGTACAGTAGCAAGCAAGTCCTCCGCAATGTTTGCAACAAAAACAAGAGGAACTAAACGCTCAAATTAGAAAGCGGAAACCGGAAGTACGGGAAGATTTGGTCAAGGTTGAGGCAAAAGTTCACCTTGTGTGCAATTAAGATTTGTGCTGCAAGAAAAAAAAAGTTGAATTGGCAGCAGGTTTTTATCCTGGAACCATTTAAGGCCACCTTCAAATAATAAAAAAAGACATTGCAAATTACTTTAAATTCGTTTTTGCACGCTAACCCTAAGCCTACTTATACGGAATCATTCGAATAGCTTAATTATCTAATGGCATTTTTTACTGCGGGAAACGGCAGCACTAACTAGGGTGAGAAAGAAGGACAAATCGTATTAAGAGGAAAGTCCCGAAAACTCATTTAAAAATAATTTCCTGACGGTATGTCATTAGACCTAAAAATATTCTCCAGTTGCATTTTGGTCCTAGGAATGTCTTTAAGGAAGAAGAGGGTTTTATTTACAGACCATATGCAATATAGTAGGACATGTGATGACAGGCCCTCCTGGAATTGGTAGCATCAGACGTTGGGTCATCTCAAAGTAGATTTGATTTCAAAAAATAAAAAAAAGGTCGGAAGGTGAAGTTTCATAAGGGATTCTAGCGTATTAGGCTTTATAGTGTGCACACCTTACCCGTTAAAAGAAATAAAATCCTCCCGTCAAAAATCGAGTCTCTCTTTGTTTGTTTTTTGTTTTTTTGCACAGATTGTGAAAGTTAAAATCATGTACCAAAATAGTCTATATTTATGGACGTCGATGTTTTAATAGTGATCTGAGATAATAAAACCTGATTTTAAAATAATTTCTGAAACCTCATTAACCCAAAGAGTATTCTATCTAGAAATCCCATAGAAAAACTATTGTTCTCCTTGACAATAAGGCAAAAAGATTATATCTTTGAATTCTTGGCAGCGGGGCATCCAAGTTGATCAGACCCCACTCTCTATCCCTGACCACCCACCCAATCATCACCTGGAAGACAATTAATTTGATCTCTTTTCTTGAGCTGACAATACCTTCGACCCTCGTCCATAGAGGGGGAAATTGAATTACCACCCCCTCTCTCCCTTCATCTAGTTTATCTTCTAGGAGCTCTTTTGGTCCCTGATGCAATTGTATTGATTACTTCAGATTTAAGAGAGAAACTTTGGTACACTGGTTTTCCAGAACATTCTTCTTTCTGCCTATATTAAATATAGAAGAACATAGCTTCCATGAGAAACATGGCTACTCCTGGTCATTCCTGTAGTTGGTTGGCTTTTTTTAGTTGAGATTAGTTCAGGTCATTTTTTTTTATCTTAGAAAGTGATCACTCAGATTTACTGGATTCCACACTCTCTTCAAGATGGGACTTTATATTTTGCAAGACTCACGAGATATAGCATTATAATAAGAATAACTTGATTATTTGAAATATATTTATTATTCAGCAGGAGGTCTTATTAGTCTATAAATTGTTACTAAAGTAACTCAGATTTTTTAAGCTGCCTCAACCTAGAAGTGCGGTCAATTGAAACGTTAAAAAAAGTTTGATCACTTTATTGACGATTTACAAACTAGATTTATTTAGAATTGGAGCTCAGTAATAAATTCCTCTATGATATATGCACAACAATCCCGAAGCTATCTTTCCAAATCGGAAATAATAATCGGAAATGGGGAACAAATTTGAAATAAAGGAAATTAGGCGTGTTAGTGAGGAATGAAGATAGAAACACTTCGCTATGGCAATCTTGGCTACCCAGGGGTCGTGGTCAAAAGTGCGCTATATGCGGGATAACGTTATATAAGGAAATTTGTGATCAAGACCAGAAAAAACGGTGCAATAAGTATGATGACACTATATTCGGGAGTTTTATATCGAAACATTACTGTATATATATTTTTTAAATGAACACCAAATGATAAGGCCCCACAGGACCTGAAGAAGCAAACAAAAAAGGCTTAGAACCAAGTAAGGTGAAGCAACATTTGTCTCCTGGCTCTAGAACAATTAACTCCAATAAAGTTTATCGCCGGAGACAACAGTGTCAAATTAAATCCTGATCGAGGGGGAATAAACTTCCATTTGCCAGCCTGACCCCACATCTCCGATCAAATATTAAATTGTGGATGAATGCTACATTAGGCCTAAGTGCACTGGCAAATACGCTCTTTTTGAAAAGCCAATATTAGTTTTTGCTTAATTCCCTTTTACCAGCGTTTATATACCTGCATATTTATATTTGTAGGGTGGTTTTCTTAGTATTGTATTTTACATTTTATTTGGTTTTCTTAATGGTTTCTCGCTCTGTATCGGCTTCTGTGATAGCTAATCCTATTTATAGGTTTTATAACATAGCATAATGGAATAGAGAGAGATGGAATAGAAAATTCAAAAAGTAAATTTTGGTTTTTAGAGAGAGATGCTTAAGTGATGTCTCGAATATAATATAGAGAGGGAATAGCAAATATTATCTATATGAATTCATAGTTCTTTCAAAGCTCTCTTTTATATATATTATATATATTAATGAGAGAAATATAAATATATATATTCTATAAAAATATATGTATGGTTGAATATATTGCCTATTAATTTAGAATTAACTAATGAAAAATTAAAATGAATTAAATTACAATGTTAATAATTCAAATTGTATTAATTATATATAATTCAATGTACGTTTAATATATGTATGTTTAATTAACTTATTTTTGTGAATACTTGATTCAATGGTCATATTGAGTTTGTCGGTTTATCTGATAGTTACTGGCACCCCCAAGATAAATATATATAACAACGTGATGACTTCTTTCAATTAAGGTTTTTAAAAACTCTCAGGTAAATAATTAAAGTACACCTGTGCTGTGTGAGCAGAAGAGCTGGAATTGACTTGTTCCATATGTAAATACCTGTTTTCTTTCCTATTTTCGCTCTCCACTTCTCCCATCCATATTTCCAATTTTTTTTTCTTTCTTTCTTCTTCTTCTTATTATTTTTTTTTCTTATAATCTGTATATATTTACCATATGTATATATTCTTTCTCCATTTTTTTATTTCCCACTTTCATAGGTTTTTCTCCGTCTTGTAACCCCAAGGAGAATCCTCTGTAAGACCTGTGTGTCTTAATAAAGGCTTTTGTGTGTGTGTGTGTAAATAATTAAAGTATTTGATCCCCCAGGAAGACTGTGTATGATGGTGTTTAGACCTGACGCAGGAGTCTAACGAGATTTAAAATTCACCTATACTAAGTACTTTTATCTTGAAGATAATTTTAACGTCTTGCCAAATGCTTTATTTTTATTTCTCCTGACATAGACAAAATATTTTGTAGAAACGTTGAGATAATAAAACTTTAACTGGCCGATGTTTCCTTTTTTTTAAGAAAAAAAAATACATTATGTTTTATTTTAGAGTGGTTATGGAATATGATCTTTCATGGCATTCTTCCTGGCTCAAATTCATAATTCCAATTGAGGCAATTTGCCATTTTTGAAAAAATAAATTAATAAATAACAGATTACTTATTTATTTTTCTTCTTCTTCACATCTATTTTTCAAAATTTAGTTTGGATGTGATTTTTTTTAATATAAAGTTTGCAGAGTCTCTCTCCACACTTTGTATAGAGCGATGATCCATAAGAAATGCTTAAGAAAATAATCTTAATGCGAAATAAAGAGCATTCAAATCTGATATCGAGTAGAAATATCCGGCGTCACCAATTGATATTAAGCCGGCAAAAAGATTTGTGAATGTTGAAATTCATTGTTAAGATTTCGTGATCTAATTTATAGTTATTTTTCGCGCATATATCATCTTTTTTTCAAGTTGGAAATAACAGAAAATCTATTGTCTTTCATAAACGTGTGAATTATAGAAATAGGAATTTAGAGAGAAGTGCGTATTTGAGAGAGCTGGTATAAAGTACAAGGACCCAGGAATACCTTCATTATATGTACTACACTTTTTTAAACATGGAAACTTTCTCCTTGGATTATAAATACTATAGAATAAAGCGTTAGGAGAAAATAATTTTCAATTAAAAATTATTTTCTCCTAACGCTTTATTCTATAGTATTTATATGTATTACACATTAATCATTATTATTACTATTTTGATTTTCACATTATACTAAAAAAGGACATAACGGTATTATGCAACTTTGGAGTCAACAAATAAATTAAAGGAACGAAATAGTCCAACAAAGTATACGTTCAGGTAGGAGCAGGAGGGAATAAATATTTTTTTATCCGGCTGACCCTATTAAAATCTAACTTACTCCCATGTCTGATTGTCCACAAATCTTGTCATCAAATTTATATACTTACGGAGCACCCAGAAGTCTGATATTTTGCTTACTCGCTCAAACCTGATGACACTACAAGTTGGCAAAATTTCCTACTTCTGGGTGGTCGGGTCTATTTTCTATATTTCTCTTTTCAATATTGTGATTAAATTAATAATATACTTCCATACAGTAATAGACTACCAACAGAAATGTGTCAAGATTCCCTGAGGATGACACACGAACATCCTTCCCACTAATTCAAGAATAGACGTTACCTTGGAAGCATTTGAACTCATTTGTGTTGATTCTGATAATTTAATAAATAATTACGCATTGGACACTTTTTTCTGTTTAAAAAAAAATAAAGAAAAATGCTTCAATGGCCCCCCGATTCTTGCAAAAGTCCAACCCCACCAGCGAGTGCAAGTAACCAAACGGGGCTCTGGCACATTTGTAAGTGCAAAGTCGAACTGCTTTTCACATGTGTAGACATGTGGTGCGCTTACAGTAAAAAAGCAGTCGCTAACTACCCACCATGATTATCATGGCCTGTACCACGTGTACTAGGGATAAGCAAAAAATAATAATAATAATAAACAAATAAATAAATAATTACCTAATAAAATATTTTAATAAACACACTGTGTGTTATTAAAATTCATTAAAAAAGGAGAGAAAATCAATATTTTACCGAGCAATTAGATTTATATTATCAAAATAAAAGTGGCAGGGACGATTATCGTATATTGTGTGAATATGTAAAATATTTAATTAAACATAAAATATTTGCTAATCAGTTGTTCATATAATTCACATTAAGTTCCGAATTCTTGATTATCGTTCCCCGCCACCTTTATTTTGACTCGTATAGATCGAATTGTTCAATGGTGGTAACTGAAATATTTGTTTTCTCCTTTTTTGGTACCTTTTGTTTATGTTTATCGATTAATTATTATTGTGTGAGCCATATAGCCGTTAAAATAGACTTTCTTTTGATAATTTTATTTTGGGACAGAGGTGAGCACCATGTTTGGACCTCAGTAGGAGCTATCTAGTTGTGTCCTTCTACTGAAGTCTCGTTCTTCAGTTTCGACCAAATGGCCTGCTGGTTCCTTGCTACAAGGATGCTCTGAGAGAGAAGAGCACCAGAATATTCCATTTTATTTTATAATCCGCAATCTCTCCATTTATATAACATACATTTATTTATTCATATCAATAATAAGGCGCATTTTTTCCTTTTCGATCGAAATTTTTTGTTACAAATTGAACGCGATATTTCGAAAAACTGAAAGTTTTCAAGCAATTCAAGGCAGTTTCTATAGCCACAAAATCCCACCAAAAGTCTACTTTAATAGCAATGTAGAAGTTCGTGTGTATGATTCGAGAAATGCTTGTAAAAGATAAACGTTCAGTTTCTCGAAATTTCGCGGGTTTTTGTGTTAATTGAACTTATTTAGGTTTTTATTATTGATTGCAACTTATGAATTAAACTATATTTCGTTACATATATATTTTAGGAAGGATGCAGTGAGGGCAGAATAATGTTTTTTGCTGTTATATTGTTTTTTTTTTTATTATTCAAATCTTTTCGCCTAAATAGATGTTTACCCAGTTCTACCCTTTACCTCAAACCTGTTATAAACCAGTGGCACAACAACAACAACTAATATCTTCAAGGTTGATCTTCTATCCCAGGCCAGGAAAATCACGATGACGAACCACTTGTGCTACAAATGCGCCACAGAAGGTTCGACGAGGACGTGCCGAGGTTTGAAGCCAATGAGATTTCTAATTACAGTGCGACATGTCCGTCCAGCCGTTGACATCTCCTACTTCCAATTAAATTGTCAACGCAATGTGTCCCTACTCTCGTTCCATCGGCCTATGGTCAAGTGCCAACCTTGGAAACATAAAGGAATCTAGCTTCATTTATAACGATTCTATATATAAAATTGAAATAGAGAGTGTGTTTGTTTGTTCCGTCTAAGTTTTAACAATATTTTACATACCCGAATGAAACTTGGCTGCGATAGGTCTGTAAGAAGTCACTGTTAAGTTCCAACCCTGGATTGTGTTAAGTTAGCACCATGAAGGGATGAAAAATGTTTTTTGTAGTTAGCTTTTCAATTTGTTATTCGAATGAGAAGATAAGGCTAATTCTAAACACACTATTATTATCGAAACAAATGCCACAGGTTCTGGATATGAGGTTATTTTATATATAGAAGAAACTCATCTCCATATAAACCTGTGGCATTTTTTTAAATTAATATCCATAAGATTTAAATCAATTGACACCCTTATTATGAATATTTCAAGTAAGGCAGTGATTATACTGACTAGCGTATCTCCACCAAGGCTAGTTATCCATTGTCTTTTGGAACGACATCGACTTGGTCCGATCCATTAATTGAATATTTTGGTGGAAACCAATGCGGTGGTCTTTTGTCTTTTGCATCCACATGACGCAGATTTGAAAGCCGTTTTCCACTTTAAGGGCAAGTGATGCCTTCTTCACTATTGGATTGGAGTTGGATCCCGGTCTCTGTCTTCATAATTTCCAGCCTATTAGTATGAAATAGAAAGATAGAACTTAACAAATCACCTATTCAAAAGTCTTTGCAAATTGACCCAAAATTTAACTAGCATACATATATTTAGGAGTATGAAAATATAATGATGGTGATAAAATATTAATCCATGACATTATTATTGTAAAAAAAGTATTTATTATTTTGTTAGCAGAGTATTATTTTTATGCTTATATTTTTCTATACT
>CP092875.1:27532827-27600985 GCA_030710605.1 Cordylochernes scorpioides
CTGGTTAGATTGAACGGGATTGTGAAATTCAGAACGAATTATCTTTTTAGGATTGCACTCGATGCAAGAAGGTAGGGTGTGCAACAATATGTATTTGTCAACAAATGGCGATGTGTGAATTCCAGGAAACAATGGGCATCACAGAGTTTGTTGGCAGAGTTGAGTGTCTGAGGAGACTACCTCGATGTGGGCTAAGACGGTCCATGTTGGGGGTTGGAACACAACTTGACCTCTTCCGAGTAGGAGCAAGAGCTGGCCAATATTCATTTTTTAGAAACTGATTATGAAAGCTTGAAGCATTTACAAGGTTGTCCCAAAAGTTGGTAAACACTTCAAAAAAATTGAAATACCAATATTATTTGGCAAAACATTATTCGCCGTTATGTATAATGTCTTTGTATTATTTATAAAATAATTGTATCATGTATTATATTATATATTCGACGTAATAATTTTATTCGCCAAGTAATAAGAAAAACAACGTTTTAATAAAAACGCGAACTTTTGTGACAACCTTATAATTCGAAATAAATGATAAATATATTTTTATATTTCATATTTTCATAGAAATTTAGTTCATAATTTACTTATATAGTGACAATTAAAATATAAATATACAATCTATAAAACAAAAAATGGACACTCCAAGAAATAGTTGTCAGATTGGGACAAATTTGATGCATGTGAAGGAAATTTGCTAGATTTACATTTTATTAATAAATGCTCTCCAAAAAATAAATGTTTTAAAAATATATTTTAATATACTTATAATATAATATAATTATATAATTAAATATTTTATGTAAAATTCATAATGATTGAATAATAGTGTTGTGAAAATAAAATAAAATTTCTAAAGACGCCTTTTACAAAACATAAAACAATCTTAACGCCATAATACATGTAATTCTACTGTCCTAAAAGCTTATGTTCATAGTTTTCTTAAACACCATTTCTCATATTCCACTCTTCAGTGTAGCATATAAAAGCAGAATCGTCCAATACAGTATTAGAGCTCTAAGAATCGGTCTGGTAGATTAAATTGACGAAACCGCTGGGAGAGTTCACCACTGATGAGACAAGCCCTCCCAATATTTTTCACCGCAGTAAGGATAGTAAAAATTGGTTTATGTGTAAATGTAAATGTAAATCAATATTACCTCAATAGAATATAGAGAAAATTCTATCAGTCAACTGAAATAATGGTAAATAATTTATTTTTGATCCCCCCCAATATATATACCCTTTTATATTGTCTAGCTTCGTGAAAAAGAGCTACTATTTATGAAAAAGGATATTGATTACTTCCAATAATACTGGTGGTCTAGGCTATAGAGTTATAACGTTATAAACACGTTGTTTTTCACAAAGATAGTATTTATTAGAGCGACAGAATTTTCAGCGTTCGCACATCGCGGTAGCTACAATATGGCAGAATATAAACACCGCGAAAAATAAATCTCAAAGTTGTGGCCATGGAGCCTTAAAAATAAATGAGGGTGTTTTAAAAAATAAAACACTTTCTAAATTATGATGGAGCATCATTTCTTCTCTTTCCTTAATGAGTATTTATTGTGCAGAACTCCCAGAGTGTAGCCGCGCTCACTTTTTGTCCTCTTTAAATATTCTAAAACTCCAGCGTATATTTGCTGTTTTTTACTTTCTTCATAAAACCTGTTATTTAAAGTGATCATTTTTTAAACGTCACTTTTTTCCTCTTTGTTATATTTAAAAACAAAAGCATTGTATATTTGTTTCGCTCCTAAAAAACACAAAAAGGCCATACTATATTTAGGACAAAGTATTACGATATAAAATTGGTATAAGACAATTTTAGAAATTAACTTATTTGATGCTAAACTCTCTTAGATCGTATTTATTCATATATAAAATCTCTATTCAATTATATAATTCCTCATATGCCTATCATCTCATTCAATATGTATTAAAATTCAATATTGATGCTCCTAATTAAAACTATATATTATATATAATATTTTAAAATTATCGTCTTTCTTTTGATTTCTATATGATTTGAATATTAATAGATATTATATCGAAAAAATCGACTTATTCACAAAACCAAACTTTGTCTTAAAAGATTCGTGAGAACTAAATATAATCAGTTTCAGTGACATTTCTGTATTACGGTAGAAATCATCATATATATAACAACAAATAAAACAGGCTTACACTCTACTCTCCGTAGAATATTTATGGGTAATGACAATTAGAACACGACTTACTGGACAATATACAAGACATATTTATCCGTAGGTTCCTGAATCTGCCCAGATACACTCCAGGTTACCTAATCAGATTAGAAACCGGTCGTATCTCATTGAGTGTAACAGCCTTAAAATTAACCCTGAAGTATTGGCTGCGGGTGTTGAATATGAGCAGTGACAGATTGCCACGTATATGTTTTAATAGAACACGGGAACTCTCTAATGCTTCGGGCACACCCATCGGTTTCATTAAAAAGCTCACTAATCTGCTTAACGATAATGGATCCCCTGCACTTGTTTCCTGTGATGACCCTGAAACGCTGAGGAGCGCGATTACAGGGCTCTTAAAAACAGCGGCAGACCAATCTATACAAAACGACCTTACAAGAATGGATAAATCTAAGCTATACTCTCACTACAAAGACATTCACATATCTTTCATGACGGAGGGATACCTTTTAGGGGATTTTCCTTTCCCGGTTGTAAGACTACTCGCACAAGTTAGAATACTTTCAAGTTTTTTTAGAGAAAACCACACCAAGATGCTCTGCGGTGAGGACCCGACTTGTACCTTCTGTAATTCAAAACTACAAAATGAAATCACTCACTATATTTTTGATTGCTCTGCTCTGAAAGAAGAAAGAAGAACCCTTATGCTCAAAACTGGGCAACTCTGTGCTTCACTTCCATCAATAATTGACAATATGACCCAGAATAAGTATATTGCTACGGCGTTTTATGGTTTCCACAAGTCCATATCTCAGAAGAAGGCCAAGTGATACTCACTCCTCACTTTCTTACTGCTACTCTTTTTGTGTTGATTTCTTGCTTCCCTCTTTCTTATTATTATTTTTTTTTCCTTTTCTTGTTTTTTTTTTTTTTTTCTTTCTCTTTTTACTCTGTATATATCGCTATTTCCGTTGTCTCACTGCTTTGTTCTTATGCATACCTCTGGTGAATCCTGTATAGGGTCAGTGACCCTAAATAAAGGCTTTTTTGTTGTTGTTGTTGTTGACAATTAGAACACTTTATTGACTTCTTAGTCAATATTTACATGAAAAAGATCGAGGGAACTATATACAATCAGCCAGGTCCCCACCGTGTCCTCCTCCAGGCGATGGTCCTCGATGGTCTGGCCCAGTCCGACCTGGACGAAGTATCGGTTGATTCTTGATTTCGCCGATGCGAGGATGACCAGATCGTCTTCTATCAGGCCTGCCCCGAAGATCCAGGACTGGAGGTCAGGGGGCCTTCCTATGATGTTGAATGCCTCCCGGACGAGAGGCCTGATGTGAGGGCAGCTCCAGTACCGATGGCCCAGGGAGACATCGGGGGAGCCGCAGTCAGGGCAGGAAGGACCGGCAGAAGCTGGATGGTCTGAGTGAGGCAGGGCATGGAGGGCCAATCGCTGGGCGATGTCGGCATTATGCCTCGAGAAGGCCCCGCACCGTAGCAAGGTCCAGCTCACTCTTGCAGGCACGTCGACTATGGGCTGCCACCTCGCGATGAGCCGGGCGATCGGCAAGACCGCCAGGCGGGGGCGTTCCAGGGCGTGGCGGGCCGAGCGGGTGGTGATATTGGTTAGGGCCCTTGTTGTCCCGCGTAGGACAACGGCCTCAGCCAGGCTGGACTCTTTGTAGCTCCCCTGGAGGTTCTCCGCCACGATGTTCTGGCAGAAGGCGGCGAGGGCTGCGGCGTCAGCGAGGGCGGAGCGCGTGGGGCGGACGATGGAGGGGTAACCCAGGTCTCGGATTATGGGTAATGGCAAATATATATCACTTTGTGAAAGGGAACTTTAATTGCGAAATTCTAGTGTGCTGCGATCTAGCTTGGGAAGAAATGATAAAAAGGAATTTCTATAAAAAGAAGGAGGTGTTTGCACGTGATTTTGTATCTGTTAGGATAGTCCAATTTCAACAACTATATTTTTATGATACTATCACACACAACTAGCTTCATTAGCAATAACGCGATGTAAAAAAAACCATTTCTGTTAAGGGACATAAAATATGTTTACCTGTTTCCCCATCGCGAGAAAGTACTAAAGTACCAATATCAAGCTGTGAAAAGTTTGATTTTGCGGCCAGAAAATGTGAGAACAATCCTTTTCGGATTGCAAGTATGTGATTAGGTTATATATTAGAATGATGTGATACATTTATACCTTATGTAGGTAAATAGAATGGCGCATAGAATCTGCAACACTTTAACCCGACTCATTTTGCTATGTCTCTCTGTATACAATTTATCAAGAGAAAAAATGTACTCTTTCAAGCATCACAGAGAATGTATGAGACCTTCATGCTTGTAATGCCAGTTGGAGACCAGGATGAAACAATGGCACCTCGTTTCACCTGCGAGAACTGTATAGGAACTCTAGAAGGTAAATAAAAAAAAGAGATGCAGTCACTATATGTCAAAGGTTTAGGCATTAATTTAATTTTGGTTTTCTGTTGGATAGTATAGAGAAGAAAAAAAGCCATGAAGTTTGAAATTCAAAGAATTTAGAAGGAACCCAGTGATCATACGAACAAATGTTACATCTCCATGGTTGGCTCATCAAAACGCCGATCTGGTAAAAATTCCAAACCAGTGTGGTATTCAAACATTTCTTCATCAATCGCACAAGTGCCACATAGCTTAGAATTCCCAGTTCCCACTCCACCATCAGCGAAAACCAAAAAGAAGTTATCTTTCAATTGAAACTACGTATCAGCCTTTGAAAGTGATGAAGATCAGGGACACTGATTTGGACAAGGTGCCATATTTTCCGAAACAACATAACCTGAATGATTTAATCAGAGATCTCGGAATAACAAAATCTAATGCTGATCTGTTTACCTTCAAGCTCAACCAATGGAATATCTGAATGTAAGTGTACATGTAACATCTAAAAATGGAAGAATGAATGAAAAACAAATTTTATTGACCTCTAGTCAAAAATGACACAAAGTGTTCCAATAAAATTATAGCTATAAACAATAGAATTTATACAAAAATATATATTTACATCAAACTAGAAGCCTTCTCCTAAGGGACGTCAAGTTTAAATCAAGGGTTACAAGTCACCCTGAATTTGGATAGGCCTTTGGTTATAAAGGAGATTTTGTCCCCAACATGTTCAATTGCCATGTTGAGGAATTCGCAGAGAATGATCTTGCTTTCTGTCGAGAGTGTCTTGGAGAGTACCTCCCTCACATGGCGGTATAGGACCACTACTTCAAACTATTAATCTCCTTATAGAGGGAGAATAGGAAATAATCAGCATTCAGTTTTTCAAAAATTTCCTTTACCTGATCTTTAAGGTTAAACTCATGAGATTTCTGAAGAGACGGCATGGGTCGGGTCATGGAGGTAGAAGACTGGATGGATGGTGCAGTCTTATTTTGGGTCTCTTTCTTGGGAGCCGCTGTTGGATCAATAATGGCCAGGGAGGACTCTGGTCGTGGCAGCAACTGGCTGGTGCTCGGCGCCGGAACAGGAGGTTCAGGAGTTCTAGTCTCCTGCGGATGGGCAAGGATGTTCGCCTCGGACGAAGGCGCGGCAGGGCTGTAGGGCGTTGGAGGTGGGGCTGGTTCCACAGCAGCAGTAGGTGGGGTCTGTTCAGCTGGAGTTGGTGCTGCAGCCGGCATGGTGTTCGAGGTGGAGGGCGGCTTGGTCCAGCCTTGTGTGCGTGTAGCAGGAGCATCTACAGGGAGCACCAGCTTGTCCTCCTGGAGACCAGTCCTGCGTGGACAGTTTGCACGTTTGTGTCCCTGCATTATGGCACAGGGAACATTTGATGTCGCAGGTCACATAGACGTGTGTGACCATTCCCTTAGACTTGACTTCCAGACGATCGGGTATCTGGGACAGCTTTACCCCGTCTCGCAAAGTAATAAATGTTTCCCGTCGAGCATCAGCCCATCAGGAGTCCTCGAGCTGCATCATCTTTTGGATCATGGACGTGACCTGTCCGTATGGTCGCAGCGCAGCGATGAGGTCGGCGTCCTCCACGAAAAAGAGCACATTGCCGAGCACTATGCGCTCAGCCCTTTTTCTTAGAGGTAAGGCCCTCAGGATGGCGTCCTCGATGTCGAGGCCTTCCTCTATCAGCTTGTCGGCGAGTTGCACGCTGGAGAGGCCGGCCAGGATGTGTTTTTTCAAGTTTCTTCATGATTAAATAAGAACTATGTTTCTGCCATGATGTGAGAGGTATCTTTGATGCAATCGGCATTACATACAGTGAGAATAAACGGTATTATTTCATTGACACTTCGCGAAAGAGTCTCAAGGATGTCATAATAAGACCACGTCTTCCCCCGACTCGCTCAGTATATCTCAAAGAGGACTGTGAAAACTTGAAGGTTTTACAGCACCGACTAATGAGAACCGGTGGGAAGTCATGAGAAATTTTAATAAGAACGCATTCTTGATTAGGTTCCAAGGTGATTTCACGAAGTTCCCCTGATATCCTTACATTTTAAATAGTAGGAATATGTATATATATATATATACCATAAGCTGGACCGGCCACTGCGAATGGAGCTTTTATTTGGGCAGCGTTCACTTGGGACACAAAAAAGGTGTTGATGCCAACGTTTGACATCATACCAGGGCTGATGACGCAGTTTTAGTTATCACTAATTATTATGAATATTTTCTTAATAATCATCTTAATTTTGATAATTATTTTTGATTTGAAAATAAAACTATTACGTTTGATCTAGATTTTGTTTATTTATTTTCATAAAGTTTTTTTTTACCCAAACACGGGGTATGAAAATATTAAAAACTTTCTTCTGAGCGCACGAAAAAGTAAATTTAAATTTTATAAAGATCATTTCTAAACCTATTTATAGATAAGAAAGCAAGAAAACACTCACATGCCAAGGCCAAAATGTGCCATAGTTTAATTAAAACCTCCAAAACATCATAAAGCTCAGGGACATCCTCTTAATTACTAACATCTTAGGGAATATTTCATTAAGGTCATAAACTGTACAAAAAAAACACTCACACATGGTACAAGGGTCACACACACTCCAAAAGTTTTTGAAATCAATATTAAATAATTAAAATATTAAAAAATGAATTATACCATTAAAATCTACATGCATTGTTTTACCTAACATAAACATTTTCATAAAATAGTAACAACAATGACTCATAGAGGGCGCGACTTTGTATACAGCGGCAGCGGTAATTTCCAAACATTGCATCAGACACAATGGAGTTGACTAAAATTTTCGCGCTATGATATTTTATCATTATAAAAGTATTTCTTGAAAAAAGAGATACTTCGGCCAGTATAAATCTTTTTATTACATCGACGTTTCGACAAAAAGCTTTTGTCCTCGTCAGGAGCAAATAAAAATTAAAACATATAGCAAGGCGCTAAAAATTAATCTGAGGCTCTAAGGGCGTTCTCACGCGATATTTGAAATTTTGTACAACATCCAAAGCACGAGTCAAAAAATAAATATTTAACTCACAAAAAGACTACGATCTTTGAAATAAAATTATGATATACATTTTACTTTTTGTCGAAACGTCGATGTAATAAAAAGATTTATACTGGCCGAAGTATCTCTTTTTTCAAGAAATATGAATGCCGGCCAGGCAGCCTCTATCTTCACGATTATAAAAGTAATTTAACTTCTGAACAATCCCATGAAAGATTGATAAAAGCTTTAGGAGGTAGAGCTCCTTCTATTAGAACAGTTTTTAATTTGTTTGATGAATTTAAAATTGGAAACACTAACCCTGAAGATGAACCTCGTTCAGATCGACCACCAGCAGCAGTGACCCAAGAAAAATTGAGTTGGTAAGATTTTTACTTAGAAAATATCTAAGAATTACGCACATCAGAAGTTAGAGAAAAGTGTGGGAATTGGATTGGCAGCAATCAACACGATCATTAATGATCATTTAAAATACAGAAAACTTGTTAGTAGATGGGTACCTCACAGCTTGACCGAAGACCAAAAGCTTGGTCGCGTTAAATGGTGTAATTTCATGTTGAAAAAAATTGATGAAGGCAAATCAAAGGCTGTTTTTAATATTATTACAGGTAACGAAACTTGGTCTACTCTTTGGTGCTCTTCAAAATCACTTCCTCCTAAGAAAGTTCGCAGAGCTTGAAGTGTTGTAAAACAAATGGTCGCTTGTTTTTTTTTAGAAAAAGTGGCTTCATTGATATTGTGAAGTTTGAAGATCGAAAGGCAGTTAATAGTGACTAGTATACAACAAAATTCCTTCCAGCTGTATTTTAAAAATCAAGCAAAGCATATCAAGAGCTCAACTTAGAGGAGTCCTTCTTTATCATGACAATGCAAGACCGCACACCTCAGCCCAAACATTAGACTTTTTAGCCAACTCTGGTGCCCAATTAGTCACTCATCCACCGTATTCATCAGACCTAGCACCTTGTTACTTTTTTATTTCCAAAAGTTAAGTTATTGTTGAAAGGGGGAAAATTTGACACTGATGATGAAGCATTGCAAGCCTTTATCAATGCCGTAAATTCCAACCCCGAAGATGACTGGTGTAAGTGCTTCGAAAATTGTTTTTCACGGATGAAATTTTGCAAAGGTGATAAAAAAATGCATATAGATTTAAATGGTATAATTCATTTTTTAATATTCTAATTATTAAATATTGATTGAAAAAACTTTTGGAGTGACCCTTGTAATCATTTTTTCTGGGAATTACGTAACTATTGCAATTTACAATGCGTTTGTGTGTGGTTTTCGAATATCTTTTTTTAAGGAGAATTCGAGATTTGTGTGCTCATTTGGGTATAATTAGCAGGAGAATAAAATATGTTCTTTATAAGATAGCTGGGTGCGCAACATATCTGACGGTGGTGGGAAGGCAATGTCGAGCAATGGACAAAGTTCACCTTTTATATAGAATTCAAGGGCCAATTGTCATAAGAAATATTCGATTGGTGATTAGTCATTTTATAATAATTTCCTTGGGGTTTTGTTCATGGTCCACCACTCTAGCAAAGTATTCCGCGGCTTCTTTAAATGTTTTATTTGACAGGGATCGTTCAAAAATCTCTTAGCGCTTGTTTTTATGTCCTATGTACAGGAAATCAAAACATTCGTGCTTTAATGGCCTATAATATAAGTGTCCTAAGTGTTCAACTTCACTGTCTTTCCTAATAAAGAAAAAATTCCGAACAAATGAAGAAGCTTGGTGATTCAACTGAGACAATAATATTTATAGACCTTATCTTGGCTAGGTTAGTTTTTAATTTGCTCTAGAGTGTTAGTGGGATTCTTCTGACAATAAAGGCCTTTAACCTTATCTTAGTCAGGGTTATTTTCTTTATATTTGTGCTTTGATATAATCTCTGAAAGTAAGGCCTTTATCAAAAGCAAATTTCTAGATATTTTACATTGTTGCTACATGCAACCTGGTGACCGAAAATATAACCACGCTAGTCGATAGGTATTGAACTTATTGATTTGTTGTTTTGAATAGTGTTATTTGTGTTTTAGAGGAATTCCTTTTGACATCAAAGCTGTATATTCACGTGGCCTCCGTCCTCGAGGCTCTAGTATATAAAGATGGAAGTTGAAACTCAAGTTATTTTATATAAATTACATAAGTTCAAGTCATTTCATTTTCATATTACCTTGTTAAATCACATAATGTTTCCCAAAGAGTTTTTGTGGGTTTGTGTTGCTACAATTTTTCTAGGAATCCAATAACTATAGAAGGCCCTCGGAGAGCCTGCAAGATATAAAATAATAAATCCCCATTACGGCCCACCGTAGAAGTTTGTTTACAGTGGAAGTTGTGATTCAGGGTTATTGTATACAAATGGCACATATAGCATAATAGAGGTTATCCCACCTTGAAGGAATAAACAAATAAAATAATATTTTGAAATATCCTTCGATTTTATATGCCTCAACTCACAGTATGCTTATATTCTAATGATCAATATTTTATAAATTTTTACCTCCTTATTATGAAAAGCCATTTCTCTTACATAGTTAGATACTTGAAATATCCTGTGAAATCATTCTATAATTAAAAATATAAAAGGCCAGCACACACAAAGAAGCAATCAATGAAAAAAAGAGTGGTTTTCTTTAAATTGGATTAAAGATAATTATGACACGCAAGGATGAAGTTTTTTGTGCTCTTTTAAACTTTTCATTATTCTTGAAGTTAAAATATTATAAATTTTTTAAAGCCGTGTTCAGATTTATACTTGGTGCAATATAGGAATGTAGATTACCATTGTAATAATTGAACACGCTAAAAAAAAAGAGACATTTTCCCAAGTTGAATTAAAAAAAAAAGATCAATTTAATAAAAAAAGAGACATTTTCCCAAGTTAAAATAAAAAAAATGATCAATTTAATAAAAAAAAGAGTACGCATATTTCTAGAATATATATTATTTATGAGGGCATTTATATTTTTGTTATAAATTGTAATTTTAAAATGTTAAGTTACCGGGTTTAGGAAATACGAGAAGGCCAGCCAAGAAAGAATGAGGATATTTGAGCAATGACACAAATGAAACCTGGGAGATCGCCTAGAAACACTAGAAGCATTTGAAAACATTAAGACGCGAATGTTTCACATCATTTCACACATCAATAAAACTTCTACTGTCCTTACTGCGATGAAAAAAATATTGGGAGGGCTTGGCTCATCAGTGGTAAACCCTCCCAGTGGTTTTGCCAATTTTTTTTTTTTTTTTAATCTATCAGACCGCCTCTTTAAAGTCCTAATACTGTATTGGTTCATTCTGCTTTTATATGTTACACTGAAGAATGGAATCTTAGATATGGTATTTAAGCAAACTATGGACATAAGATTTTAAGACAGTAGAGTTATATATAAATAGCCTATATAAGCAGACTGATCCGATATAACATTATAGCTCTAAAGAAGCAGTCTATTAGATTAAATTGGCGAAACCGCTGGGAGGGTTCACCACTGATGAGCCAAGCCCTCCCAATATTTTTTTCATCGCAGTAAGGAGAGAGTAAGTTTGATTGATGTGTGGAAGAAACATTAACGTCTCAATGATTTGCTGAATATAGATGACGTCTTATTGTTTTATATTAGAAATATTTCTTTCCACTGGTCTCGTGGCCACGGCTTCCATTAGCAGCATGTAACTTTGTGCGTTCGTTAGCAGAAAGCAGCCTCGTAACAGGTGACGATATTCTATCTCGGTTATCTGCATTCCAATGCATTAAAATCTAATAACGGGCGTGTTTTGGAGACAAAGCTGGGAGGGTCACCGTAGATCATTATCTACATAGCAGACACCGTTATTGTAACGTCGAACAAGCTTGATGAACTGGCGAAGATGTCGAACGTTTACCACGGTTTCACCATTTTACACGACCATTTGTATTTTAGACGTATTTGCGATACGGGTGCTGAAATTGTTATCACCCCAGAAAAACAAATGCGGGTAGAAGTGCGTTCCACCTCAGGATATTGGTATTAAACATGATCAGGTTACCTGAATTCCATCATCGGTGGGGATGAGAATTGGCTATACCTTTACGGCGAAACCAGTCTTATACTTTGTAACAAGATGTTATTCTTAGCTGAGCAATGCGTAATTTATTATTTATGTGAATAAAAAAATATTTGCATTATTTCTTGACTTGCCCTCGCACAAGTTCTATATACAAACACTCAAGTCAAAAAGGCAAAGATTTCTTTATATATATAACTGGACATTTTATCGAAAATAAAAACATCATAAACAGAAAGATTTCACAATAAACCCTACAGTTTCTACGGAAACAGTTAAATAATCGAACAAATCGCCATATTATATAAAATGTAACAGGGAACTCTGAAATGTGGCTGACTAACGGGGCAATGGCACTCCCCACCCCCCCCCCTTTCCATGGACGGACAAGACACCACCACCACCATATAAAATGTATATGACGAAAATATAGGGTCCATTTAAAATAGTTAATCAAACCAGGCGGCTTTTTGAAAACTTCTCTTGCATCATGTTGATGGAAAGGTTAAATAGAGATTTCACATAAGAGGGTCTATTATTGTAGAAATATTGGTCTTTAAATATATAAATTTGTTGATCTCAAATCAGCTAATTTATTCGTAATGTTAATCAGTGTTAATAGTAAATACGATTGTGTGACTTTTTTGTCATTTTATCTAAACTATGTTGACGCATATAAGTTTCTTCTATTGAAGGAAATATTTGCCCACCCCATTCTCTCGCTCTCTCTTCGGTTTAAGGATTTTACATAAGAAGAACGAGCTTAATGAAAGGTTATTTATGAATGTAGCATATGCAAATATGTGTATTTTCTCATTTCATATATATATGTTGTTGTTAGATAAGGCTTGATAAGACAAAGGATCGATAAGATAAAGGGTTGAGGTGCAGTCGTGATAAAAAAAAAGATAATTATTTACCGTCAAGTAGCTTTTATTTTCAATTACTTGAGAAAAGATTACACATTAGTTATTTTCACATTATATAGAAATTATAAAGTTAATCCTATATTAGTGATTTAAAAGGATTTATATGTTAACTACGCATATTTACAACAAAACTATATAACTAAACTGAAAGTATTTCTAAAAAACGATGATAACAAAAGTAAAAATATCAATGAATAAAATAAAATATATATATTTAAAAATATAGAAATATTTGAGTTTTTAGATTATATAATATATATACAGTATATATATATATTTTTTTTTGACTTGTAATACAAATCCGTATGGGATGAATTCTTGTAAAAATATTTTCTGTAACTATCATCTGATTTATTAAATGTAAACAGATTTTTTACTTTTTTGCTTTTTAACTCGGCAACTTCAATGTAAATCCATGTTTAATATCATATGTCTTAATAAAAGCTTTTGTGTGTAGTGATGAATATAATTTCTTATATTATTGTTTTTAATTTTAAATTAAGACTTGTCAATTTAACTACAGGGTGATCCAAAAGTCCCGCACTATTTTAAAAATTAATAACTCCGCGAATATTTGCGCTAGAGCATTGCGGTAAACACCATTGTGTTCAGGATGCAATGGGATTTTTTATGGCAAATAATGAAAATTTCGAAATTGATTTTAGTTACAATTTTATTCGCCAGATGGCGCACTACCAAAAGCAGAGATTCAGCGGCCAAATTGTTTGATAAATTGAAAAATATAACTGATCGACACGTATTTTTCCTTTTTGAATACCAGGAAAGAACCCTAATAACATCAAATAACAAATTAATAAAACACCACTTCGCCAAAAGTATGAAGAATTGGTTAACAATTTTTAAAAACAATCAGAGATATGTAAAATAGGTAAATGCAAATTAAAACATGTAGCAAAAAAAATTGATATTTTAGATACGGTTTGTGTTTCCGAAGATAATAAATTTCTAATATTTTTAATTCAACTCTCTCTCATACTGTACCCAATTTTAAAAAATGTGTCCCCTCAAATAAAAATATTTTTCAAATCGACCTTTTGCGTTGAAAAACGTGATAGTAAAATCATTTGTATTATTTTTTTGCACAAAATTTCTAAAGTTATTGGTGTACAGAAAATATTCCTTTTGCTATTTCTTCTAATGAGCGAAAAGCGAAAACTAAACATAAGGGGGAAAATGGTGTGTACCAGTGTTATTCGAGAAGTTATAACACTCAGGTATGCACGACATAATATGTGAGCAAATGACAAACAAAATATTACTGTTCACAAAAAAAAAGAGTCAATATCTGAGGACAGCATTTATTATCCCCATATCCCAACACAAAGAGCTGAAAAATATTGGTAGATAATATAATACATGGCGGCTTATATAACACATGAGGAAACTGCCTTCTCTCTTGTATTAGGTCACAATCCTTGCTCAATGTGGCACCCTTCATTCTCAATCACCGCCTGCTGACGATAAATGACAGAATGGACAGCATTAAATAACATATCTGTTGAAATTGATAAAACGTGCCATCTGATAGAAGCCTTTAACATGGCCAATGTGGTAGGCCAGCATCGATAAACACACGATTTAATGTACCCCCATAAACAAAAGTCGCAAGGCGTCAAGTCTGGTGATCTTGGAGGCCACTGGTATATAAAGTGGCGACTTATCACACGATATTCAACGAACGTATTCTTCAGCAATTGTTTGGCACCTCGGGAGATATGAGGAGATCCTCCAACTTTCATGAATGTTATTTCGCTTAGTGCTTTTTCCCTGCAATATGGGAATACCCCATATGAACATAACGTTCACCAGTTACAAAAACGGTTTTAAAAGTTCTTCCATTGATTTTTCAAAGAAAAATGGCCCAATAATAAAAGAAGAAGTGAACCCACACAAAACTGTAACTCTAGGCTGGAAAAGTGGCCTTTCTGTAAAAATCCTAGGGTTTTCTGTTGCCCAAATGCAGCTGTTTTGAATGATAAATTCTCCGTTTAGAGAAAAGTGAGCATCATCTGTCCACAGAACATTCGACAGCCAATTTTAATCAATATCAATTTTCCGGAAAACCCATGCAGCGAATTCTTGACGCATCTCAAAATCGCCAACTTTCAGCTCGTGAAATCTTTTAATTTAGTATGGGTACACACAATAGAGACATTAAGTGAAGCCTCTTCGGATATCACAATCATACTCGGCGATTTTAACGCCAAAAGTTCAACTTGGGGATCATCTGTCCAGGATAACAAAGGTCACCGACCTCGACCTTACACCATTAAATAAGAGAGAGAACACCTATCTATCCAAGTCCAAAGGCACAGAATCCGCAATAGACATCACAGCGATAAATTTCAACATCGCACCCACAACACAATGGAAAATCCTGAGAGGTGCAATCAGTGACCACAGACCAATTTTAACAGCCCTAAACTTCAAAATTGAAAATGTCCAACAGAATAAAAGAACATGGAACTTTAGGAAAGCCGACTAGAAAAAAAATTGACAGAAAAGCTTGAAGAACTGTGCAACGAAAAATTGAATTACAGAACGCTTGACAAAAACTTGGAAAACTTCTCTTCGAATATATCAAAAGCTGCAAAAGCATCGATACCTAGAAGGAGACGTTAGACCTGTGGATACCTTACTGGAAGGACCACAACATCGAGGCAATGATTGCAGAGAGAGACAATATCAATGAACTTCTTTGAAAAAATAAAACAGAAGAAAAGAGAAAGTAACACATTGAAATTATTCACAAAATAGAACAAGAAATTTGGATATGCAAACAAGAGAAAAATGGCAGAGTTCTGCGAAAAAATGGATCCAAGAAAGGACAGCTGGAATATGATTAGAGTGTTAGAAAATAATCAAAACCAACACCAATCCTCCAATACTCTAACCGATATGAATAGAACAGCGAGAACGAGAACAAACAGATGACTAACATAATTGCTGAATATCTTTCAAGCACTTCCATACTCAAATATACGATTGAAGACAGGACTCTAAAAATAATATAAACCAGTTAGTTAAACGAGCAAGAAACTTCCATCAACAAGATATTTTCTCGAGAGACTTCACACTGAATGAGCTAAACTCATCAATAAAAAAATCTAAGAGGTCACCAAGAGATAATCTAATCTTTGGTCAAATGATTAAACACTTTGAAAACAAAGCTAATAAACAACTCCTACGAATACTGAACATTTCATGGTAAACTGGTGAACTGCCAAAGAATTGGAAGATATCAATTACTGTGCCAATACTGAAGCCAAACAAAGATGCCAAGGAATGCAAGAACTATCGGCCAATTGCTCTCACCAGCCTACTTTGTGAAACAACAGAACGAATTATCCACTCTAGGCTCATAGTCTGGCTCACTAACAATAATAAAATAAACTTCTACCAAACTGCCTATAGATCCCAGCACTGTACGACTGATCAACTGTTCTACTTCTGTCAATCAATAATAGATTCTTTCAGGGGAAAACCGCCAAAGAAGACCACGGCTATATTCCTTGATATGACCTCAGCTTTTGATCGAGTGTGGAGGGAGAAATTACGTGAAAAGCTGCACAACATCGGAGTAAGAGGAGAAACCTTAACCTGGATTGCAGACTTCTTAAGGGGAAGAAGGTTAATGGTTTGGGTCAATGGAGAATTTTCCAAGGAAGGAAGAAGTGTGATACTGCAGTCCTGGATCTTTGCAGTTGGTCTCGAGGACCGCGCCATCACCATCTCCTAAGCGGCGAAGTACGCGATCAAGGTATTCATCGTAGATCGCAAAATGCGTGGTGTCGCTGGAGACCCACTGGCGATTCTCCACCAAACTCTGCAGCGCTGGCAGAGGCGCCATATTCATTGTACATAGTGTATGTGATGATTTAAGACCATGGAATTGTTGTAAATAGTCCAGATATCTACTACCACATGTTACACCACGTAATTGTATATAACTTCTTATTTACTGCAAATAGAAAGCCTCAACTAACATCAATCTGTACCGCGTAAGAATCTAATAAAGTATAGCAACTGTACAGATAGAAGGAATGGAGACTAACAGGAGAAAATTAAGGTTAAAACTAATCAGGCTTAGGTGAAAATAGGAGAGAAGGCCAAGCAAACCCAGTCCAACTTTTACGAGGTCGTGGCCCTCCTGGATAATAAAACTTCCCCCCCCTGTTTACGTCAGAAAAGAGCAGTGACCTGTTCGGACCCAGCTCAGCTATAAAAGGAGGCCCCGATCCTCAGTTAGTCAGTCCTTAGTTAGTCTTCGTTCCAGTCCCTGTCCACCGGACGCTCCGATAAAAGGTAAACCCTTTCCTGCCAGAAATCTCCTCGTCCCATTCCTTCTTGACGTTCAGACGCTTCTAAGTGGAATCTCTATTTGCTTATTTCACCTTTGGCCCAGCTGTGTCGCCTTCCACCACGACTGCACGGTAGAGTTGACATCGAGGTTCGTCTAGCATCAGGTAACACTGGTCCCAGAGGTCCCAAGATACACATGTATATAATGCATATTATATATTTTTTTAAATAGTGAAGACTGTGCACTTTGTATGTATTGACAAGATGTCAATAAAATTATTTTAACTGTCATTGATGAGGAATTGGAATTTTCAAAACACATAATTAGCACCTCAAATAGCTACCAGAAAACTAAACATTCTGAGATGGCTATGTGGAACAAATTGGGGAAAAAACCCAGAATTCTCAGAACAACATATATCACCTTAATAAGGCCGATAATGGAATATGCAACACCGGTCTGGGCTCCCTCAAGCTCATCACTAAAAGTAAGACTAGACAGTGTTCAAGCAAAAGAGGTAAAAATAATCACTGGTGCTGTTTCATCCACCAACAATGAGAAAATTCAGAGAGAATGTGTTCTAGACCTACTCGCTCGAAAGCAGAAGATAAAATAAAAACAATTTGGATCGGCACTTCGGAAACGAGGAACCAGAGGACGAGATCTCTCTGACCACTTGTGGTTTGGTGGATCCGCCCTTTTCTAAGAATGAGGTGAAACTGACGGCTTTCAAGTTCGGGAAAAGGAAATCTCCTGGTCCCGAAGGGATCGATAACACGGTCGTGAAAGCCCTGTTAAGAATGCACCCATCACTTCTTGCCAGGTTTTTCAATAGGTGCCTGGACACTGGTACTTTTCCTGAGGCATGGAAGGTTGCCCGAGTAGTGCTTCTCGAAAAGTCTGGTAGAAAGGGTAATTCTCCTAATGATTACCGTACGCTTTCTTTACTAGTGTGTCTAGGTATGGTCCTGGATAGCCTACTAGTTCAGCGACTGAAGCACTGGCTAGAGAGTAATGAGCTCCTTTCCTCTTTCCAACATGGTTTTAGGGAAGGGAACTCCACAACCACGGCTCTGAACGAGGTTTTAGAGGGGGTTGAGATGGGCTTAAATAAGGGTGCTTGGGTTCTTCTCGTGGCCCAGGACATTGATGGCGCGTTCAACTCCATGAGCTGGAACAAGCTGATGAAATTTGATCGATATGGGTTGTCCTGATAATTTGTGCAGCTTGGTTCGTTACTTCCTGAGGGATAGACGGATTAGCCTCAGTTTTGGTGGGCGGAAGTTGGAAAGAAACTGTGCTAGGGGTTGCCCCCAGGGCTCTTGCTGCGGACTTTTTATGTGGAATATCCTGGTAAACACCGTTTTCCAGGAGGAGCTACCTGAGGGAGCCTGGTTGGTTCTCTATGCTGACGACCAGTTCCTCATCATTGAGGCTGCTTCGAGAGCAAAGGCTGAGAAGTGTGTTGAAGCTACTCTCCAAATCCTCTCGAACTGGGCCCATGACTCTGGCCTTAAGTTCAATGTCTCCAAAACTAAAGCCCTCAGCTTTAAGCCTAGGGACATAAGAACTAAAAGGAAAGGGATCAAATGGGAGCACAAGCCGGCTATCCGGATGAAAGGACGGAGGGTAGCGTTGGTCAATAGGATGACCATCCTGGGGGTGGTCATTGATGACAAGATGGGTTGGCAATACCAGGCGGAGGAGATGGTGACGAGAGGCAGGGAGGCGTTGTGCAGGCCTGTCCTGGTTGGCTCTCAATAGGGGAGGGGGGAGAAGGAGGGTACTATTTTTAGGAACCTCTGCCTCTCCTGTGTCGAGCCAATCCTGCTATAACAGGGATCAGAAGGTGGCAAAAACTCTAGAGAGCGTGCAGAGGACAGCGGCACTCAGAATCACAGGGGGATATCGCACTACCAGCAGTGAGGCCTTTTTGGTCCTCGCTGGGCTTATTCCCCTGGGATTGTAACTAGGGGAGGAGACCATCAGACAGAAAATCTGGGAGAACAGGGAAGATGCCCTGGGACTTGAAGCGGGTGCCCTGGAATGGAAGAGGGACCCAAGGAAGCCTCCGCAGTGGTTGCCAAGGTGGAATTGGAGTCCTGGAGGGCCGACAGGGATTGACACGGAGGTTTTCACTGATGGTAGTAAGTCTGGAACCAATACTGGAGCTGGAGTAGTGATTTTCACTAATGGAGAGCTGATCTTCCAAGAAAGCTTAACACTCAGAGTGGACGAATTGGTCTTTTTAGCCGAGCTAGTTGCGATCAGGGTAGCCCTCAGAGTGTGTGCCGAGAAGAACTTCAGCCCGGACCGCCTCTATTCAGATTGTATGTCGGCCCTCGTCGCCATCAATCTGGTGAAAGGGCAACTCGCGCATCAAATAATCCAGGAGCTGGAGATGATAACGCGGGCTCCGGAGGGTTAGGGGACTCAGCCTCATCGAAGGTAATGAGTTCGCAGACAGGCTCGCTAAGGCAGGATGCTTTAGAGGTAGATCACTGAGGACCCCAGTGACCAAGAAAGAAGTTTATAGGAGGATCAGGGGGCACGTCCAGGACTTATGGTTGGACAGATGGAGGAAAGTGTGAAGGGAGAGAGGTATTCAATTGGGTAACAACACCCAAGTACCTCTGTAAGGTAATGTCCCAAAAATTCATTAGGGTAGTTCGGGACATGGGCTCTTCCCCAAGTCTCCACAGATTTAAAATTAAGAGAAACCCTGATTGCGTCTATGAAGAAAGGGATGTGGATGCACGCCACTACGTCTTGGATTGTCCAAGGGTAGTGGGTGTGCAGGAAGAGAGAAGGAGGGCGAGGTGCTTAGGTGGGATCCTCCAGTTCTTGTTTATTTTGGCTACTGTTTCTATTTCTTTAAAAGTAAGTTTATTTTTCTGTAGCAAGGGTTCTTTTGTGCCTTTTTTCGCTAGCGCATCAGCAGCTTCATTGCCTTCAATGCTAACATGTAAGGGTATCCATTGAAGGTGAATTTTTGAGGTATTGAGAGTTTTTGGAGATAACCAATTATGTTCCTGCTTACTTTGTCTCTAAGTTCCCTTGTGTGACTCAAGTGTTGTATGGCACTTCTACTATCAGTAAGAATCCATATATCGTGATGTTTAGTGTTTCTGATGGATTTTAAGGCTTCATAGATGGCTATAAGTTCGGACCTGAAGACTGAGCAAAAATCTGGGTTTCTTCTGTTTATTTTCTCATTGCCATTTGTGGTTTTAATGAGAGAGTCACTGTCAGTGTGTCCCAACTCGTCTCTGCTACCATCGGTATAGATAGTTATTACATTTTTAGGAATTTTATTAATTATTTCTAATGATAATTGTTTTAAGTATTCTGGATTTTGGTATTGTTTGTTGGTGGGTTCATTTAAAGTGGCATTAAAAATAACATTTTGTTAGTGATTCGCATGGAAATATTTTTACTGCTAAATATAATATGTTTCCACTTTATATTTTAAAAATCCATTTCTTTTGGCCAGGTGGAGAGGGCCTTCTTTTTTGAGTCTTATATTGGATTCCCAATTAAGTATGTAATTGAAAGTTCTGTGTTTGTTTTCATAACTCTTGATTTTGTTTATATATTTTGGCAGATTGTAGCTTCTTCTATCCTTTAAGGGCATAATGTCCGCCTCGTAAAGTACAATATTATTAGGGCAGGTTTTTCGAAGACCTGCAATAATTCTAGCTGCATTTAGTTGTATCCTTTCCAGTGATTTTAGATTTGTTTCAGATGCTGTACCATAGATTTGATATCTATATTCCAAGATAGGTCTCATTAGAGATGTGTAAGTTATTTTAGTGTTGTTGCTTCAGCTCTCCACTCTTCCTGAAATACATTTCAAGATTTTTAGTCGGTCTCTTCCTTTTCTAACAACTCCTTCAATATGTTTACTGGAGTTAATGTCTGGATCCAGGGTGTAGCCGAGATATTTAGGATGTTTATTATATTGCAATTGTTGTTCTTTCAGAATAATATTTGGTCTCATTTTGTATAGTTTCTTATCGGTAGTAAAAAGGCAGGTTTCAGATTTTTGGGGGTTAAATTCTAATTTATGTTTATTAGCAAATTTTTCTAGGTGGAGAAGAGTCTTGTTCAAATCTCTTTCAGCTTTTTTCCAGTTAGTGTTGCTGCTCCATAGAATAATGTCATCAGCGAAAAGTCCAATATTGGTTTCATGTGAAATTTTTTCTTCTATTCCTGCAATAAATAGGGTGAAGAGATTCGGGCTAAGGACTGATATCCTTGTGGTAATCCTTGATACAATTTGAAGGTTTTAGATAGAGTGCCATTATATTTGACACTGATGTATCTATTTTTAAGGAAATCATTTATCCAAGTGATAGCTTTTCCATCAATTTTGAAATGTTTGTATAATTTTGTAATTAACTTGTTTTTCCATACCCCTTATCAAAAGCTTGTGTAAGGTCTAAAAAAGCAGCTATTGTGTGGTTAGTTGGTTTTCTGTTTTGTGCATCTTTTACCTTTTGTATGAAAAATAAGAGTTGGTCTATTGTCCCATGTCCTTTCCTAAATCCATATTGTTCTTCAGGTAAGAGATTTCTTGTGTCGGGGTGGTAGGTGAGTCGTCTGAGTATAATTTTTTACATTAATTTTCAGCAAATACTTGTGAGGGAGATAGGTCGGTAGTTTTTTGGGTCATCAGCAGATTTTTCAAGTTTTTAAATGAGAATTATTGTTGCATTTTACAGTCTTGAGGCAATTTTCCAGTTTTCCAGGAGATATTGAAAATATTAAGAAGTCTTTCTTTGCCAATTTTGCCCAAGTTTGAAATCATTCGGCCATGGATTCCATCTGGCCCAGGAGTCTTGTTTAGGTCAGTGTTTTCTAATGCATAAGCTAGCTCTTTCATATTGATTTTTTTCATGGAAAATATTATGGGTGCTGGTGACATTTTTACAGTCATGAATAATCCTTCGGGCCTTTGTTTCAACCTTCATTTTACTACTTATTTGATATGAATTACCTAAATAATTGGCAGCAATTTTGTCATTGGTTGCTGGTGTACCATCTGTATAATCTTTTTATTTTTGCATTCAGAATGTTCAGTTCAGTTCTACAATTTGTTTGGTTTTGGGTGCTCTTTTTTGTAGTTCATTTCTTTTAGTTATAAGTGTTTGAATATTTTTTGCCTGGTGTGTATAATTTGGAATCCATTTCTTAATATTACCTCTTGGTATTGAACCTGTGGCTGCTTTAATAATGGTGTTTTCGAAAGATATCCAATTAGCCTTTTTGAAGTACCAGAATTTTTCTTAATTGAGCTGGTTTTGGTCTTGGTGCTAATTTCTATGAAATTAGGCAAATGATCACTTACAATACTTTTTAATATTTGCTATTTGCATTTGTGGAAAATGTCAGGATAGTAAAAACTTATATCAAGGGCTTGTGCAGTATTATAGCTGTATGAATGATGGGTAGGATTCCCATCATTCAAGCACATGATGGCATTGTCGTCAAATATGTTTGAAGGTATTTTGCCTCTTGGGTTTGGCGTGGAACATCCCCATAGTTGATGTTTGGCATTAAGGTCACCTACAATAAGAGTTGTCTGTAAGAAATTGAGCCATTGTTCCATTGTCAATAAGTTTATTGTTTGGAGGGTGATACATATTGTATATGTTGATGGCTTTGTTTTGATTGAGGTAGACTTTGATACCTTGGGCTTCGAGGTCTGATGTGTTTGGAATATTAACGGCTTTTTTCTCATAGTAGAAATTCTTGATTAAAAATGCTAGGCCACCCCCTTTAACAGCATATACAGATGGATCTTCAGACCTTACCCTGAGTTATGGAGGGGCCGGAATTAACATAATACTGCAAGATGGGACGCACATCAAAATCAAAGAAGGAGCAGGACAGATTTCGTCAAACTTCACTTGTGAACTGACGGCTATCTGGAAAGCCCTTGATGTATGCCTCAACCAACCATCCCTGCATCAAGCAGAAGGAAATTTAATATACAGCGACCCCATATCCGCTCTAGAAGCAATTCAGAAGGGCAATACTAAAATCACACGGAAAATACACTCGTTACTTACCCAACTGGAACCATTGGAGAATAACTGCATTCTACAATGGATCCCTGCCCATGCTGGGATCGGGGGTAATGAAATGGCATCTGAATTGGCAAAGGAAGCCAGAAAGTTGAGCCAAAGGAAAGAACAAATGTCATTATTTGACGCTGATTCTTTGTCAAAATACAAGATAATTAAACAATAAATAAGAAAAGATCAAAATGCGAAAAAAACTCTGAGAGAAAAATGACAAAAACTATAACAAGACTTGGAACAAAACACTATAAAGGAATGACAATACATCCAGATGGCACAATACCCTATAGGGCATGCAACAATTGTCCTGGTGTGGAACTTACACCTACCCACATATTCTCATAGCCAGCAATGGCCGCAGCCTTGCAGGAATTTGACATAGACCCAGAGCAGCAGCTTTACACACCCAAGATAGTGGACATTGCTGCTGCTGTGATGGAGATGCATGGATACATCTGAGGCTCTTTATTGGACACGACAACAACAACGGCATTCCAGAGTAAAATAAATTATCAGAGATAGATTCATATTTTTCAAATGAATTAAAATAAATATAATCGATACTGAGAGAGGGTTGAATTTAAAAAAATATTAGAAATTTATTATCTTCGGAAACACAAACCGTATCTAAAATATCAATTTTTTTTTTGCTACATGTTTTAATTTGCATTTACCTATTTTACATATCTCTGATTGTATTTAAAAATTGTTAACCAATTCTTCATACTTTTGGCGAAGTGGTGTTTTATTAATTTGTCATTTGATGTTATTAGGGTTCTTTCCTGGTATTCAAAAATGAAAAATACGTGTCGATCAGTTATATTTTTCAATTTATCAAACAATTTGGCCGCTGAATATCTGATTCTGGTAGTGCGCCATCTGGCGAATAAAAATGTAACTAAAATCAATTTCGAATTTTTCATTATTTGCCATAAAAAATCCCATTGCATCCTGAACACAATGGTGTTTACCGCATTGCTCTAGCGCAAATATTCGCGGAGTTATTAATTTTTAAAATAGTGCGGGACTTTTGGATCACCCTGTATTTTTAATCACTCTGAGACGTCCGTCAGAATCAATAGTTCAAACTATTTGTGTATACAAAATATCTATTCTAAACATCAGAGTGATTGTTCAACTTCCATCTAAGTCAATATTTAGCCAATTAATCAATACAACAAATACCGAAGTGAGAATAAAAAGCTTTAAAAAAACTTGAAAAATCTGGTTACTTAATTGGAAATTTTAAATGAAATTTTCAAACATTTTATTCTTATTTACGTTTGACGTAAAATAAAATAAAGTCTAGTTATATATATTTATTCGATTTTCTTATGTTTTTATTTTTGATGTTTTAAATATTCATTGAGTAGAGGCAGTCGATGTACCTCCTATACTGCCAAGACGTACGCCACAGAAGACAGGGAGGGTGACTCAGCCAAACGCCAGAAAGGTCGAATATTAATACCGTGTCCCAATGAATATATTCATAACAAGATTCTGATATGAATTCCAAGGCAATTAAAGTCGCCACGGCGTCTACTGAATCCTAAGTACAGACCGCGTGTTTTCCTGAGGCAACAAAACCATTAGCTGTAGTAACTCCATTCTGGGGGGATCAACAATAAACGGTGTTGTTTTTTCTATCTCTTTCTTTTATACACCTGAAATCACGTTTGATGCTTTCAATTTATTAAAGGAATGATATTTTTCCCCCTTAAGAAAATATACATTTTTAAAAGAAATCCTTGTAGAAGGCCAAAAGGTGCATGTTTAAATAGCATTTTAGTGTATTACTTAATCATATTTTATGTATTAAAATTTAAAGAATTTATATGCATAAATATACCCGCTAGATATAAACATATGTATGTCTTTCGATAGCTAAGAAAACCAACTGCCTCTTTTACGCAAAGCACAAGATGTGGAATGTGGGTTATTTCTTTCAATGTCAGTTCTACCAACATGAGGTTCATGTCAATTGTCCTTGTTTCCTTCTAGACCATATCTTGTTTTTAACTCGTTTCCTCTAATGGCGATTCCCAGAGCTGGTCACAGTAGTCTACACGTCAGTAGCTAGGTACACAATATTACTTGGGTTCCATAGTATAGAGTTTAACATTGATATCATTAATAAAGAGAGAAAATAGAGTGAAAAATGACATATTTGCCCTTTAGTAAGATATAAAGTGGCTCGTTCATCTACAACAACAACCACAAACGCCTTTATTAAGGGCCACTCGCCCTATACAGGATTCGCCAGTTCACAAGGGATAGGGAGAACACTGTGAGGCCTTTTTCCGGGATATAGTCTTGTGGAATCCAAATATCGCCATCGCTATATACCTATTCTTTGATATTTCATTGATCAGTGCTGGAAATGAAGGACAAAGTTGCCCCGTTTTATCATTTAGTTTTCGTCTTTCCTCAGACAGAGCAGCACAGTCAAATATGTAATGCAACATCTCCGTTGTTATTCCTGATCCACAGAAAGTGCATTTCAGGTCTTCACGCCTCAATAAAATCAAGTGGTGTTCTCTGAAAAAAATTGAAAGGGTTCTAAATTGTGCAATTAATCTGGTGATAGGAAAAGGGAGTTCAGTTAAGAAGTATTCTTCGGTGGTAAACGTTGTATATATGTCTCTATAGTGGGAATATAACTTTGATTGGGTTATTCTTGTTAGGTCGTTTTGTATTGTTTGCTCTATCGCAGTTCTTAATATTCCAGGGATAGCATTCCTTAGTGAATCAGTATCATTACAATAAGTAAGCCACGAGGATCCGTTATTATTAAGTAAATTGCTTAATTGTTTTATAAAACCGATGGGCGCACCTGTAGCACAGGATACTTGCCTCATTCTAATTAAACATATTCGAGGCAATCTATTTGTATCCATACTCAGCACCCTCAGCCAATATTTCAAGGTCAATTTCAGAGCTGTTATTATTAATGAGACGCGGCCTGTTTCTGGTCTTATTATGTATCCTGGTGTATATCTAGGCAAATTCAAAAACCTACGAATAAATGTATCTTGTATATGGTCTAATAAATCTTTATACTCTGTTGCCCAAATTGGAGCAGCATACATCAAAACAGCCATCACAATTGAGTCAAACAGTTTCATTGCAGAGTTTAGTGAATTAATTTTTGATTTTGCCAATATTGGGGTTGTAGCATTTATTGCCGCAAGTGCTTTTCCTTTGAAGAAGTTTGCAGCTTGAGTGGTTTTAGTTGTACTGACCAGAGGGTATCCCAAGTAATTATATCTTCTTGTCACCATCAGAGGTTTACCATTCCAGTACCATCTATCTTCTCTTGAGGGTTTACCACCATTAATGGCTCGTTCATCTATATATGATCTTTTTACGGATTCGACACTTTCCACCCACACATAAACCTCAGGAGTTCGAGCTTATTATCTGAATCCCGATATAGATGCTAAAAGGTACAACGTCCTTAAGTTTTGTCCATCGATAACACAAGGCATTTATTATTAGTTTTGATGTTCAAAAGTAACAAAAACTACCACTGCCACCACTTTAATTTTTGGATTCACGTGATCATCAGCATTGTCAGTTAAATGGAATCAATGTGTGCGGTACAAATATATCCAGCAATGTTAAGTCCTGTCAGTCGACAGAATTTTCTCGCGAGGAAGGACACCCGGACTTTTAATTTGGCCTGGAGGAACGGAACTTTCATCTCCGCAGTTGCACCTTCCTGCGGAAATGTGAACGCTCTCTCCGTGAGACGACCTCTAGGGTTAATAAACCACCTGGGGAACACCCTTCAGATTTATTCCCCAGAGCTTTGGAAAACTTGAAAAAATTCGGGCCAACATTGATTCGGAGAATGGTTGAGCTATAAAGACATGATTCGAGCCGAGCGCTATTCCACAAAATTGATTAATTCTATCTTAATTACTTCGTGAATATTCGGTAAATTTTCAGCGAAAACTTTCCACTGCCTATTTATAACGTTGACACACGATAAACTTGAGAAATATTTTTTATTTGAACTACAGGTTAATTTTTAAAATATATATATTCGCTCAAGAATAATAAAAGAAATAACTTTTAACAATTTAAGAAACATTTTTGTTGGTTTCAACCGATTTTCTCAAATTACAAACTAAAACCTTATTTTCCAGACGTATCGGCGCCTCTCTCTTTGGTATTTAAATTTCTTTTATAATTTTATTTATTTTTGATCTTATCTCGCGTCAGTACAGGGGCAGCTTCAATTCTATAGCATCCTACAAGAAGAGTTATCAAATCGGTCGAATTTACCAACAAGGTATTTAATCTGGTGAAGTGGCAGGACAACAATCTGAAACCATGATATATAGCTCGGCTTTTGTCTGAATTTTCCAAGCCTGTGTTGTGACTCATTCCTCATTGCCACTTGTATTTTTATAATGCATATTTTTTAAGGAGAGCTGACTTTTTTTGGAACATGAATGTCATTCTCCCACAACGTTATGTTATAATCAGGCCTGAAAATCGGCCCAGCCACATCTTAAACACCTTTTTGGCAAATTCGACCATTGATAACTCGTCTCGTAGGAGGTTGTGAAATCGAAGCCGCCCCATTTATGAGGGCTAAATCCCGAAAATGACAATATCCTCATAAGGTAATTTTTATTTTATGATGGTTATTATTTGTGTTGAATGCTAGCCGTTCATTAATCCACAGAAAGGACTGCGCCTATTTTCCCCGTTTAAAAGAAAATAGACATATTCAATTCCATAGTCTATTCCCGACCACTACCTAGAAGTCTTATGTTTTGTACGCTTACATTGTTAGCTGGATATAGCGCGTGTATAATATTTAAAACTTCTGCGTCGCCTGTGTAGTGGAAATTTATTATAAATTATTACAAGAAAATTTGAAGAAACATATAGAAATTATTCCATTCCTCACCATGCAGAAATTTGAAATTTTGTTAGCTTGAATTTCCATCAGGGTTAAATGGATGTATCAAAATTCAGAATTCTGCGTGCTTTCAAAGTATAATAAAATGTATTACAATATTTGTGGAAAAACAAACCGACAGACAGACGGACAGACATGTAAACTAGTTAAATAAAAAGCTTTATTTAATGATGTATAGAAGCACTTTTAAACATAATTAATAGAGCTTTCGTCTTTTATAAAAATCAAATAATAAATTTCTTATTATCATGAATGGATTAACTAGTACCATTGTAGAACACGATGGTTATTAATTGGGAAAAAATAGATCGGACATCCAATAGTCGAATTTTTAGCTGACAGTGTTGGTAGAAAAGCTCCACAGGGAAAGAGATCAAGGTGAAGGAGACGACATGGATACACAGACGATCTAAAACAATGGACTGGACGACACGAGGAGATGAAGAGGATGGCGGAAGAAGAATGGCGAGACCTTGTGGTTAGCCACCCTCAGTAGAGGAAGGCATTGAAGGAAGAGGAGGAAAACTGTTAGGAACAGAATGCTCCGTTTAAATAGGTGTATTGCATCTTTTGGGCGCCTCTGTTTAAATATGCAGCCGTGAATTGTAAATTTGTTTCATCATATTCATAAAAATTCATAATAACTATCTTTATTTAACATAGTTATGATATGTAATGTAAAATTATGAAAACAACTAGGAAGGGAAAGACGTGGCAATATTACCAGCGCCAAAATATATATATCACTAAACCACAATTAAAAGATAACACATTGATTGTTCATCAATATTAAGAAAATAATAACGCTGTTTGTATCCAAATTGCTAGCAATGACGCCTCTTTAAATAATTATTTAGTCATATATATAAGAAATCATAAATTCGAATGAAATTCATAGAAAAAAAGGTTGATATGACACACATGCATATGCTTACTGAACTTTCTGTCGATATCAATTATAATTGATATTGACAGAAAGTCCAGTAAGCATATGCATGTGTGTCATATCAACCTTTTTTTCTATGAATTTCATTCGAATTTATGACTATTTTAATTTAAAATAGAATTACAGACCGTCACATATGGAACCAAAGCGTGTATAGTTATAACGCTACTGGTTTAATGTTCGAAACACGTGCTGCAAACCTAACTCTTGTCGCGTCAAACGATAAAATCACCTTTCTTACTTTTCTGGACTTGATATGGTTCCCTTTCGACACCCCCTAATGCTCTATATATAAATATATATTATTTTTCGTTATATTATTTAGAACTCTTCTAGTACAATATGTGATTTTCATGAGATATGTTTTATTTCTCTAGATGGCATTTAGTACACTTCTGTTTGTGTATTTTATGAAAACTTAATTACAAACTACGTTGAAATTAAGTGGTAAGCTACTTAACTGAAGCTAGTATTTAAAAGGTGTAATTAAAGATAATTAGTCATTTATCTGATGATTAGAAGAAATTATATTTTGATTGGTTCAATGAGGAAACTGTTCAAGAATATGATAATTCTGCAAGAAGACATTAACTATGCAATACTTAGATGTTATATAGGAAATGGGAACTGCGCTTCAGATGAAATTGATAATTGTTATGATTGATCCGGCAACACGGCAGACTCGACTTGTAAACATTCTTAGATATATAACCATGTTATAAAAAGATAAGTTAATAAATAAATACTTAGTTCAGTTGCATTCTGCGTGATCAAATAGGCACAAAGAACAACATAAACAACAATAATAACCTAAAGAAAAAAAAATATATTTGACAAGTCCTTGAATATTTTTCTCCTTGTATATAGCCAATTTGTTATGATGTAAAGAAATGTATTGACGTAAATATCCCTGAGTTTGGGATATCGCGTTATAGAACGTTAATAAAGTTAAAGTCCTTGAATATGCTAAGAAAAACATGAAAAAACATTTATATAAAAAATAAAATAACCTCAGTAGGAATAAAAATAGTTCAAATGAGAAGATAAAATATAAAATTTCCAATAGAGTACAATAGATTTCTGATATCATTGGATATATCACCAAGAAACTTAATCAATTTTACATCAGCGTTCTCACAGCCACGCAAAGAACAAATACATGTCATTAACTTAGAGTTTCAAGTCTGAAGATACTCTATGGAGAGTATTATAAATCAATGCGAGTTTATTTTCAAATATTTATATTTTTCATAAAATAAAGAACCTGCCAACATAATGGAGAATGTCAATTGTTTGGGATATGCCGAGAATTTTGTGTATTTAAAACTAAAATAAAAATAAAGATATTTTTAATTGTTTATATTTTATCAATCACTCTCTCTTCTCCCGACTTGTATATATATTTATAAATATGTATATTTATCAATTGTTTTATATATTTATTCTGTATTTAACCTTATATAAACTTATCTTATATTCAATCTCAATCTCTCTTCTCCCAGGACATTATTTCAATGGTAATACAACCTATGGAAGTTGGCAGTGAATCATTGAAACGCTGAGAGAGTAATAAAGAAAATGGTTAATGCAAAAAGGTCTCTTGCTGTCCTCATGTGGTGGTAACACATCAGATTGGTTGCTCAAGGGAAGTATGGGTGTTTGTTATTTAGCTATTTAATGGGGCTCACTTTAACATGATAATTGAAAGTAGGAGCAAAATCATGCTCTTCAAAAGACATACATATAGTAGTATGTCACGAAATATAAACGTCATTTTATGTACCACCTAGCCTTAACCTTCGAAAAATCCCAGCTCTACCACTTTTTTCCTGTTTGTAAATAATTGAAATGTGTCCATATCTTATTAAAAAAAAACTTCCATACATCCAATGTATTTTGAATAATCTAACCTTTTAAATCGGTGTAACAGATTAATGAACAAAAGTTAAAATAAAATTCAGAGTTCTGACAAAGACCGGAAGGTTAAATAACCTTGGTCAGATGAAAATGGAGTGCAAGTTAAAATTAGATATTCTTCCCGATCAAAACGTGTCAGCCATTTTGCTATGACGTATCACCATCTGATTGATCCCCCAAACAGGGGACAGTGGTTCAGGCCAGATGGTAGAGGGGCAGTCCGTTTTCACGGTCAACGAGAGTAGACAGTTGACAGATTCAGCGGAGATGAGCAGGGCACACAGTCCAGTCCCGAATTCACGCTAGTGAATCCCCCATCTTCTTCAAGACTTTTCGCCAACTTACCATAAAACGTTTTGCACATCTGAACTACACATGGTTTAAGAACCATTTTATTTTTGACCGTTTTTTTTTCTGGGAGCTTTTTGTTTTCAAAATACCTAGTGTATCTTCTTTAACAAAGGAGAAGCCGCTTGGTCATCGACTGCAAAAATCAGGTGGTAGATCCCGATTGACCGTCTAGATAGAAAGGATATATTTCTCCTATTTTAGTAGACTTTTAAAATCACGACATATTTATTTTTTCTACAGTTCTCTAAGCTTATTTCTAAAGATTGGTCAAATTCCTTCCAATCCTGGATATAAAACACAACAATCCATTACTATAGTAGAGCGGTCTGGTAGATTAAATTGGTGAGGAGGACTTCATCACTGATATTTCTCATCGCATCAAAGCTAGCAGAAAGCAGTTTTGTCAGTAAAAGAAACAAAAAAAAAAAGCGCTAAAAGGCTTTATATCTCGAAAAGTGTTAGAAAGATTCTTGAGGTATATATTGACGAACAAACAAGGATTTGGTACAAATGTAAATTTACAGAGGTTATAGTTTGAGGATTATTATAAACATTATTAGACCAGTTTGCCTTCCCATAATAATGGTAACAAAACTGTTTCGGATAAAACCTCAGTACAGAATCACCAAAAGATTTAACTTTTATTTTACGGAAGGATATCAGAAGTATCCAATCGAGAAAAGTAGCCTGCTATCATTATTACATGATTAATCATCAAGATAACAAATTAACACGCCGTTATGTCGAGGAAGTGAGGTTGTGAGACAATAGGGGGTAATACTGACATTAAATATCTTGAAATTAATTTTTTAAATGTTTTAGATTTGTTTATTGAAATACAGAGAGAGTTCCATTTTTCGAAAGAACTATTTGAGTTCTTTATTAAAATTATTTACAAATGTTTGTACAACTTATTGTTTTCTATATGTAAGAATTAATGTTTAAAAGCAGCCCTGAATCGATGTTTCCAGAAGGTAAGGCTTCGTCTATTTTTGATTCAGACCATTCCAACAGTACTTAACGACCTGTCAGAGAAAATCTAGCGTCTTCGGTTACTAGATCTGAGAGCAGTTTCAGCAGGCCAAAAACACAAAAATCCATAGGGACCAAGTCTGAGGATTTGACAGGGATGTGCTTAAAAGGGATGTACGAAATTCTATTTTCATCCCTCTTTTCGTCCAGGTGTTGATGTGTTGAACGTGAGGTATGACTCGTGGCTTTATCCTGGTGCAGCCACACGGATCTTGAGTCACTTGGATACAAAATGTGACCTCATTGTTTAATAATGGGTCTAAGACAAGTCTTTGGTAAATTTACGATTTATCTTAACATTTGGATCCACCTTATTCCTAGGAAGCATTCCCTTGTAGAATACATCTGAAACGATCATAAAGCCCTTTGAGAAACTTTCCTTGCATTGCTTGATCCGGTTCTGGGAGGTGTTTTTTTTTTAGAGCTATCTTAGTAAATGGCACGGGGTTGATTGCTATCATTGAGGTAAACCCATGCCTCGTCCAGTGTAACAACATTTTTCTATTTTCACCTAACATGAACTTTTTTTAAGAGCCTTGTTGCAGGTCTTGCATTCTTCGATATGGTGCGGCTTGAGAACATGAAATTTAGTCTTTTTACCTTTTAAAGCCGAATTTTTCTCTGATAATATGGTAAACGGTAAAAAGCGGTACGTTGGTTATTTGTGGAAATGACTTTTTGAGAAGGTGGATACTCTCTGACAACCATTTGCTTTTTATTTCTTTCGGTTGTGTTGAAAGTTTCTTCAGGCACCTTTTTTTCAGAGGATTTTTTTCTTAAATTTCATAGATATAAAATTTGCCTTTGTTTTCCTTTGCTATTTGGCAATTTGGGCCCTTAGTATTATTAAAATAAATGAAGAAAATAAAATTGCTATTATATATACATATAGGTAGAATCCTGTCGACTCTTGTCGAATCCTGTCGCTGTGGAATCCAGTCGACTTAATCTATGGTGTGAGTCCCTGTCAACTCTTGCTATACTGTGTTAACCGAGAGGAACAGTCAGGATGTGGAGGATTTTCCAGTACCTCTCTGCACCTTGGAAGACCTTTAACAGTTCTCACAGAGTACAGGCAGTCGTAGTCGAGGCAGAGTGGAAAGCTTGGGAATGTCCATCACAAAAATCGAAGAGACACAGTTGTACTAGGAAAGTTACGTGAATAGGTAAAAGTCGAGCTAGGAGCGAAATATGGAGATAGAAGAGTTCTTACTGTTCTACATGGTCGATGAGGTGAACCTTGGACACAACTGACGAGGGCTCCCGCTGATGGTGAAGTGACTATTTATTTCTGGCCCTGTTGGAGGCTTATATATCTTTGCCAGGAAGTATTGGGTTTCAGCGGATACTTTAAGGGCGTGAATAGGAAGAGATCATTGTACACTGGCAACGCCCTGACATCTTCTAGGCCTCGTTGGACTTCTATCTCAATCTCTTGCTTTAGCTCAACTCTTAATCTATTACATAATTTTATTTATTTATCCTCAGAGTTTGTACAAAGTACATTACATATGATGTTGTAATGATACATGTCAATCATGCGTATAATTATTTATAGATGTGTTTCTATTATACAACGTGATAATCTTGTTATATTATATACAATATGAGGTTGTTGGTTTAAGTTACTATATATATATATAATAGAATTATAATTATTTTATAATTTTAATAACTTGGGTAAGCAGGTATTTCTCCACCGAAAGTCTAAAAACGTAACCTTTTACAAAATCACTTATAATTTTAGGCATTCCGAATATATCAAAATCGCTTTATATGTAATATAAATCAATGCTTGTTCTATCGTATACATGAACCATCACTCGAAACGTGCATTTCTTTTGCGAGCTACAGCGTTGGAACACCCTCTGTAGAAATCTTTATAAACATATTCAAATCTCTTTATAAAATTAAAAGGAATGGCAATAGGGCGTTTCTATCAATGTATTGAAGATATTCTGAATATACTGAAGGTCAATAAGGTTAGAGTAATATTCACCTGCAATAGTTCTACCCTTTTGAAGGTGATCAATTAAAAGGATCCCTTTGGTTTCCCAAAACACACTGGCCATGGACCTTTCCTGCAGATGCGATTGACTTCTTTCTTTGGCGCTGAACCACCGGTTTCCACCCACTGCTTCGACTGCTGTTTGGGTTTTGGATATAGGGTGTATTATGCTTTCCGTCCATATTTCTGGGTATTTTTCTGAGCTTATTATTTTATTAAATATATTTCTTAGTGTCATAAGAATGGGCTCTGGTAGTCTCTTTATTAATTCATTTGGTATGTTATCCGAGCCGACTGCTTTTCCATTCGCTAGTTGCTTAATTCCATCCTTTACCTCATCTATAGTTATATCTATATCTAGTATTGGGTCTGTCCCGCTTAAACACAAATTTAAATTATATTTTATCTTCTTATTGCCTGTATTTAATAATTTATTGTAAAATGTATACCAGTCTTCAATCTTAATATCTCCTGATATCGAAACTCTTTTTCTAAGAGTTGCCATGGCACTCCAGAAGGTCCTAGGATCGGTGGCGTTTTTAATCTTTTCTTGCCTATCCTTATATATATGTCCTAACAAAGGTCTTCAGAAAGAATGTTTGTATTATTGACGATGTGGTGAAGACTATGCCATGACAATATTCTGTTTTAACTGTCCAAAATGTATAATCTATATGTATTTTAAAAATTAAATACACATTATGAACGACAACTATTATGTAAACGAATAAAATCTTAACACAAACGGCAATATTAATTCCACTCGTTTTTCTTGTATATATATAAATTTCACTATTAATATTAAATATATGATTAACTTTTCTTTTTCACTTGCAGAGACTCTGGGGTAAATCCAGGTATAAAAATATTATTTTCCTTCAATTTACCCAGACTAATCTATTTATTAGCTTGTTTGTCTTAATTAAGTTTTCCTGTATATATATTTCATATTACCATTATTTGTGATTATCTTTAAAAATTATAATAATAACGATGCTTACTTTTTACTTGTATTATTACTGTTATTCCTGAATTTCTGCTCGGAGAATCTGTATAAGACTAAAAAGTCTTAATAAAGCTTTTTGTTATTGTATATTAATACCAATCTTAAAGACTTCCATATCAAACCGTTAGTTGTATCAATGGGCAATAGAACGAGCTTAAAGACTTGGTCATAATTTGTGCTTTGCATCAGTTTTTATAACTTTGAAAAAAAATCCCCTCTTATTGATCAATAACACGAGGCTCTTATAAAATAACTTTTAATCATTTCAATACAAGTATTGCTTGGTGTATAAGAATGACGAAATAAATCACGCGCTGAATAGTTACATTTTTTATAGACAGATGGCGTGCTAATAAAGCGTGCACACATAGTTTTAAATTTTGAACTTAAAAACAGACGAAAACTTATTATTGAATTAAAAACAATTAACATATATCACTTATTAAACAATATTTAAACTAGGGCGAGCAATATATAAAATATATATTTATAAAATATTGCAATACATATAAAAACACAAAACATATAGAATATTAAGAAACTGTAATACCATATATATTATTAATAAATACATTAACCTCAACAATTCTGGCTAAAAAATATGAGTTCTCATAATAATATAATTTATATTAACGAGTGAGTAAATATAAACTATTCATTATATTGGCAATTAATATATTAATTATTAAAAAAAACTCTACTGATAAATTAATTCGGCGGCATTAATAATATTTTGCTAGAAAGAAATTTCTTGATCACCCAAAAAGTTTTCATTGATTATTACCTAATAAATTAATTTTTGACCAGATCACACATCAAATAAGAAGGTCTTCTTAATGAAGCCGGAATTAGGCTTAGGAAGCTTCGACCCCGTTCCAATTAATTTTAGTAGTTCCATCTTTCGCTCTGAAAATACCTAACGCATCAATAGCTTATATATATACTTCTGAATTCTTTAAAAATTTTATAGGTGGACGTATTTGGGCCGCTGGGATCGATGCAGGTGACCTACCAGGGTTAAACTATTTTGATGATGATAAACTTTATTATCGCACGCAGGGCGAAATTGTCATTTAGTTTTATACTTCTTTTTATCATCATCACTGACGCTGTTACTGTGACCTCGTACACCTTATAAAAACATTTAATGATTCCAAACCATGTTTTAAAGTTTCGAACTTATTTAATCTTTTTTTCCAGAGGCGCGATTATACCATAAAGCGACCGTTTCTTATACGATTTTTATTGAATAGTAACAATAGTTATTTAGGAGTTTTTTACAGTTTGTTCTAAGAATATATTGGGGTAATTCTAGACATGGATGACCATGGCGCCTGCTTTATTGTTTTTCTACCACAGGTTTGTCTAATTATTAGTTATCTTCCCTGACCACTACTTGTTTCGAAAACTTGTTCACATATTGGGTCAGGTTGTAACCAGTTCACTAATGTATGGTGTATATCCTTATTTTATCACTAGGGATAGGGCTGTGGATAACCAGGGATATTTAAGTTATAATTGAGCAGTTTTCTTTGAGTTTTAAATATTGCCACGTGGAAAATTAGGAAAGACAAACTTCAGGATAACACAGCAATTTATTTAAGGCAAAAACAAATTATAATTGATAAAATACAAGATAAGCAATGAGGGAAGTTTACAGAGTAACAGAATATAAATATCGAAATTGATAATCTGCAAATAAAATAAATACTTTGCTATGATATAGTTCATTGTTACGATTACTCTCGACTTGCACTCAGGCAAGTAGCCAAACAGGGCTCTGATATCTTGTAAGCGTAAAGACAAACTGCTTTCCTGGGGTATAGACAACTGGCGCATTCAGAGGAATATTAATAACGAGTTTACAAAGTGGGAAGAGGAGCTTCTTTTTATTGGCATGCACACAAGCTTTCGGACATATCGTCCTTCATCAGGTAAGAGTAATAAACGCGCTGAGGATCCATATATACACAAAGCTGAAAAGAAAATTTACATAATTGCAAAAGATAAAAGTATTTAAAGATAAAATAAGAACAAATATGCTAAAAAGATTATAGGGATTAAATGCTAATAAATCTGGACTAAGTACATATGCACTATGAATGGTGTTAATCAAGGGCAGGTAAATGCAACTTATGGCTATTCACATAACATATGGTATTGTTCCGGTATATCTATATGCCTGTTGATGCTGTTTGTTTTTATTGACACAAATGCCTCTAGTAAAAGTCTCTGGTACTTATTATTGATATTGTTGTATAGAATGGATGGCTTTGTTAAATTAAATGTATGACCGGTTTGCATAGAATGACTGTAAATAGGGGAATTTAGGTTTTTATTAGAGATGTTTCTGGAATGCTCAACCATTCTGATGGCGACGGATCTACCCGTCTCCCCGACATAAGTGGCATTGCATTGGTCGCAAGAGACGGAATAGACAGCACCACCAGAACGGAGAGCACTCGCATGAAGGGAAGATCTGGTAATGGGGTGTCGGATTAGTGTGGCGATGTTAGGTGGGTTCTGGAAGTATGTTGTAATGCCATGTTGCCTTAAAAACCTGGCTATGGTGATAGACTGGGGGCAAAAAGGAAGGGAGCAAATATTTCTGTGTATAGCTGGAGCACTGTTGTGGTGAGGGTCATGCATGTGTTTAAGAATGAAGGGGATCGGGTAGCCGGATTTGGATAAATATGAAAATATTTTAGCCTTTTCTATTGTTTGGAATAACGGGAGGGAACAATGAGTAAAGATACGTTTAGTGAGAGCTCTAACTGTATTGATTTTGTGTGGTGTTGGGCAATGTGACCGGAAGTTTGTGTGGTGTGGGGGTGTGTTGTTTTTATAGTATACTGTGGTATGGAAACTGCTGGGGGTGCGTATGACTAGTGTATCTAGGAAAGGTAGGACTGAGTGATTTTCTGTTTCATGGGTGAAGGCTATGTCTGGGTGGAAGGAGTTGAGGTCAGATAGGATGTGAGAGGCAGATACCTCACTTACCAAGCAAAAGGTATCATCGATGTACCGCCTCCATAGAAAGATGTCTGAAGAATGGCGTGAAGTGATCCATTGGTCCAGTGACCTCCTGACAACCTCAGCCACCACGGTTGAGAGGGGACTACCCATGGGGGAGCCCTTGGTCTGCTTGAAAAACTGGGTATCAAATGTGAAGGTGGACATGCCTAGGCATATGGAAGTGAGCTCGACAACCGTCTCCGCGGTGAGGGTGTCTAACAGGGGGGCATTTTCGAGGAAAGTGCGTAAACTATTAATGATCAAGGGGTGGGCAAGTGAGAGATATAGAGACGTTACATCGAAAGAAACCATTATGGACCTGGGGGGAGGTGTGAGGCTGGTGATATAGGACACAAACGAGGGGGAGTTTGCAATGGTATATTCCCATGGGGAGACTGTAGAAGGGGGGTCAAGAAGTTGGACAAAAATTTTGACAGGGTATATGCCGGAGAGAGATGGTAAGATATGATTGGTCGGAGGGGAACATCGGGCTTGTGAATTTTTGGAAGGCCGTAAATGTAGGCTATTTGGGCGAGGTTAGCTGTGAAGTCGTTATATTGCTCTTTAGTGATCTGCTGGGACCTTTTTAATCTTAACAATAGTAAACGGAAATTCTTAACGGATGCTTTATGTTCCTGTTCAGTGATGGCAGAAAAAATGGAGTGTTGGTCGAGAACGTTTTGCATTTTTTGCTTGTAAACGGTAGTGTTGAGAATTACGGTCTGTGAGCCTTTGTCGGATTTTGTTATAACTATGTCTCTATTGCGTTTAAGACGGGAGATAACCCTATTCATGGCTAGGGACGGTTTAGGGATATTGTAGGGTCGTTGAAGGGTGGAGGTGACAAAATGCCTAATCTTATGGGTGTCTTGGTGGTTAAGGCCTCTGAGAGCGGGTTCCACACCAGCTATGATGCGAGGAATATCAGAAGGCCCAGGCAGTCTGTATTTTAGGCCCAATGACAGAATCTCAGCATCAGCAGATGGCAAGACATAGTCCGAGAGGTTGACCACTCCTTGGGGTGACTGGGGAAGATAGGCTTCTAGTAGATAGGCAGGGAAGTTGTACTTCTTGATCCAGTGATGAAGCTTGGAGTTGTGACGTTGCGTTATATCGTTCCTCTGGTGCCGAATGTCCCTTGTGATGGATTGCAACAGATCGGCCATTTCTGGATTGGTTAGTAGCTGAGAGACCAGAAAGATCAATCCCTTGACAGACTTAGAAATAAATCGGATATTGGAATGGCAACCTTTGATTCTAGACGATAACAGATGGAGTTGGGCGCGGCGTATGACGACGGATGAAAATGGATTGCGAACAGGATCCCTGATTCGAAGGGATGGAGGTATAAAATCAGCCGTTTCACACAGTTTATTAAAGTTCAAATGGAGGCGCCATCTTGACAACTGTAACGATTTCTTTCGTAACTGATAGGTATAACGAGGTAGGTCTTCAGCGGAAGGATTCATGATGAATTCCAGGATAAAAAGCGTAAATATAAGCGAATTAAGTAGAACTGCTCTTCACTGAAGGTTAATAACGAGTTTACAAAGTGGGAAGAGGAGCTTCTTTTTATTTGGACATTCGGCACCAGAGGAACGATATAACGCAACGTCACAACTCCAAGCTTCATCACTGGATCAAGAAGTACAACTTCCCTGCCTATCTTCCCCAGTCACCCCAAGGAGTGGTCAACCTCTCGGACTATGTCTTGCCATCTGCTGATGCTGAGATTCTGTCATTGGGCCTAAAATACAGACTGCCTGGGCCTTCTGATATTCCTCGCATCATAGCTGGTGTGGAACCCGCTCTCAGAGGCCTTAACCACCAAGACACCCATAAGATTAGGCATTTTGTCACCTCCACCCTTCAACGACCCTACAATATCCCTAAACCGTCCCTAGCCATGAATAGGGTTATCTCCCGTCTTAAACGCAATAGAGACATAGTTATAACAAAATCCGACAAAGGCTCACAGACCGTAATTCTCAACACTACCGTTTACAAGCAAAAAATGCAAAACGTTCTCGACCAACACTCCATTTTTTCTGCCATCACTGAACAGGAACATAAAGCATCCGTTAAGAATTTCCGTTTACTATTGTTAAGATTAAAAAGGTCCCAGCAGATCACTAAAGAGCAATATAACGACTTCACAGCTAACCTCGCCCAAATAGCCTACATTTACGGCCTTCCAAAAATTCACAAGCCCGATGTTCCCCTCCGACCAATCATATCTTACCATCTCTCTCCGGCATATACCCTGTCAAAATTTTTGTCCAACTTCTTGACCCCCCTTCTACAGTCTCCCCCATGGGAATATACCATTGCAAACTCCCCCTCGTTTGTGTCCTATATCACCAGCCTCACACCTCTCCCCAGGTCCATAATGGTTTCTTTCGATGTAACGTCTCTATATCTCTCACTTGCCCACCCCTTGATCATTAATAGTTTACGCACTTTCCTCGAAAATGCCCCCCTGTTAGACACCCTCACCGCGGAGACGGTTGTCGAGCTCACTTCCATATGCCTAGGCATGTCCACCTTCACATTTGATACCCAGTTTTTCAAGCAGACCAAGGGCTCCCCCATGGGTAGTCCCCTCTCAACCGTGGTGGCTGAGGTTGTCATGAGGTCACTGGACCAATGGATCACTTCACGCCATTCTTCAGACATCTTTCTATGGAGGCGGTACATCGATGATACCTTTTGCTTGGTAAGTGAGGTATCTGCCTCTCACATCCTATCTGACCTCAACTCCTTCCACCCAGACATAGCCTTCACCCATGAAACAGAAAATCACTCAGTCCTACCTTTCCTAGATACACTAGTCATACGCACCCCCAGCAGTTTCCATACCACAGTATACTATAAAAACAACACACCCCCACACCACACAAACTTCCGGTCACATTGCCCAACACCACACAAAATCAATACAGTTAGAGCTCTCACTAAACGTATCTTTACTCATTGTTCCCTCCCGTTATTCCAAACAATAGAAAAGGCTAAAATATTTTCATATTTATCCAAATCCGGCTACCCGATCCCCTTCATTCTTAAACACATGCATGACCCTCACCACAACAGTGCTCCAGCTATACACAGAAATATTTGCTCCCTTCCTTTTTGCCCCCAGTCTATCACCATAGCCGGGTTTTTAAGGCAACATGGCATTACAACATACTTCCAGAACCCACCTAACATCGCCACACTAATCCGACACCCCATTACCAGATCTTCCCTTCATGCGAGTGCTCTCCGTTCTGGTGGTGCTGTCTATTCCGTCTCTTGCGACCAATGCAATGCCACTTATGTCGGGGAGACGGGTAGATCCGTCGCCATCAGAATGGTTGAGCATTCCAGAAACATCTCTAATAAAAACCTAAATTCCCCTATTTACAGTCATTCTATGCAAACCGGTCATACATTTAATTTAACAAAGCCATCCATTCTATACAACAATATCAATAATAAGTACCAGAGACTTTTACTAGAGGCATTTGTGTCAATAAAAACAAACAGCATCAACAGGCATATAGATATACCGGAACAATACCATATGTTATGTGAATAGCCATAAGTTGCATTTACCTGCCCTTGATTAACACCATTCATAGTGCATATGTACTTAGTCCAGATTTATTAGCATTTAATCCCTATAATCTTTTTAGCATATTTGTTCTTATTTTATCTTTAAATACTTTTATCTTTTGCAATTATGTAAATTTTCTTTTCAGCTTTGTGTATATATGGATCCTCAGCGCGTTTATTACTCTTACCTGATGAAGGACGATATGTCCGAAAGCTTGTGTGCATGCCAATAAAAAGAAGCTCCTCTTCCCACTTTGTAAACTCGTTATTAACCTTCAGTGAAGAGCAGTTCTACTTAATTCAGAGGAATATTAGTCGCGATAACTACGTATTACGTAGTACCTGGAATAAACAGCTCTAGGGAATACGCTTTAGCTAATAGTGATAGCTTCGGGAGTCCCAATCATTATATGAACTGACGCACCTCTGAGTTCTAAGGCTGTCAACATATTTTAACAGTGGTGTCGAGAGAAGATTTGAGTGACTTCTATATATAATATCAGTGATATATACGAGGACAAATAAACTGCTATTTATGTGAAGTTCATACTCTAAACTTGACTTTAAAATATCGGCATATATATAGATGGATTCATACAGAGGCGTGATAACAGGTTTGGAACTTTGATGTGATGCTCGCTCTAAGGCTTAATAACTGCGCTATTGGTTGGTGGTGTCCCAGTCTCGTCTATTCCGCTCTGTAAGGCTACGTATAATATTTGTTTGTGTGTGTGTGTATGCAGGGGGATTATTCTCGCTACGTGAACCAACCTCTGTATTTAGGTTTCCTATTCATAGTTGTTATTGGGTCTGTGATACTGAATTATACTATTTTTTTTATCATAAAGGGTGTTTTATAACACGGATAGTTTATTTAAACAGTGCTTGTGTGTTGTGACTATTGAAAATTACATTTGTTTATTTATTTAATTCAGGTTTAGGTGCACGAGAGAGAATGGCACTAATTCTATTGACTGGTTTTACAGACCTAGAACCTTTTGTTGTTGTAGAGGAGGTTTAATTTATTAAGTGATAATGGACTCGATTTTTCCTAGTGATAGTGTTCTGGTTTCTAACTACTGCTACAATAATGTGCGTGGTGTCTCTGTAAATCTAATGATTGCAAATGAAAATCGTTGAAGCACAATCCTGGGCAAAGCTTGCTATATGTGCAGAAATCGTTTCATCCTTTCTCTGCTTCTCTTTATTCAATTTTCTCAATTGAACCTCTTATCACAAAGGCGCTGTATGAGAGTCAAGTTTAAGCTACTGTAGGTTAGGTTTGTTCTTGGTAATAAATGACTTTGAGACCACATTGGAAAGTTAAAATAGACTAAAGATCCCTAGCTGTGACAGCAATATTTTAAAGGGCAAGTTCTGTTCAAAAAGCATGGAGATGTTCTGGTCGAGGTTTGACCATAGCAGATCTCCTTTGAAAGGTTAAAACCAATCTATTAATGAATTTATAAAAACAGATAAATATTATCAACCTAGAGATTATATGAAAAACATGTTATCTTCGGGATAGGTTCTGAACTGTATTCTATAATTATAGAGTGAGAGTTGATTTATAAAATGGCTTAGTTATTTGGGAATAATCGATTTCTCTTTCTCTCTATTTTCAAGATATTTTTTACGACAAATAAAATATTCAATGGATCAAAAGCTAGTGAAAGTTGTCACGTAAAATGGGCAATAAACACCATATATAAATTAAAATTTCCACAATAATTCAATAAATGTAGTCATATGTAGTGCCTATATGTATTGGCCCTGTCGATTGCGCAGCTCATTTACTTTCTGCCACCATTCATACAGGCGGGACAACATTAAAGTGGCACAGGAGGCGCCGGGACATACGGGAAGATACACCTGCTGCTGTTGATTGGCCGGTGGGACGCATGCTCACTAGCCAGTGTGTGTTGCGAGATTTCGCTGGCTAAATTTTTAAAGCAGAAGTGGCGCCGTGTTTTCGGAGGGGTTAAATTAAAACAAATATTTAATCTCCCCTATTTAAATCCAAGTGTTTCGCTAATAAATTTCAATCAATCTTTATCTTTTTAAAAGTTTGATACTTAAGCAAATTTGTAATTAAAAAAAAAAAGAAAACACTTCGTCGCATATGGCTAATGCTCTAGTAGAGCTAACTTGCCCATCTTTTGAATATTAAACATGAAGAAGGGCAAATCAATTATATCGACATCAAGATATGATCCAAGTAATTGGAAGGGAGGAAAAAAGAACTTTAATAAATAACTAAGGACGAATCGATAACGAAAATACATCAGAATCGCTAGAAGAACAAAAGAGGAGGAAAATTTCTTCACACTAAATAAAATGTGGGGACGCGGAAGAAGAATAAAATCACACACTATTCTTCTAAATTTGTGAATTTTTTATCGTTGACTTTAGCGTTGAAATTCACACGAACTCTATTAATTTCGGTTGCATAGGAAATTGAGCAAAACAGGTGAATTAAACTCGGAATAAGTTGAATTAAGTGAAATGGAGAAAGTGACAAATATTGATAGCAGCTATCGGGGTTCAGCCGAAATTTCAGTCGCTTGTGATTTGGGTATACACTGGGCGAAGTATAAGTAAATTCTAAACGTCAATCAAATAATTGAATTTCCTACGAGAGATGTTGAAACAGAAGCAATTAACATATCTACCAACATCTCAAATAGGCACTCTATTCAATATTCACCATGTCTCATATGGACTAGTAATCGACCATATACACGAAGCTTATCTGACAAATTTAAAAATTGAAAAAATAGACACAAAATAAAAAACGTCGAAAAGTTGGTGGAATCATTATTGGTTTCTCCATCACGATAACGTATGACCGGCCCCACAGCCCTTTCAGATCTTTCTTTTGTTCACAATCAACCTTCTTTCGTGTCTTTGATTACCTCATTCTTTATAATTTAGTGATATAATGGTTCGAAAGAAAATGTTTCGACACCAGGCAATAAAAAAATATTTATTCGTCTGAAATAAATTATTGTTGTCAGTTTCCCAGAATTTAGAAAAGATGTAAAAATTGAACTGAATACCCTTTTATCACGCTTCTAAATAATATAATGAGAACATATCTTTAGTAAATGTTACTTATTATTTATAAATATATGGTTTTACATGGATTTCATATAGAAATATTTCTTTATTCAGTGCTTTCAAAATTTGTATAGAGGGTTCGAGTTCCATTTGCAATTTTCACTATTACTAGATTCACCATTTACTTCCAGGCTACAATTGGAGTGGTTTGAAACTTCTCTTTGACTTATTCCTTCATCTTACTCTAACTCGTCGTCTGCTGGCTTTCAAAAGGCGCAAAGCTAGAGGAAGACCAACGGTCCACCATTGACCATACATACACCAATCGGACCAAAATTCCGAGAACCAAGCACATGCCACTAAATTTAATATAGAACTTTATTGCCCAATACAATCTGTTAGATAAAAACGTTTCACGCTAATTGACTATAATGAACGCAAATCTAATTGGCTTACTGAGGTCACATGAATGTACAAAACAAATCAGCGAGTGAATAAACTAAACACAGATATATAGAAACCGATTAAAGTGTATATATATTATAGTAAATAAATAAAACTATAAAACAAAATACCAATAGGCTTCAAATTAGCATCTGAGCTGCTACACATTGTAATATATGTAAAATTAATTAATTGTACAATTTTTCAAAATTAAATCTCTTAATTAGTTTTAGGCAACATTTAATACGATAGGATAATACTCTGCAACAATCTTCTTAAAACTCTTGGTTGAAGGGGACTCTTCCATGTTATTACAAAAAATGCAATATTTTCATAAGCTTCGTTCGTTCCAGCAGCTTGCACATGAGTCATAATCGGCAGAAGAAATCTGCCCCCTCACTGCTAGTGCTGCTTATTTTCTTTCCATAGCAACATTTTTAATTTTGTTCGCCCCCAATCGATGTGAAGTGTTTCAAAGCCTCTTTAAAGTTTAGCTTCCCTGGCATTTGGCACATTTCACGCTCTATTATGTTTGGGCGACAATGTTGTCTCCTACTGAAGGGGAATTTACAACTTACCTTTCGATATTAATAAATGTCAAACTTCACCGGCTTAAAAAGGCTTTCCGTATAACGGGGCTGTTACACGACTTGAAACAACATTTCACTGAATATTGACGGAATCATCGGAGAATTTGCTATTTTTTGTTCTTTTTGAAATTGTATACTTTTCGATGAGTTCTTTGTATCCTTTTGTTCGAAAAAAAAAACAATTTTAAAAGAGCTTTATTTAAATACATTACGATATATTGTATTTAGAATTTGATCCGTACAGGTGATTCAGTTGATAAATAAAAAAGGAATTCAATAAAAAAAATCTCTAAGTTCTTCTTAAATATAGAAAGGGCATGGCTAATCAGTGGAGAACTGATGCCTTCTCTCTGTAAATTTGTATTCATTGTAGTATAATCTTCCACTCCCCTGACCTCATCCGCACCGTGGATATACAGACCGGACACGGTCCTGCGACGTAAATCAGCTCAAACTTCCACTCCAGCGACCCCACCCAGAATGTGTATGTACAGACCGGATACAACACTCCGGGGAAAGCCAGCCCAAACTTCCACTCCAGCGACCCCATCCAGAATGTGGGTGTACAGACCGGAGACAGCACTCCGGGGAAAGTCAGCTCAAACTTCCACTCCAGCGACTCCACCCAGACTGTGGATGTACAGACCGGACACAGCACTCCGAGGAAAGTCAGCCCAAACTTCCACTCCAGCGACCCCACCCAGACTGTGGATGTACAGACCGGACACAGCACTCCGAGGAAAGTCAGCCCAAACTTCCACTCCAGCGACCCCACCCAGACTGTGGGTGTACAGACCGGACACAGCACTCCGGGGAAAGTCAGCCCAAACTTGCACTCCAGCGACCCCACCCAGACTGTGGATGTACAGACCGGACACAGCACTCCGAGGAAAGTCAGCCCAAACTTCCACTCCAGCGACCCCACCCAGACTGTGGATGTACAGACCGGACACAGCACTCCAGGGAAAGTCAGCTCAAACTTCCACTCCAGCGACTCCACCCAGACTGTGGATGTACAGACCGGACACAGCACTCCGAGGAAAGTCAGCCCAAACTTCCACTCCAGCGACCCCACCCAGACTGTGGGTGTACAGACCTGACACAACACGCCGGGGAAAGTCAGCTCAAACTTCCACTCCAGCGACCCCACCCAGACTGTGGGTGTACAGACCGGACACAGCACTCCGGGGAAAGTCAGCCCAAACTTGCACTCCAGCGACCCCACCCAGACTGTGGGTGTACAGACCGGACACAACACGCCGGGGAAAGTCAGCTCAAACTTCCACTCCAGCGACCCCACCCAGACTGTGGATGTACAGACCGGACACAGCACTCCGGGGAAAGTCAGCCCAAACTTGCACTCCAGCGACCCCACCCAGACTGTGGATGTACAGACCGGACATAGCACTCCGGGGAAAGTCAGCCCAAACTTCCACTCCAGCGACCCCACCCAGGCTCGTGTCATGAGGAAGACAGATTGAAAATCCATTTGACACGGATTTTCCGGATGGATTGTAATTTATGACGAAGAAGGACTTTCCGCCGTAATCGACTTCCTTTCAAAAACTCTCACATATCGAATCGTCTATTTAATTTCTAATTTCCGTAAATAGTACAAATTGAAGAATAGCCATAAAGCTATAAATTACAATTAGGGGAGATATGAGATTCGCTATATAAATAATTCTATCAAATAAATCCCTCATCCAAACGCTGCCGTTACTTTTATTGCAAATTTATATATTCTATAAATTCGTAAATAAGAAAAAAAAACTTTACCTGAAGAAAAAAAAAATACTATAAAAAATAAATAAATAAATAAATGCGCTCACTTTTTTAGGTCATCATCAACAATGTTGTAACCTCATCATTTTAACAAATTCGGAAAGCTAATTTTTAAAATTTTAATATATATAAAAGTATTTTTTGTGAAGAGAGCCTTCGACCTTGAAGAGAATATGAACAATATGTTATAAAACCATGAGAAATATTAATGAAAAGGTGTATATAGGTACACACACAATTTTGTCCAATATGAATCAAATTCATTTCGTGAAAATAACTTTGTTTCAGCCGATATATTTCTTTTAAAAAATGGCAGTTATAATAGAAACGATTAATTTAATAAATATTATATAAAAATACATATATTTACTAAGTTATTTATACAAAGCAATAACGCGCCATCTATACATATGAAATAAAATGATTTAAAAGCACGAATGTTTCTTTTATACATAAAACAAACTTCTACTGTCCTTACTGCGATGATAAAATATATTGGGAGGGCTTGGCTCATCAGTGGTAGAAGTTATGTATAAAAAAAACATTCTCGCTTTTAAATCCTTTTATTTCATAAGTTATTTATGTTCAACGAAAATAAATCGAGATCGATTGTACAATTCAACATGGCAAATATTTCGTAGTTTTTTCACAGGGTGCAATGATTTAGAGGCCAAACATTTTCATATACCTTTGACAGGCAAGGATTTATTAATTTTAGGTTTCTATAAAAACAAACATAATAAAAGTAAACATACTAAAACATTTTTTCTCTAATCCGTTTTTTTTCTATATCTCCTTGTATTATTTCAAAAAAATAAAAATAAAAAAATAGACACTTCAGCGGGTAAAAGTTTTATTTTCTCAACGTTTCAACAAAAATCTTTTGTCTTCGTCAGGAGAAATAAATAGAGCATTTGGCAATGCTTTAAAAGTACTATAGTAATATTTTTGTGGTACCGCAAAATATTATTTCAAATCAATTTAAATTTGAACATTTATCAATACTCTTTCGAAGTAAACGAAATTTCTAAAACAGAAAATCAATTATTTATAATTTGAACCCTATTTTTAAATTCAATTGCACCTATTTATCAACACTATGATTCTTAAAATATGTTATAATCTTTCACAAACACACACCTGAGAGAATGATATTTATGTGGAAAAAGGACACACCTATATATATATATTTATTTAAAATTGTTGCATGACGTGACGTGTGAAAACGGACCTCTCTCCTTTATAAAAAAAAGAAAATAATTAATGTTGTTGTTGATCTGTCCAATGAAGAGTCTCAGATGTCTCCATGCATTTCTATCACAGCAGTCGCAATGTACTCTTAGGTGTGTAAAGCTGCTGATATGGGTCCATGTCAATTTTCTGCAAGGCTGTGGCCGTTGCAGGGCATGTGAATATGTGGGTAGGTGTTAGTTCCACACCAGGAGAGTTGTTGCATGTCCTGCAGGTTCTTATGCCATCTGGATGTATTGTCATTTCTTTATAGTGTTTTGTTCTAAGTCTTGTTATTGTTTTTGTGATTCTTCTTTCAGAGCTTATATCGCATATTTGAGCTTTCCTTATCTTTTGTTGAATCATCTTGTATTTTGCTAAACGGTTAATAGATATTGCACCAGATCGTTCCGACTAAGATTGGCTAATATGTACCGGATTTGACAAATTCAAAAGAATACGATCGTATGGCCCCCGAAAAATGCTTTTTTGAGAATTCTTCAAATCTTTTGTTCCATAAATAATGGCGGATTTTATATTGTCGAAATATTGGAAGTCCAGGGCGTATTTCAACGTATTCCTGATATACAAGTATATTTTAAGCACATATATATTTTTTTCTTATTAAATTATATTTTCAAAATTTGGTATGACAATATATTTTATGTGCAATTTAAAGTGTTACAACATTCATTTAAAACAAGCACCCGCCATATTTTTCTAATGAGTTCCAACTTGGACATCATGCTGTGGAAATGGGTCTAAAAGGTATCAGCAAATGCGCCGAGCCGATGACACCGCCTAGAGCAGGCCTGGCCAACCCGCGGCTCTCGGGCCACATGCGGCCCACCGTAAAAATTTTGCGGCTTGCCATTTAACTTTATATTTCTTTTGTAACTTTCATTTCTCGTCTGTATATTCAAAAACAGAAAATATATTGAAATAATTATAATAATTTTTTTATTTAAAATATGTCCCACAATTTTCAAAATTCATATTTGATTCCATAAAAAGGAATAAAAAAGTTAGGAATAATGGTAATTAATAGAGAAATATTTTTTTTATTTTAAATTGTTATTATTATTTTTATATAAAAAACCAGCCGAAAAATAATAAATAAAAACATTAAGCATTAAGGAAGTATTAAGTATTTTAAAAATACATTTTAAAGTTAAAATTTGATATAGTTAACGTTTTTAGACCTTGTTTACCCTTCCGTGCGGCCCGTGGCGTCATTTAGGTTGGCCAGGGCTGGCTTAGTGGATGAAGAGGTTGATTCTAGGCCAAGGATTATAGTCAAGCCGACTCGGAACTACATAAGAGGTTATTGAAAATGTACCGTTGATCAGTCTACTGAGCCATCTGAATCTAATTGCAAAGATAAAGGAGTTTGACAAATGGGCGTGTGCCGCACAAATTGAAAGAACTTGAGAAAAAAATTGTTTTAAAAAGTTCTTTGTTGTGAAGTAAAAGAAAATTGACTGTGTTTGGTGATCTACGACTGGTCTAGTCCAGTAGAGCATCTTGTGGGTCAACTATAACAGTAGATATATCTTGAGATAAAAGGCGATCCCCATTGACTATATATATATATATAATTAAATTAAATTACACATATACATTAAATTACATCAAATATATTATAACACCTTGATAAAGGTTGGCGTTCAGCCAACTGAAATATTGGTATAATAAATGATATTTTGATCCAATATATGCCTCTTTAATTAAAGATTTATTTATGGAGAGAGAGAGAGATTGCTCTATTTTCAATATATATATTATAAAGAAGCAATCCCTCGAAACATTTTGAGAAGCATCTCTATCACTTCCTAGATGTCAAATGTTTTAAAATAAAGGTGATTCCGAAATGCATAAATTAATCGTCTCCAGAACTCGAGGCTTTTAGCCTATTTATAAGCATTATTTGCTTGATGATAAGCATCTATTATTGGCAAAAAAGAAGTATACAATCCATAGATTTTTTATTCAGATAAAAAGTTTTGGAATTGAAATGTTGCGCTTGAAATATTCCCTAAACATCTACTTTATTTATGCAATAACTGAGTACAAATACAAATCTATTTTTAGAACGGCAGTTTGTTGATTCGCATTGAAGTGATTTACTGGTTAGTCCACTAATACCATTTAGTGTCAATGGGTGACATGTGCAAATACTTAAGGAATAATACGATGCACTGGAGGCAGACAAGCGGACAATTCCTACTGTCACCCATTTCCCCGAGGAGCAGGACAAATCCGGTCATTGGAAGCCAAATCCTGGGATTATGGTTTGGGGAGGGGGATGTGCCATCATTCTCTTACTGATCTCACTTAGTCTGACTCAATCTGGGTTTGTATCAACACCCCAGCCCTAAGCCCTGTCTTCAAAGTGAATAATTAAACGTCATGGAGACTGTCACACAGACTCTAATTTGCATCTCCACAACTCGCAAGTCCCTCCGCGGTTAGATCATTCCACCGCCTTCTTTAATCCATCTCACTTCGTCAGTTTAAGTCCACAGCTATTCATTAACAATTAAATGGATTAAACAAACCGTTTAAATGTACTGTATATTTTGAGACAGAAAGTTAACGTATAATCTTTAATAAGGCTCAATACACCTCAATCATGGATACTTCTGATCGTTCACTGTGCACAGTCACTTCCATTTACCTTTGGTGTGTTTAATGAAGAAAGCCTTCTATCAGCTGAGTCGTTCGTTTAAGAATAAAGCAGTTAGTTGATTATCTTCACGCGAGTAAATGAACTAATATTTCACAATATAAATATGGGAACTTCACATTAACCCTTCAAATTTTATCCTATGTTTTAACGACTCATTGTTCCCTTCTTCAAAAGTTTCCCTTTGTGAAATCACACAAATTTGTTAAATATATATAATAAAATAGCTGAAAACCTTAGTAAATATTGAATTTAAAATAAACAGAGAAAGAAATTTGACACATAAAATTCAATCTATAAAAAGAAACCTTTCCCGTTAAAATAGACACTAAAACTTGGCCCCATATTTTGGCGATCTATGCAAACTATCGGACTCAGGTCGGTGACGGGAGAGGCGACCTCTTTTAATAGATAGATCAATTTCCTCCCGGCAAAATTTCCATCTATAAAATTCAATATGTGCCTCATTTGAAAATATTTTCCTTTATCTTCGATCGTCTGCCTCACCTTTGAAATTTTCTCTAGAAGTTCTTTAAGGATATCCGCTATATGACCCACCATCTCCAAATAATTGTAGAAGCATTATGTATCTATTTGGGAAAAATTATTATTGAGAGATATCAAACGATTTATTTTTTTTATCAAGGCTTTAAAGTATGTCTTGACAATATACGAGGGCCATCCAATAAATAAGTTTCCCTATTTTTTTTTTCTGCGAACGAAACGTTGTAAAAATTAGTTAGTAGTGTAAGAAATGGTCACTAGGATGCGTTGGAAGCGCGTGACCCTCAAAATCACGTTACTCGTACGCGCAAGTCCGTAGCGCTTCAGTTTCCACTGGTGAACGTGTCCACTTGCGAACTCCGTTCTGTAATTCGTTTTTTCATGGCGAAAAATGAAACTGCGGTTAATATTCATCGCAATTTAGTGTCAGTGTATAGTGAAGGATGTATGAGCATCCAAATGGTTCGCCGATGGCGTTCATGGTTCTTGGAAGGACGGCAAAACGTGCATGATGATGAGCGAAGCGGCAGGCCCGTTACTGCTACGGACATTGCAGCCGTTGCTGCTGTTCGGAATGTGGTGGAAGCAGATCGCCGCGTCACCATTGACGAAATAATGATTCGACTACTTCCTGGAATCGAAATTGGACGCTCTTCCATTGGAACAATCATGTCAGATGTTTTGAATTTTCGCAAAGTTTGCGCAAGATGAGTCCCGCGTTTGCTCTAGGAAAATCACAAGCAACAACGGATGGAGACAGCCCGAGCTTTCCTGGTAATGCATCGAAAAGATGGAGATCAACTGTTTTCTCGTATTGTCACTGGAGATGAAAGCTGGGAGCATCATTCAACTCCAGAAATAAAACGACAAAGCATGGTGTGGAAGAAGCCTGAGGAAAGTGCACCAAAAAAGGCGATGGTCACAATCTCTGCAGGCAAAGTTATGGCTATCGTCTTTTGGGACTGTAAGGGTGTTTTATTGGTTGACTAACTGCCCCCAAACACTACGGTTAATGCTGCGAGGTACTGCGAAGTCCTCACTAAACTCAGAGCGGCAATAAAACGGAAACGTCCTGGACTTTTGTCTCGGAAAGTGTTACTCGTCCATGACAATGATCGCCCTCACGCAGCTCGAACGACCCAAACGTTGCTGGAAAACTTCAAATGGGACATTTTCACACATCCACCTTATTCTCCGGATCTTGCCCCAAGCGATTTCCCTCTTTTTCCAGCACTCAAGTTGCACCTTGGAGGCAAGCACTTTGCGATTGATCACGAAGTGCAGGCGGAGGCGAACCACTGACTACGAAGACAGAACACGGCTTGGTACAACAGTGGTATCAAAAAATTGCTACAACGGTACCAAAAATGTTTGGGCAGAAATGGTGAGTATGTAGAGAAGTAGTCTATAAGTTGTATAATGAAAATGAAATAACTGCATAATTGTAAATAATGTTGTTTGTTTGTTAAAAAAATAGGGAAACTTATTTATTGGATGGCCCTCGTATAAAACCATATAAAATATTTTGAGAGGGAGAACATAAAACTTCCAATATTTCAATGAGTACTGAACGTTTCTGGTCAATCTGCCATCGGATATATTTATGATCTACAATATCATTTATTGTAGAAATTAAACTCTTAAAACCACGATCATCAAAACAATAATAAACAATAAGAGGAGCTTCTTGTGTAAATTTTCTTTAATACCGCAAGCTTTCGAACAGAACGTTCTTCAACGGGCGTGGATAGTTCGTTTTTACTATCCACGCCCGTTGAAGAACGTTCTGTTCGAAAGCTTGCGGTATTAAAGAAAATTTACACAAGAAGCTCCTCTTATTGTTTATTATTGTTTTGAATATCATTTATTATTATAAAATATGTATGAGATATGGAGGGAGGTTCCACTCAATATTAAAAAAGAGCAAACTGTATACACTAGGAACACCATAAGAATACCTAGATACATATATATTAGGAGTATAAATAAGTTCGTTAATTTTTTTTAATTTTATTTGACATATCGGACGCGATATCCCAGCTCGGGATACTTGCGCCTAAATACATTTTAGTAGATTATATACAATTCATTTTATACAATTTAATAACCGGACTAAAAACATAATTAAAACTTAAACGATGGCACTCTAAAACAGAAGAGAAAATCCAAAATGGATTATTTTATCAACCTATATACAACTCAATAACCGACTAAAAACACAATTAAAACTAAAACGATGGTTTTCTCAAACAGAAGAGAAAATCCAAAATAAATTATTTTAGCAACCTATATACAATTCAGTATATACAACACAATAACCGGTTAAAAACACAATTAAAACTGAAACTATGGTTTTCTTAAACAGAAGAGAAAATCCAAAATGAACTTACAAAAATTATTGAATTTTACATAAGTGTCTTTGTTATATACAAATTCGCAAACCTCTTCGATGGGATAAAAATGATTACTTCTGTAGCTGTGGAATATCGGACATTCCATCAATAAATGCATTGAGTCTTGGTTTTCTTTTCCACAGAAACAGCTAGGATCATCCGTTGCCCCGATTTTCGACAGAAATTCTCCAAAATTACCATGACCCGTGACGAACTGTGAGTTATAAAAATTCGGACGAAAATAAAAAGGAATTCCAAATGGGAAAAATTTTCTGAATGTTTCATTAGTGTTAGCTATTGTTTCAGCCATTCTTGATTCTATGTAGTTATGAATTATAGTCGGGGCATGCGGTCTGAATACATTAATTTCTTCTTTTGATAAATTGGCCAAATCGTATTTTATTATCAACGATTCTATTTGATCTGTGAGAATAGGTATTTTTGCCAAACTATGAATACAATTTGATGAGGTCGTTTTATAGGCTCTCACTACCCAAAGAAGAATCTGATATTGCTGGGAGTTTAATCTTTGCTTACTTCTTTTATTAATAAATTTATACCATATTTCAGATCCATAGGTTAGTATTGGCCTGAAAAGAGTTTTATATAAAATTAATCTTTTTTTAGCATCCAATCCCCACATCTTCCCACAGAGCGAAAACAAAAGATTTTTCATACGGTTGATTTTACAAAGAATATCATTAATGTGGGGTGTGAAGTTAATTTTTGACTTAATTCTGTGATTAGAAAATTTTATACCTAAAATTTTTACCTCTTCCACTGGTTTTATTATGAAATTTGGAGTTCCCATTGGAATATTTTGTTTGCCGTGCATATGTATTAAGCCGGTTTTCTCCGGGCTTAGCTTTAGCTTATTTCTTGTACACCATTGTATTACATAATTTAAAGTTCTTTCTGTTTCATTTTTTAACCCTTCTATGGTCTTGTGCCAGCAAACAATCGAAACATCATCCGCATAACAGATTATTTCAGAATTTGGGGATGCGAAGTTGATCAACAAATCATTCAGGACTATATTCCACAATAAAGGTGATAATGGTCCGCCTTGAGGACATCCCTTTGATAAATATTTCGAAATTGTTGTATTCGAGAAGGTGAGACTTGTTTTTCTTCTCCGATTTAAAAATGATTGGATAATTTTTATAAGAACTGCTGGGACGTGGTCTTCGTCCATTCTTTTTATTAAGGCAGGCCACCACGCATTATCAAATGCACCACTTATATCAATGGCAATCAATGCAACCAATTCGTTTTGTTTGTGCTTCAGTATGGTCTCGGTTATTTTGTCCAATGCCGTTATTGTAGATTTTCTTTTCGTAAATCCATGTTGTCTATGGCTCAGTAAGTTATTATGATTATAATAATTGAGTATTTTATTTTTAATGATCGTTTCAAATATTTTTGAGAAATTTGATGTTAGTGAAATTGGGCGATAGCTATTAATTGCTTCGTAGTCAGCTTTTTGCGGTTTCGTAATAATTTTTAATACCGAATGTTTCCAGCTTTCAGGATAGTAACCCAGCACCAGACACTCATTAAAGAGTTTGACTAAACTGGGTAGGATTGATAATAATGAGTGCTTAATCATATAATTACTCACGTTATCTGGACCAGGAGCCTTTCTGATATTAAGATTCGAGCACAAATCCTTTATTTCCTTTTCAGTAATAAAAATGATTTCCCTGTTGGTAAAACTTGGGATGTGATTTCTAATTAAAGTGTGTTCTTCATTGTCCAACCGCACATCATCATCAGGAAAAAATGCTGTTAGCATTTCCTTCATCTTTTGCTCTCTCATGCATTCTGCAGTTTTATTCAGTAATGGTATGCCCACTTGAATATCGGCCGATCTTAACCGTTTAAAAATCCTGTATGCATTCCCGAAAGCATTCGTAGACTCATTTTCTTCAATAAATATTTTCCACGACGTCTTTTTTGCTCTATTGATGGATCTTAAGTATTTATTTCTTGCCGCTCTGTAAATACTCGGATTCAGGTTACCCCCTCTATAATACAAATTCCTGAGATAATGTAAATGTTCTTTTAATTGTTGAAGCTCTTTATTCCACCAATTTTTGGAAGTAGTCGTGTTTATAGAGGTGTGATGCTTGACGTCGAGAGAAGAGTATGCAGCTTCAATTACTAAATTTGTCAATTTGTTTACCACATTATCAATATCTTCACAATTGACAATGTGCTTAGAAGCTGAATTTAAATCCAGTAAATCCGAAGGCGAAATACTCTCAGCAAATTTGGTCCAATTCGCCGATTTTTCTCTGAATTTCCATGTCGATGTCTGTCTATTATTGTTTGCCAAGTTTATCATATTGAAGATATCAAAAAGTATTGCCAAATGGTCTGAGGTAACAGAAAGTGCTGAGGTTCTCCAGTTATGTATAAGACCAATGGAATGTTTATTAGAAATTGTCAAGTCGATTATGCTAGCATTTCTGCAAGTTGGGATTTTAAGATTATGAACAAATAGATTCTGCTCCTCGATAGTAGACTTTAGAATGTATCCGTTTTTATTTGTCGTTGAATCGAACCAGAGTGGATGTCTTGAATTGAAATCTCCACAAAGGATAATTGGGAGTTGACCAAAGGCCTCAAGTATTTCTGAGATGAATTGGATATGAAATGCAGCCATTGAGTTTGGGTGTATATAGATATTGGCAATAACTATTCTTTTCCCGTTGAAATAGAGAGAGATCGCTGTACAAAAGGAATTTGTAAACCTGTTAATTTTCTCATATATTATGTTGCGGTTCAAAATAATAGTAGCAGTATAAATTTGCCTATCTGTGCTAGAATATACTATTCGTGAATTCTTGCCAAATTTCACTGTATCATTGCACATGTATGGTTCTTGTAGAAATATGATGTCAGGAAGATCGTCTGCGATTGTCACACCTAACTCACTAGTTGCCATCATACTTTTCCTTGCATTAAATTGTATACATCTGATATTGTTATCATTCATCTGAATGGTATTGAGTTCTTTGTATTACTATTTCCATCTGGGTTTTGTACAGGGGACATTCGCTGGAGTTCGCCTTGTGATCAAGAGACCTTCCATTCTTGTACCTCGGGTGTTTAGCGCAGTTGAAACATTTTTGTTTACGCGAACACTCATGATTTCCCGCCGCGCCGCATATTAGGCAAATCTTTTCATGGGAGCATTCGCTGATTTTATGTCTTGGATTAAACTCAAAACATTTCTGGCACTGCCTAACTAATACTTTGTCGTGTATATGGCATCTCTCACAGTCGGTATAGATAAAATTACCCTTCTTCCTTAAGGTTTGATACACTCGTGGAGAAACTCGCAGCACTACATTGTGGTGAGAGGTATTGGATTTCATGGGGAACAGCACTCGGATTTCATTCTCTAGTCCACTCAAATCAGGATTCATGGTACATATGATTGGTATTAAATTATTAACTTCCGTTAATTTACTGACATTTTTTATAATAATTGTTGGGTCTCTAGGTTGCGGGGTAAAAATTTTACTATTTGCTTTCAATTCCGCCGCCATGCTCAGTTCCTTTAACAAGTGTTTAGCCTCTTCGTCGCTAGGAGTTTTTATTACTACTGCATTTTTGGTGTTAATAATTTTATTAATTCGTATCCCACTACCGTTTTCTCGTAACTTTTTTATATTAGTTGAAATTGCCTGAGCTATGTTGTTAATAGGCTCATTATTTAGAGGAACTGCGAGCAGTGTAGCTTCAGTGTTTAAGGTCCGTTGTCTTTCCTCAATAAATTTCTGTGTATGATCTCTCTGTGTAACTTGGGCATAAGATAATCCTTTCGAGGAGATCACGCTTCGAATATCACCGAGCTTCTCTTCCACCATGTTGCCGACGGTTTCCTTCATCTGTGCCAAAAGGTTCTCGTTATCCGATTCAACCATAGAAGAAATTCCATCTTTCGTTTGTTTTAACATAGTCGAAAGATATGATAAATCATTTTTAGTCAAATTTTTTTGATTTTGTTGAAATTTATTCTCAAAGTATGCAAAAATTTCATCCAGTTTCAAATTTAGTAACCTAACCATAGAATTCATATTTAATCAAAAGAGAAACAATTCGAACTATATAAAAAAAAGCAAGGTAAAATTAAATAGCAAAACTATAAACCGATTTAAAACATTTCAACATAAGCATTTAGGAAAATAAATTAAGAAATTTAGGCAGTGTTTACCGAAACTTGCGGAGCGAGATGACGCACGTCCAGCCAGATCGGCCACCTATGATTTATATATTAATATAGTATAATAAAGTATGTATAAATAAATATAGGGCATATACTGGATATAAATTATTAATCAGCTAGTATTTCTAGGGGCAACACGCCTCTCTTTATCAAAGCTTTTCGTTGATTTAAACTAAATCACGTGGGTATGTGATCCACTCACGCTATACAAGACCAAAGCGAGAAACCATTTAAAGAAAATATATATATCTGTACATACATGACTACTTAAAATTGTATCCATTATTCCTGTAGAAGGGCAGCTTGCGCCCGAAAGCTCGAATTGATTTTTCAAATAAAGAAACTTATCCTTTTTGAATCTATTCGTTATTAAAATAAGTTCGTTCTTTTTTTTTTTAATTTGGAGCTTTATTGTGAAAAATTGGTTAGACCTTCAATGTTCAAAGTATTGTCCGTCGCTAGCCACCACTTTTGCCATATTTCTGGCAAAAAGGAAGCCTCATGATGACGCTTTAAAATAATGGTGTTGCCAGGTAAAACAATGGAATAATAAACTAGTAGCGCCATCTTTATCAAAACCGCACGAACTTATTTCTTATCACAATAATATATAGAAATAAAAGAAGATAGAAAATGATCTAGATATAATATAAGTTTTATTAATTTTTTTGAAACATTATACTTATAAAAATATAGATATACATTGGTCAGGTAATGTAATTAGAAAATTATCATCACTGTGCCTATTTATAATTGAAATAATTAGTTCAAAGGCCATTCACAGCTCAATTATGGAAGTAAATTTTGTTTTAAATTTAATTGTGAACATCGTTTGAAAATACTTGAGCAAAGTAGAATCAAGTACATTATTTCTCAAACTACGTGGTGAATTACAAATACAGTTATCTATATAACCTACCTATATTGAAGTTACTGCATGCCTTATACATTCCTGTATACTGAGATCAGACTCTTGCTTTTGAAAGTAAATTCTTCAGAAGATGGCTGAATATGTGTTTGACATTACCAAGAAGGTAATAAGATGTTTGGAAGACATCACAAGGAGGAAACAATACCCAGGTCAGGTGGGGGGTTCCCCACTCCGCCTTAGAGGGTTTAACCACAGGGCAACGAGGAAGGACAACTGGCAAACTTGATAGATGCCATCAAAAGGTGGACGGACACACCTCTCAAGGAGCTATAGACAAAATATCGCTCAATGAGCTTTATCCAAAGATGACTACAAAAGGTCAAATATCTTGGAACTTACACCATAAACAACTTGGTAACCATTCAACATTTGCCTTATCTCAAATATTTACATTCATTGATAGGTATGATTGGTAAAATATCTTGAAAGTTGCTCCAACACACAACCATTGTACACCTTTCTTATTTCAATAAAATCTCTCTAATGATGGAAACAATAGGTCAAATATATTGAAATTACACCATTAACACTTTAAATATTATTGTGAACTTTCCTATGTCTCACTCGATGGCCACACTTAGTGAGAGCCATTTTATTCCCCAACGGTTCTAAATGGACTATGGGTCAACGATAACATTTGTAATATATAGGTATATTCAAAGTGATGTCAAATAAGTTCCTTAATTCAACTATAATTTAATATTACAACGTGGGGCATTTATTATTCAATCAATGGAGCCGGCTGGTATACGAGTCCTGTAATTATTTCGCAACCCAGCAGGCTGGTGTATATACTAAATACGGGGTATATGTAATTTGGGTAAAGCCTTCGTATTTAATATGTAAATAATATTTGCACGGGAGCAGCATGTAAATTAACTTCCTCAAGGACTGTGATCGAAACATTCCATTTATATTAATGAAGAAATGATTGAGGACCTATTAACCTAAATAATTTACCTGCGCCCGTCCGTTATTTACCAGAGTTAGTTAGCTGTGGGGATTAGGGCAAAGTTGGAGTGTGGCTGGCTCCCACATTTGTTAATTTAGAGTTCGGAGCAAGATAGATAGAGAAGGCTCGACACACTGATTAGACCGATAATTATAGAACACGGAGGGAGTGTATTGTGGAGCCATATAATTTGATTTTCAACGGAGAATGGATGTCCTTTAGCATGTAACAATAGATTTCAGTATAGAAATCCTATGTGAAGGAAATAGTTTTGTAAATATACATATGCATACACATGTCCAGGACATGGATGGGGTAGTTCTTTGGTAGTTGTAATAAACCACACACAGTAGGTAGCATCAAACTTTGATGTCACAGCAGTGGTCGCTTGGGGAGGTGGTCGTCTAAGAGAAGAGTCGCTCTAAGAAGGGGTATTGCTTAAATATTATATTAATATTTTATAATAACAAATATTACTATAATAAGAGAGTAGTTATATAAATAAAAATATGAAATAAGAAGCACCTTCCAATTCGTCTTTTAATTTTTTTTATTCAACACTTTGCGCATGTAACTTTTTATATTATGAATATTAATAATCAAAGGAATAGTGATATAGGTCAACAATACTAATAAGAGTAATAATGAAAGAGTATTTTGATAGGTAATATATGATTAGCTTTCTCTAGCATTTCTTTATACTATAAATACAAGATTCTGCGTGTGGAAAAAGCGCGCGTTGAAATATGACATTAGATTACACTCGTTAATTGATAAAATGAAAGTTAGCATGCTCAAGACAATTGTAGATTTCCAACAGGTCATCTCATCTGGAGCCGAAAACAGCTGTTTTTTCATTATTTTACTTCGTGGTAAAAGGGTTCTAGGGTTTTTAGGAAAATTTCTAGGTCGTATCATAATACAAAATATATTTTCTTATTTAAACATTTTAATATTTGCAATGCCTAATTTTATATAAATATATCCATTTATTACGACCTTAACGGGAGCATAAAACCTCAGGTTTTTAGCGAAAAGTAATTAATTCTGAACGCTTTCCTCTAGGTGATATTCAGATAACAACTAGACTACACTAAACGTTGGGTATCTATATATCGAAAGTATATAGTAGTTTTAATGGATTTAATAATAATATTTTTAAATAATAGCGCGAGAAAACGAAGCTTTCTTGGTAGCAGAGCATTATCAATTTGGACTAGGTCTGGCTGAAGACTCCTCCATATCCTCCACAGTAACAAGAGAGGGTTACTGTCAGGGTTGGAGATGGTGGGGACACCACCTCGTTATTTGGAGAACAGCCCTCTAACCTAGGAACAACCGATCAAGAGACATTTGTTAATAAAATGTATACATCCTTATTTCTATTCAGCCTTGGCACTAATTAGCAACTCTGCCTTTGCCGGTTCCAAGCCCGGATTGAAAAAGAGGAGGGGGAGCAGTGACAAGCTCGCTAAAAAACCTGGACTCAGCTGGCCCGGCTGATAGTACCCTGTGAAGGCTCCTGATCAAAGGATACAGGATGAGTAGCGTCTGTACTCAATGTTAGGAGCGGCTGTACATGGTGTCTCTTCCTCATTTCAGAGGCGATCATTTCATATTGGAGCTAAGTCGACCTGCTACTGAGTAGTGCTTCCAGTGTCAATGACAAGAGTAGACACATTCTACTTCACCCAATCATTATGGTTGTCAAATCTCTTTTGATGAGCTCTACTCATCTCCAGCAGACAGCATCAAAAATATCAAGCCAACAGGCATGATGCCCTGATATGATTGAGTGGAGATAAGAAATAAGAAGAAGACTATTTGCGAATATATAGAACTAAAATTAACTTACATTAATCAGACTCTTTGATTCCGACAATGCGCAAGATTATAAATGAAACGACTTATTTATTTTACCAGGCTCATTGATTGTTATCATGCATGATCAAAGTTAACACACTAAGCGACTTTACCACAATCATTAGCTTCGGAAATACAAATAAAAAATATTAAATTGACCAACTTCTCAAATTCAACAGAATTTTAGGTTTCTGAAATCTAGATTCGGGAAATTGAACCTAAACAATATCCCAATTTTCCAGAATCGTATGCTACGGCAATGGAAGATAGATAATAACCGACAGCAATAACGCTGGAAGAATGGGAACCTCTGTCTATGGTCTCCGGCGGGCAAGGAGAGAGCGGCCAACTTTACTGGCTTCGGAAATGACAGATTGAATATCGAACTTTAGGCATTATTTATTCTCACAAGAATCCTTGGATTGAGCATTAGATAAATGTTGGAATGACCCAACCCCAAGTTGTCCTCTTTTGTCCCCGGTCTCTCACGATGATTACGAATCAAGGTCAACTTGTGGAATCGCTGACTAAGGCGATGGCGGAATAAAGATCAAACTTCAGGACTACTCGACTTTATCTTGACAGGAATCACAGGCTCCACACCCCACAGAGAGTAAATCCCTCCCATGCCCATGGATGATTAATGAGACATGCTGATATATGTAAATTTAATTGACCTTTCTCTCATCATTATCTTTCATGTTATTATCCTAATGAGGCGAATATTGAGGCACATATATGTAATGCAAACTTATTTAAAGACTAATCAAATTATATCCAAGCACCAATTATTCCACTATTTTCAGATAATTGTGTAAGTGATAAACAGAGAAGTGTAGGTTAAATATTTAGACATTAAGCACAATAGAATTTATGTGAAATAATCTTAATTTTATTATAAAATATATTTCAGCAATATATTCTCTTCATTACTATTATCTGTACTGCAAATATATACTTCTTGGTTCCAAGAAACACTTCCTTATTCTCGGTAAAATTAGAACAACATTGACACTCCATAAAAATCGAAATATTTTTTTTTCTCTTAGAGATAGAGTAAATAAAATATTAAATATTGATTTATATTCTCTCTATTTCCAGGTATGAACAAAATAAGTTGTGAGGTGCCATGAATTTTTAAACTGGCTCTAATTGAAAGTTTTAAAGGGATGTTCAAGCTAAGTGCTCAGGTCGAGCCAATTAAGACAAATTAGCGGCCCTTTTAGGCTTAGCTTTTAATTTTGCTGGGGTGTTTGCCGATGGATTAAAATGTGGTCTGAGATTTTCTTGGAGGCGATTTGTCTAACAATGTTGGCTTAACTCGGGCTTCAAACACTGTATAGACCGCAGCTTCCTGCCGGCATTGTGAATTAACACAATAAACTAGCGACGGATACATGTCGATATACGAGACATAGTATACGTAGTATACGAGTACATAAGATTTAATTCTGTAGTTTAACATCCATATTTTATTATAAATTGTGCGGATATTGGTTATATTTGGTAGAAGGAAGAAATACACATTCAATCTCATATTTAACAATGAAGATAAAGAAATATTGTGAATGCAGTGTTTTTTTTTTAAATATATAAGTATATAATCCTTAATACAGATAAAACGTATACTAATACAAGTTACGATCAAAAAGTAAGCTAACTTTTTAAAAATAAAAAATACCTATAGGGTAAATCATTTTATTCATTATATTTTTCAAAATAGGACCCTCCATTGTCTACACATTTTTCCAGCGGTCAAAAAGCTCTTTAAAAGCAGTTTCATAGTAATTTTCCTGAGCTTGTTTATTTCAGCCACCGCATTTTTAATAATCTCTTCAGATGATGAAAAGCGTCTTCCTTTTAACTCAAGTTTGAGTTTAGGAAAATAAAAGAAATCACAGGGGGGGGAGGTCTGGGGAATAATAAAGATGTGATAAAACAGTTACAGAGTGCTTAGCTAAATAATCCATAACCAAGGTGGCTTTATGGGCAGGGTCGTTGTTATGAAGCAACTTCCATTGTTGTGACTGAAAGAGCAGGTTCCTTTTCCTTCGTATTGAATATATAAAGCGCACAGGTATTTATTTGTATTTGTTTTTATTGATATAAGTTCTCTCTGGAATAAAATCATAATATAAAACTCCTTGGTAGTAGAAAAAAAAAAAACAATAAGCATTACTTTTCGCTTTGATCGGTAAAGCGAACTTTTTTCCTCCGAGAAAAACTCGGAGTGTGCCATTTAAGTGATTGTTTCGTGGTTTGTGGATCATAAGGCTAGCACCATTTTACATCTCCAGTTATTATTGTTAAAAGGTCTCGGTTATTAATTGCACTTTCAATTAAATCAATACACATTTTCAATATGTTCCGTTTTTTGCACGGTTAGATGTCGTGGAACAAAGCAATCACAAAGATTTTATTCATGTTTAATATTCATTAACAATACTTTGGCGGCTACCATATGAAATTCCAAATATTTACGATATCGTTTCAATAGTTAACATTCTACCAGCTCAAATACAATCACTAACCTGATAGATGTTGTGCTCCGTCGTCCAAATTAAGGGACGTCCTGACTTTGGATAATCCTCGATACTCTGACGGCCATCTTTAAATCAATTGTACCAGAAATGTGTGCGTGTACTTGAGTTTTTAATTTTTTTTTTTTTAACTCCATACGCTTTCTTTATCAAATTAATGTCTTAGTAAAATATTCATTTGTTTTTTTAATACAAAATTTCATGTTAGCTCTTCGTTCCAAAGCCGACATTACAAAATCTGAAGAAAGCAATAAACAAAGAACCTTTATCGTCCTACAATGAGTTTTACGCGCTTGCGCTATTACCAGTGTTGCTATCCTTATTTGTTGTTTAGGCTTTATTCTAAAATAATATATATTTTTAAATATTTGATTTCAAATCTTGATTTAAAAATATATATTGGTCACTTTTTTTTATCGCATCTTGCATATAGGGTATTGGAAAATTAACAAATTTGTTGGATTCCACCTTCGACATATCATTCGGCAATCAGCATTCGTAATCTAACTTTTGAAGCATTTAATATAAATATATATATATATATATGTTATGAATATTTTGTTGTTGTTGTTAGATAAGGCTTGATAAGACAAAGGATCGATAAGATAAAGGGTTGAGGTGCAGTCGTGATAAAAAAATATAATTATTTACCGTCAAGTAGCTTTTATTTTCAATTACTTGAGGAAATATTACACATTAGTTATTTTCACATTATATAGAATTTATAAAGTTAATCCTATATTAGTGATTTAAATGGATAGATATATTAACTACGCATATTTACAACAAAACTATACAACAAAAACTGAAAGTCTTTCTAAAAACGATAATAACAAAAGTAAAATTATCAATGAATAAAATATATATTTTTTAAAATATAGAAATATTTGAGTTTTTATAGATTATATATATATATATATATATATATATATATATATATTCTCAAAACCTCTTTGCAAAATCCAGACCTCGCCAGTAAGTGCAAGTTACTAAAGAGAGCATTTAAACCCTGCGAGGGCCAAGCCATGAGGTGATTTAGATTATAGGTATCCACAAACTGACAGCATGAACGTTAGTTGTTTCGATAAATACTTGGAATACATATTCCTATTTACCTTTATCAAAACCGCTTCTAATTTTATTGTGTGAGAGCAGTAATATATTATTCTAATTCAAAAATTCTATTAATTTGGTTAAGTAAGGTTGTTTTGATAAAAAGAGGCCCTGGCACTACAGCAGTATCAAATTCCTATCGCAATGATTATTTTGCTCTGTACAAATTTGTATTTAGGATTGTACAGCTAGAGCTCGCTCGAACACCGCCCGCCAGGGCAGGGCGACAAAGGTGCCTCCAATGAGAAGCGTATAGAGAAGCCAAGAAGAATGTAAGATCTGGGAAATATCTCGGGCGTAGTATCATCACCCAGAGAAATAGTGGAATCGGCTTAAGATAAACCCTTTCATTATTGGAGCTATTTTACTTTGAACCACAATGGGAGCACATATTGTTTATCTTTGTTGGCTTGGGACAAAGTTTGCCATTTAGATGGTCAATTGGGACTTACCGAGATATTTATTCCTCGGAACAAATGCGCTGAATATATATTTATATAATTCTATTTTACATTTGAGTATATATTGTAATTTAGAATATTGTTATGCATATTTTTTATTATTTTTAATTTTCATAGAAGCAAAAATAGAAGAGTTAGGCACATGATGTACAAATATAATTTCATAACCAATTATCTATTTATAAATTAAAGTCCTGCATAAGAGGATGGAAAGGCAATACTATGAAATTTCGAAGGGAGTAAATAAAATGACAGAGATCCATCTATTATTTCAGTTAAATTTTCTAAGATCGTACAAGTTAAGTTTAACTTCTTTGTAAATTCTGCAGAGCTTCTGGATACACATTGCAAAATTGAAGACATATTAGAAAGTTGTGAACCTTAACGAAAATACAGCCCCTGAGGAATCTACAGGTGATTCTCAGGTTGATATGCTCCTGGATGAAATTTAAACATAGATAAAGAGGATATGAATGCAGACGGAGACAAGATCTGATGGCTGAAAGTATAAATAGAAGTTTGGTAGAGAATTCTATATGGGAAAAAGTCTCTGAAAAGCTTAGACTATAATTAGAATCAAATATTCTAACTGATAGAAAATCATTTTTTTGCAAGCAAGGTAAAAAACCTGTCTTTAATTAAATCTAAGAAAAACAAATATATCGCGAGAATGTACAGGTTTCTCTATGCCATGTTAGATTATTTCCAATTTTGGAGAAAATATGAATTTTAAACAACAAAAGAATATTGTTACAGCGAAGTCAGAAAAAAAGATTCATGGAGGCAAATTTACCAGATGACCGTTGAAGAACACGTGCGCGCCAATAATAGCCGAACAGTTCAGGGGGGCGTACATGAGAAAAAACGGCAGTCTGGTGATAATTTGGCAGCAAGGATATTCTAGAAGACGCGGTCGGAGTGTCCTGGAGAGGGCATCGCAGTGGATAGCAGCGGTGGGATGACAACGAAGGTGCCCTGAAGTTGGCCAGGCCGGGTTGGCAACTAATGTGTGGATGTGAAAGAAATGTGTCGATCGACATGGGGAGAGGATAAGTCTACAAGTCGGTGTCGTCCAAGCCGGACGCGAATTGTATGCTAAGCAGGACGCTTCGTAAAGGTGACATCCACGGTGCCAAGGTTCCTTCTGACGGAGAAGGTTGGAGACAAATCCCCTTTATATTGTATTCCTTACATTTCATTCCATCCTAATAAAGCTTCAGACGCCTCAGTTGTCGTCTTTGTACCATCTAGATAAGACAAAGAGCACAAACGGCTTCTGGGTACGAGGCTACAATATAAAAGGCAATTTCTTGGTTTCAGACGGGTAAATCTTTCATCAAACGCTGGTTTCCTCTCCAGAAATAGTGGATATATAACCACCTCCCACACTATCTTTTATTGATCCTGAACTAGACGGTATATGGAAGTCATGACAGAGATCTTCAAACTAGGAATTAATAAAGAGCAGACTTTGCCAATATACCGAAACACAC
>CP092875.1:27601085-27637737 GCA_030710605.1 Cordylochernes scorpioides
TATGAATTCATAGTTCTTTCAAAGCTCTCTTTTATATATATTATATATATTAATGAGAGAAATATAAATATATATATTCTATAAAAATATGTGTATGGTTGAATATATTGCCTATTAATTTAGAATTAACTAATGAAAAATTAAAATGAATTAAATTACAATGTTAATAATTCAAATTGTATTAATTATATAATTCAATGTACATTTAATATATGTATGTTTAATTAACTTATTTTTGTGAATACTTGATTCAATGGTCATATTGAGTTTGTCGGTTTATCTGATAGTTACTGGCACCCCCAAGATAAATATATATAACAACGTGATGACTTCTTTCAATTAAGGTTTTCAAAAACTCTCAGGTAAATAATTAAAGTTTTGATCCCCCAGGAAGACTGTGTATGATGGTGTTTAGACCTGACGCAGGAGTCTAACGAGATTTAAAATTCACCTATACTAAGTACTTTCATCTTGAAGATAATTTTAACGTCTTGCCAAATGCTTTATTTTTATTTCTCCTGACATAGACAAAATATTTTTGTAGAAACGTTGAGATAATAAAACTTTAACTGGCCGATGTTTCCTTTTTTTAAAGAAAAAAAAAATACATTATGTTTTCGTCTTTCCTCAGACAGAGCAGCACAGTCAAATAAGTAGTGCAACATCTCCGTTGTTATTCCTGATCCACAGAAAGTGCATTTCAGGTCTTTACTCCTCAATAAAATCAGATGATGTTCTCTGAAAAAAATTGAAAGGGTTCTAAATTGTGCGATTAATCTGATGACAGGAAAAGGGAGTTCACTTAAGAAATATTCTTCGGTGGTAAACGTTGTATATATATCTCTATAGTGGGAATATAACTTTGATTGGGTTATTCTTGTTAAGTCATTTTGTATTGTTTGCTCTATCGCAGTTCTTAATATTCCTGGGATAGCATTCCTTAGTGAATCAGGATCATTACAATAAGTAAGCCACGAGGATCCGTTATTATTGAGTAAATTGCTTAATTGTTTTATAAACCCAATGGGCGCACCTGTAGCACAGGATAATTGCCTCATTCTATTTAAACATATTCGAGGCAATCTGTTTGTATCCATACTCAGCACCCTCAGCCAATATTTCAAGGTCAATTTCAGAGCTGTTATTATTAATGAGACGCGGCTTGTTTCTGGTCTTATTATGTATCCTGGTGTATATCTAGGCAAATTCAAGAACCTACGAATAAATGTATCTTGTATATTGATGTGGATGAACGTATAAAAATAATTAAATATGAGTGATTGAATATTAATTAATTTATTTTTCTATTGTTTTTTGACCAAGAAAAGGTAAATTCATTCTGTCAAGAGATATGTAAATTGTGTTCGTTCAATTTTTAATTTTAATTTTAGTTTTGCTTGGTTTGCATGTAAATATTCTTAAGGAAGAAAAATAAACTTTTTTTCTTTTATAAGTGCAGACATCTTTTGTTTAATATAAATTTCTAGAAAATTATTTAAGCAGCAAAATAACAATGGCGACGAGACTTTCTTTCGAACCATATGTAATGAAAGAAGAATCTTTTGAAAATTATCTTCAACGATTCAAACAGTACATTTTTGTGAATGAAATCGAAGGTAAGAAGATTGTTCCTTTTTTTATTATGTCTATTGGAGCAAATACTTATAGTGTTCTAAAAGAATTAATCTCCCCTAGAGATGTTTGTGCATTAGAATTCGAAGAAATTGTTAGTGTTTTACTCACTCATTTTACACCTAAGCTAAATATCATTTTTGAAAGATATGAATTCAGCCAATTGGTTCAGGAACATGGCGAGAAAATAGAAGACTATGTCCTTAAATTAAAAAAACAAGCTAATAAATGTAACTTTGGCTTAAATATTGAAGAACACCTAAGGGATAAGTTCATTGCAGGAGTTTCTAATCAAGTTATTTTGAAAAGATTACTCCAAGAGCCTGAGCTCACTTTTAATATGGCAGTGAATATGGCTACCACAATAGAATCGGTAGATTGTAATGCGTTGAAAATGAAGTCTTATGCTGAAATTAAAGAAATAAACAAATTACATTCTAAGTGCAAACATTGTGGAAAGATGAATCATCATTCGGACAAATGTTTTTTTAAAAATTCTTTCTGCTATTCATGTAAACAATTGGGACATATATCAACGGTTTGTCATTCAAAATCTAAGAATGGATATTTTCAACCAAGAAAGAGAGGAATATCTAGTGAAGCGTCTGCCCACGGAGAATCATTTTCGGGAAAGAATGGTGAGTCCATCAATAATGTAGAATATTTGACTAATAAATTTGAGAGTATTTTGTATGTCTTCGACATAAAATTCTTAGCAGAAATTGACACTGGTGCGGCTTTAACAACTATGTCAAAAGATCTATTTTTAAAATATTTTGAACATATTAAATTGTTTCCGCCTAAATGTTATTTAACCGATTATCAAGGAAATGGCATTTCCTCTATTGGAGAATGTAAAGTAGAAGTAAGATTTAAAAATAAAGTAGGCCATTTAAACTTAATAGTAACAAATATTAAAAATAATAAATTTCTCGTAGGAAAAGACTGGATAGTATATTTTGATATGGTACAAATTAATGTCCAACAAAATAATAATTTTGATACTAATTTAATTTTTAATAAATATTATAAACTTTTCGAAGATATAGTCTTGCCAATAAAAGATATTTCCGTACACATTAATGTAAAAAATAATTTTGCGCCAAAATTTTATAAATTTAGACCTGCTCCCTTTGCTATTAGGACTTTAATTGAAGAAGAACTATTATTTTTATTAAATAATGATATTATTGAAAATGTAGTGGATAGCCCAATAGCTTCACCGCTGGTATGCGTCCCTAAGAAAAACGGCAAAATTAGAATTTGTGCGGACTTTAAAAGAACCTTAAATCCATTTATCGAGGATGTTAAGTATCCGATACCGAACATCGATAATGTTTTACATTCATTTTTTGGTAAAAGTATATTTAGCAAAATTGATCTTTCAAGCGCATATCATCAGATACTTCTAGACGAGGAATCTCAAAAATTAACAGTTATTTCTACCCATAAAGGCCTTTTTAAATATAAAAGGCTGCCCTTCGGTATCAAGTCCGGAGCGACTATTTTCCAAAGAACTATGGACAATATTTTTTCCGGTCTTAAAAATGTAATAATATATTTAGACGATATTCTTATAGCATCGTCTGATGTAAATGAGCATATTTCAGATATTGAAACAGAGAGTTATGAATAAATTATCGGATTTTAATTTTTCAATTAATAAAGAAAAATCTTTGTTTTTTGTGATGAAATCAATTATTTGGGACATAGAATAAATAAAAATGGAATCTATCCCCTTGAGGATAAATTGGACAGTATAAAAAAATGTCCTAAACCGAGTAACATTTCAGAATTGAAATCTTTCTTGGGCATGTTGTCATTCTACAGTAAATTCGTTAGAAATTTATCCATACATGCAAATCCTTTATTCTCTCTATTGAAAAGAAGTTATAATTGGAATTGGAAAAATGAACATGATCAGGCTTTCGAAAAATGTAAAAATTTGATTAGTACAAAAACTTGTTTGACGCATTATTCACAAGATTTACCTCTTTATGTTACTTGTGATGCATCAAATTATGGTATTGGAGGATATATTTCCCATATTGTAAACGGCATTGAGAAACCAATTACTTTTGTTTCAAGAACACTAAATGACACAGAAAAGAAATATTCCCAAATAGAAAAAGAAGGGTTATCAATATTCTTTACCTTAAACAGGCTAAAACAATTCCTTTACGGAAGAAAATTTATTATTAATACAGATCACAAACCATTACTAGCCATTTTTGGCGATAAAAATAATTTACCAGCCTTAGTGGCAAATAGATTACATAGATGGTCACTCTCAATATCAAATTTTAATTTTGAAATTAAATATACTAAGGGAACTGAAATACCTCTTGCAGATTTTCTTTCAAGATTTCCAAATCCTGAAAAAGGGGAGAAGGAAGAGGAAATGGGAGAAATATTATTAATAGAAAATTCGATATTAGATTACGTCTTGGTATCGTACAAAACCCAAGAAGATCCAACTCTTAGAAAACTATATAAGTTAGTCAAGTATGATAAGTATGATATCGAATCAGAGGTAGATATAAAACCTTATAATAGAATTAAAAACGAGATAACAATAGTAAGAAAATGCCTATTTTTTGGAAATAGAATGATCATCCCCGATTCCTTAAGAGAATATGTTTTGAAAATCATTCATGAAAATCATATTGGAGTAAATAAAATGAAGACTCTGGCCAGAAGTTCTGTATATTGGCCGGGAATGGATGAGCAAATTGAGAAACTGTCTAAAAGCTGTAGCACTTGTATGGAAAACACATCAAAGCTGCCAAACCAGGAATTCACTGAGTGGACTCCACCAAACAAAGTTTGGAAGAGAATTCATCTCGACTATTTCTATTTTGCGGGAAAAACTTTTTTGATATTAGTGGATGCGCATTCTAATTGGATAGAATGTCAAATAGTTCCAAATACATCGGCGGGATTCTGCATAGACTTTTTGAGAGAATGTTTAGCGAGATATGGTATCCCGGAGGTGGCGGTAATGGATAATGGGCCCCCGTTTAGAAGTTATGAAATAAAGACATTTTTCGAAAGAAATGGCATACATGCGATGTTTAGCCCCGCTTACCATCCGGAGAGCAACGGACTAGCGGAAGTGTCTGTAAGAGAGATAAAAAAAGCTATGAAAAGAATTATTTCGGAGGAAAGAGAATTACCCCTTGAGTTTGCTTTGATAAAGGCATTATATGCATATAGATTGAGTCCTTTGACTAGAACGGAAAAATCCCCTGCTGGAATATTTTTAAATCGCGAGATTAGAACAAAGATTTCCATGTTGAGCAAGAAATCAGTAAGAGTGGGGAGATTGAAAAATAAAAAACAGAACAATAGCTACAAAATAAATGATAGAGTAAGATACAGATGGATGGAAAGAGGAAAACCGAAATGGATGTTTGGGATTGTAAAGAGAATAGTGGGAAGCAACAGCTGTATGATAGAAACTGATGGAATTGAAAAGAAAGTACACACTAACTATATGAGGAGAAGTATGGAGAGAAAGGATGTTTCATCATCAGAAGAAGGAATAAGCTACCCAAGGCCTCAGACGTCAAGTCCCCTGACTCCTGCTACAATAGTAGCAGAATCTTCACCTGGACCATCGACTGAATCTACACCTTCCCGGAGATATCCACTACGAGAGAGGAGACCACCGGATAGATATGTACCTTAATGAGTATTGCTATCTTAAAAAAGGGGGAGTTGATGTGGATGAACGTATAAAAATAATTAAATATGAGTGATTGAATATTAATTAATTTATTTTTCTATTGTTTTTTGACCAAGAAAAGGTAAATTCATTCTGTCAAGAGATATGTAAATTGTGTTCGTTCAATTTTTAATTTTAATTTTAGTTTTGCTTGGTTTGCATGTAAATATTCTTAAGGAAGAAAAATAAACTTTTTTTCTTTTATAAGTGCAGACATCTTTTGTTTAATATAAATTTCTAGAAAATTATTTAAGCAGCAAAATAACATATATGGTCTAATAAATCTTTATATCCTGGCTCAAATTCATAATTATAATTGAGACAATTTGCCATTTAAAAAAAAATTAAAAAAAATAAAAATAACAGATTACTTTTTCTTTTTCTTCTTCTTCACATCTATTTTTATAAATTTAGTTTGAATGTTATTTTTTTTAATATAAAGTTTGCAGAGTCTCTTTCCACACTTTGTATAGAGCGATGATCCATAAGAAATGCTTAAGAAAATAATCTTAAAGCGAAATAAAGAGCATTCAAATCTGATATCGAGTAGAAATATCCGGCGTCACCAATTGATATTAGGCCGGCAAAAAGATTTGTGAATGTTGAAATTCATTGTTAAGATTTCGTGATCTAATTAATAGTTATTTTTCGCGCATATATCATCTTTTTTTTTTTTCAAGTTGGAAATAACAGAAAATCTATTGTCTTTCATAAACGTGTGAATTATAGAAATAGGAATTTTAGAGAGAAGTGCGTATTTGAAAGAGCTGGTCTAAAGTACAAGGACCCAGGAATACCTTCATTATATGTATTACACATTAATCATTTTATTATTACTATTTTGATTTTCACATTATACTAAAAAAGGACATAACGGTATTATGCAACTTTGGAGTCAACAAATAAATTAAAGGAACGAAATAGGTGTAGTCCAACAAAGTATACGTTCAGGTAGGAGCAGGAGGGAATAAATATTTTTTTATCCGGCTGACCCTATTAAAATCTAACTTACTCCCATGTCTGATTGTCCACAAATCTTGTCATCAAATTTATATACTTACGGAGCACCCAGAAGTCTGATATTTTGCTTACTCGCTCAAACCTGATGACACTACAAGTTGGCAAAATTTCCTACTTCTGGGTGGTCGGGTCTATTTTCTATATTTCTCTTTTCAATATTGTGATTAAATTAATAATATACTTTCATATAGTAATAGACTACCAACAGAAATGTGTCAAGATTCCCTGAGGATAACACACGAACATCCTTCCCACTAATTCAAGAATAGACGTTACCTTGGAAGCATTTGAACTCAAATGTGTGTTGACTCTGATAATTAAATAAATAATTATCTAATAAAATATTTTAATAAACACTGTGTGTTATTAAAATTCATTAAAAAAGGAGAGAAAATGAATATTTTACCGAGCAATTAGATTTATATTATCAAAATAAAAGTGGCAGGGACGATTATCGTATATTGTGTGAATATGTAAAATATTTAATTAAACATAAAATATTTGCTAATCAGTTGTTCATATAATATCACATTAAGTTCAGAATTCTTGATTATCGTTCCCCGCCGCCTTTATTTTGACTCGTATAGATCGAATTGTTCAATGGTGGTAACTGAAATATTTGTTTTCTCCTTTTTAGTACCTTTTGTTTATGTTTATTGATTATTATTGTGTGAGCCATATAGCCGTTAAAATAGACTTTCTTTTGATAATTTTATTTTGGGACAGAGGTGAGCACCATGTCTGGACCTCAGTAGGAGCTATCTAGTTGTGTCCTTCTACTGAAGTCTCGTTCTTCAGTTTCGACCAAATGGCCTGCTGGTTCCTTGCCACAAGGATGCGCTGAGAGAGAAGCACCAGAATATTCCATTTTATTTTATAATCCGCGATCTCTCCATTTATATAACATACATTTTTTTATTCATATCAATAATAAGGCGCATTTTTTTCCTTTTCGATCGAAAATTTTTGTTACAAATTGAACGCGATATTTCGAAAAACTGAAAGTTTTTCAAGCAATTCAAGGCAGTTTCTATAGCCACAAAATCCCACCAAAAGTCTACTTTAATAGCAATGTAGAAGTTCGTGTGTATGATCCGAGAAATGCTTGTAAAAGATAAACGTTCAGTTTCTCGAAATTTCGCGGGTTTTTGTGTTAATTGAACTTATTTAGGTTTTTATTATTGATTGCAACTTATGAATTAAACTATATTTCGTTACATATATATTTTAGAAAGGATGCAGTGAGGGCAAAATAATGTTTTTTGCTGTTATTGTTTTTTTAGAATTATTCAAATCTTTTCGCCTAAATAGATGTTTACCCAGTTCTACCCTTTACCTCAAACCTGTTATAAACCAGTGGCACAACAACAACAACTAATATCTTCAAGGTTGATCTTCTATCCCAGGTCACGATGACGAACCACTTGTGCTACAAATGCGCCACAGAAGGTTCGACGAGGACGTGCCGAGGTTTGAAGCCAATGAGATTTCTAATTACAGTGCGACATGTCCGTCCAGCCGTTGACATCTCCTACTTCCAATTAAATTGTCAACGCAATGTGTCCCTACTCTCGTTCCATCGGCCTATGGTCAAGTGCCAACCTTGGAAACATAAAGGAATCTAGCTTCATTTATAACGATTCTATATATATAATTGAAATAGAGAGTGTGTTTGTTTGTTCCGTCTAAGTTTTAACAATATTTTACATACCCGGATGAAACTTGGCTGCGATAGGTCTGTAAGAAGTCACTGTTAAGTTCCAACCCTGGATTGTGTTAAGTTAGCACCATGAAGGGATGAAAAATGTTTTTTGTAGCTAGCTTTTCAATTTGTTATTCGAATGAGAAGATAAGGCTAATTCTAAACACACTATTATTATCAAAACAAATGCCACAGGTTCTGGATATGAGGTTATTTAATATATAGAAGAAACTCATCTCCATATAAACCTGTGGCATTTTTTTAAATTAATATCCATAAGATTTAAATCAATTGACACCCTTATTATGAATATTTCAAGTAAGGCAGTGATTATACTGACTAGCGCATCTCCACCAAGGTGAGTTATCCATTGTCTTTTGGAACGACATCGACTTGGTCCGATCCATTAATTGAAGATTTTGGTGGGAAACCAATGCGGTGGTCTTTTGTCTTGTCTTTTGCATCCACATGACGCAGATTTGAAAGCCGTTTTCCACTTTAAGGGCAAGTGATGCCTTCTTCACTATTGGATTGGAGTTGGATCCCGGTCTCTGTTTTCATAATTTCCAGCCTATTGGTATGAAATAGAAAGATAGAACTTAACAAATCACCTATTCAAAAGTCTTTGCAAATTGACCCAAAATTTAACTAGCATACATATATTTAGGAGTATGAAAATATAATGATGGTGATAAAATATTAATCCATGACATTATTATTGTAAAAAAGTATTTATTATTTTGCTAGCAGAGTATTATTTTTTATGTTTATATTTTTCTATACTATGTACACCTCCCTCTTTGCTTATCTTTTGTTTATCATTCATAATTTGTTCTTTTCCGTAAATAAATTGTTGTGTCATCCCGAAGTTTGCCTTTCCTAATTTTCTACGTGGCATTATTAAGAATTATAATAATAAACCATTGTGTGTGTGTTAAAGTTAGAATTATTGAATTCATAAATTCTGATCATTTGGCATTTATAGATTTTTATTATATCAATTCTCTCTAAGCCTTTACAACAAACGAAATTTGAATTGAAACAAAATTATGTTGTAATTTTTATCTATCTACAAAATTAGAAACCCAAAATTGGTTTTATATAAATACCCAAATGTATCTTCATATAACAGTGTAGATTCTAAATATTATTTCTGAATATTTAAACAATCAGTGATTTTCAAATAAAAATAATCTGTTCACTTTACATATCTTTGATAGTAAATGAAAGCTGTTCCACCAAAGAGTCATTCACCATTTGCATATTTCCCGGAAGAAATTAAAACACCCCAACTCGATTTTCCTATGCATCTAAAGTCGGGGGAGTTTCAGAAAAAGAACACTAAGTATTTCCCCCTTAATCCTTAAATTTATAATTAGCCGTTTAATTAGAATAATCAGGATTTGAAATTGTTCTAATTAGGCAATTATATGAGCTTAGTGTTATTGATTTCATTACAATAAATTACATTACCAGCATAAATAAGTATTATCATATGGCACACACTGGATAGAAGAGCCATTCTGGACAAATGGGTCGTTTATTATTTATAAATTATAAAATTATCTCTATCACCTTCATTGATATATAAATAATCATTTAAAACATCAATTCATTAACAGAAAAATGTTCAAAATAATCCAATTATTCTAACCAACACACAAAAAAAAAAAACATCAAAAATATATCGACACTAATCAAGTTCTAAATTAAGTTTCTGCTTTTCTTTTTTTTTTCTCTCTCTTTCTCTCTCCTTTTCACCTTCTCTAGAATTACTGGGTCGCTATTAGCAGCAGCCTGGAATTATTGGAGAAGTTGGGAGTTTAATTTATTGATGGAAGGTCTTTGAGAAACTCAAACATATGGGAGATGGCAACTTTCTCTGTCAGAGGATTCTCTCTATTAGATGTCTTCACAATATAGCTCTTTCTCTGTCTTTACCTGAGAGTTCTCATCTTCAGCTTTACCGACAACAATTATTCTTATTTTAAATATCTCTGCAAAAGGTTTATTTTAAAATATATCATATATAGCAACTTCCGAGTTTAATAACTCTTTAACAGCCATTTCATCTAAATATATACAAGGTTCACTCCAAAGGTTTTTGCAATCGTGATGAAATTAAAGCTGCAACTTCCAAATTTTCAGACTATCTCAAAGTATTCACTCTTAACACCTATGCAATATTTTATCCGTGAAAACCAAATATCGAAGCACTTACACCAGTCATATTCGGGGATGGAATTTACGGCATTGATACTTGAGCATACATTTGAAATAAATATTTGTACACAGCCCGTGACTGGACTCGAGCCCATCAGACCTGCTTTGAATATTTATTTTATAAAAGTTTACTTCAATTGTTCACTGATAGTTTGATACTGAACTTCTTGCCTTTAAAATTGCTATTTTTCCAATCGAGTATAACCTTGTTTTTTAATATGGATAAACTGCGAGGGGAGTTTTTTTTTTTTACTTATCCCTAGTACACGTGGTACAGGCCATGATAATCATGGTGGGTAGCTAGCGACTGCTTTTACTGTAAGCGCACCACATGTCTACACATGTGAAAAGCAGGCGAGGGGAGGTCAAGGTTTATACTATTGCCACGTGGAAAATTAGAAAAGACGAACTTCAGGATGACACGGCAATTTATTTTAAGAAACAATAAGACATTTTTATAAGAAGACAAAAATTTTAAGAAACAATAAGATATTTTTATAAGAAGACAAAAATTTTAAGAAAGAACAAACTATGAATGATAAAAAAGATAAGCAATGAGAGAAGTTTACAGAGTGTTTGGTTGAAAATGTATGTTTTATTCTTATTTGTTATTAATTGTCAATTATTGTATAAATTGTTGTTAAATATTATTCACTAGCCGAATGACCCGGGCAACGCCCGTGTTTTACCCGATTGAATGTTTTGATTCAAATACTATTTGTTACAATTATAAATTGTGGTCATGTGGCCTAGTGGTCATGGCATCTGCCCGGTAAGCGGAAGGTCGTGGGTTCGATTCCCATCCCTTGACACTTTTTTTATTTTATCCATTCTGACCAAAATCTATCCGTGAACTTCACACAGACAGAATAAGGCAATTATATAAGTAGATTGATGTTATTCTATTCTCTTTATTGTTAATTTATATAATTCATTGTTTTACATAATTAATTTTTTATTGTTTTATTTTAATCTGTATATATTTTCATTGATTCGGCAACAGTGTGTTGTCTATATATTTTGTGTTTTGTTTAGTTTACTCGTTAGTCTAGTTTAAATAAGCCATCAATTCATGTTAGGTTAATCAAATTCGTGTAGCTTATATTCAAAGATCATTAAATTCAGAGGTTCCTTGTTCAAGTTGCGTAGAGTTCCCTTACTCAAGTCTATAGAATTCAAGTTAATCATCGCTATACCGTAGCTCATAGAATTTGACCTCGGTAGTTAACTCGAATTACATTTTGGTGCCCCGTGTGAGGAACTCTACAACTCAACAAGGAAATATTCAAGGCAAGAAATCTACAGCTCTGCAGAGATTCCACGGCTCGACAGGGAGGCTACAACTCTGCGAGGAAGCTACGATTAAAGAAGAAATCTATAAAGCTACATAAGAGTCGAAAAGTGCATCTGAAGTAAGCCAGCGGCCATTTCGAGTTTAATTCCCGATTATTCCTCCAAGGGCCAAGTCAGCCCATCCCTTCTGAGTCAACCCAACCGCCATCTACATAGTTTCTTCACTTTGAAAGTCCTAAGGTAGGATCCGTACAGTTTGTCTGTTTATTTTGTGATAGTATTATTTTTTAATATGGAGGCAGAAATTGTTATTTTTGAACAGTATTTAGTTAAAATAGATTTGTTAAGGGAAGACGTAGAATCTCAATTGTTGACCGGTGATTTACATGTATTGAATCAGACAAAAGAAAATTCACATACTTTAAAGTTAAATCTCGATAGTCTGGTCTTAAAATTAGCAAAATATAAAAGCTTGGATATTGCGGATAAATTCAAAATAACTTATAATGCTGTAAAAGAAATTGATGGTATTAAACAGGATAAATCGACTTCTGAAGAATGTTCGATAAAACTCCCTAAATTTCAGCTGCCAATTTTTAGTGGTAATTTTTCAGAATGGTTAGGATTTAAAGAAATATTCGTAAAAGTAATAGACCAAAATAGAGCACTTGAAAATTCTCAGAAACTGCAATATCTTGTTTCTGCCCTTAGGGGAGACGCTGCGAGATTGGCTAGGGCATTCAGCATCTCAGATGCAAATTATTCCATAGCTTGGCAAACATTAATACATAGGTATGATAATAAAAGGGAATTGGCTTTTAAGCAAATTCAGAAATTTTTTACTCTTAAATTCATTAAAGGTGACTCGGATAAGGCTCTTTATGAGTTTTTGGATATGTGCAATGAGGGTGTTCAAAATCTTAATACATTGGGTTTGGAGAGAAACACTCTCGTGGATTTAATGCTGATATATATTATCCAGTCAAAACTTGATAATTCACTAAAAAAGGACTGGGAGTTGCGCATTGATATGCAGGGTTATCCCTCTTATGATGAGTTGATAGCATTCTTAGAAAAATATGCACGGAGCCTTGCAAATCTAAGATTAAGGGAAACTTCAAAGATCTCACCCAAACCGAATAAGGTTTATTCTCATGCTACATCTGTATCCCGTCCAAATTCAAATGCAGCTTGCACTCCCTGCATGTTATGCAAAAATCCACATTTGTTATCAAAATGTCAGTTGTTCCGAGATAAGTCACTGCAAGAGAGATGGAGGTTTGTAAGAGATAACGGGTTATGTTATAATTGTCTCAGATCAAACCACTTGGTATATGTGTGCAAGTTGACTGCAGTTTGCGGAGTATGTAAACTGAGGCATCATACCTTGCTTCACGCATTTAGTTCTGAATCGCATGACTCTAATTCACTGCCGGGGGCCATACATGCAGTGGAGTCTAGTAATGCCAACAGAGTTGATTCATCAGGGAGATCTAATGTAAATTCATCGGCTCGTCTTAATTCTGTGATTCAGACACATTCAATTAATCATTCTAGTTCTTCTAGTCAGATCTTGCTATCAAAGCTTTAATAAGGGTGAATGATCTATACGGTAATTCTTGCATGGCCAGAGCTTTAGTCGATACTGGATCTCAGAGGACTTTGATAACTGATTCACTAAGAAAAACGTTGAATCTTCCTGTGAATTATTCGGATGCCTCTATGTGTGGCATTGGAGATAACTGCTTGGAAAAGCCGTTAGGAGAGGTGGATATCACCTTCTCTCCTCACTATTCAAACATGTTATTCACCGCTAAGGCCTTAATCTTAAATAAAATCACATGTAATCTGCCAAACTTTGTAATGGAGAGGAGTCGGTGGCCTCACCTGGTTGGCCTAAGGCTGGCGGATCCAACCTTTGACAATCCCGCTCCCATTGATATAATCATTGGAGCTGATATTGCTCCAAGTTTGTATACAGGACAAGTTAGGTTTCAAAACGAGAGGGGTCCAACAGTATGTAATTCGAAGTTGGGTTGGCTTCTCTCGGGCAAAATCATGGTTCATTGCATCATAGTGTTCTGACATTCTGTGCTACCTCTATAGATAATCAACTCAGAAAGTTTTGGAAGTTGGACTCTATTCCGCCATGTACCCAACCTATCCTAACCAAAGAAGAAATGGATTGAGAACAACACTTTAAAACTATTGTTTTAAGGACTACAACTGGGAGGTATCAAATAAGATTACCCTTTAGGGTTACTCCGAATTTCGGAAATTCGAAAAAAGTTGCTTTCAGGAGATTTCTTTCTCTTGAAAATGAGTTATTAAAGAGTGAGCAACTTTATAGTCGGTATAAACTTTTTATGAAGGAATATTCATCGCTAAATCATATGCAAATTATCTCAGCTGTAGATATTCCTAAATCCCCGTCCCAGGTCTATTATATGCCACATCATTGTGTGCTAAAAGAGGAGAGTACTACCACTAATCTCAGAGTAATCTTTGATGCCTCAGCTTGCTCTGATGATAGTCCCTCTTTGAATAAAGCCTTATATATAGGTCCTAAATTACAAACAGACATCTTTGACCTTCTATTGAGGTTTCGGACCTTTTTTGTTGCACTATCTGCAGATATTGAGAAGATGTACAGGCAGATATTGATTCATCCTGATGATAGTGACTATCAGAGAGTCCTGTGGCGTGATTCACCATCAGATGCTATTCAAGAATATAAGTTAACAACAATCACTTATGGAACAGCATGCGCTCCATATTTGGCCATTCGAACGTTGCATCAGTTGGCGGATGACGAAGCGATGAATTATCCTGTTGCTTCGGAAATTGTGAAGAGAGATTTTTATGTCGATGACCTTCTTACAGGAGCAGATACTGTGGAAGAGGCACAAGTTTTGATTCGACAGATCATTGCTTTGTTAGCTGAAGGAGGTTTTCCCATTAGGAAATGGGTTTCTAACAGTCTAAAAATACTTTACTTCCTACCTGGAGATCAAAAGGGCATTAATCAATCCTTTGATTTCAAGGATCTCCCGTCGGTTAAATTATTGGGCATTTTGTGGGATCCGAGCTTAGACTCATTTACCATCAGAGTGAAACCCCCTGATATTCAGGTATATTCTAAACGGTCGCTTCTATCATTGATTGCGAGAATCTACGATCCTTTGGGCTGGATGGCTCCTTTGGTTATCATTTTTAAAATCATGCTGCAAAACCTCTGGGCCAAGGGATGCAACTGGGATGAGAGATTACCTGAGTGTATTCAATGGTAACGGACAGGCATTTAGAAAAATATTAATCGATTGAACAAAAATTCAATCCCTAGGTACATTCCTTGCCGAAATTCTATTCTCACTCTAGAATTACATGGATTTTGTGATTCTTCGGAAAAGGCCTATGCAGCAGTTATTTATGTCAAATCTTGTAAGCATGATGGATCAGTTAATATATCTTTAATTGCATCTAAACAAAGGTTGCTCCAATCAAGGTCTTATCTTTGTCCCGCTTAGAACTGTGTTCAGCTTTGCTGTTAGCAAATTTATTTGTTGCGGTGAAAGGGTCATTGAGTTTGCATTTTGATCAAATTTTATTGTGGAGCGACTCCACCATTGCTCTTAATTGGATAAAATCAGAATCTAAAAGATGGAAAACTTTTGTTGCTAATAGGGTTTCAGCTATTCAGAGAAAGACACCACCCCATTCATGGTTCCATGTACCAGCTTCGGAAAACCCTGCAGACTTGGCTACAAGAGGACTAACTCCTGCACAATTGGTTGATAACCAGTTGTGGTGGCAGGGACCACATTGGTTGCAGGACCCATCGGTTAATTCTTACATTGATTTGCCTCCCTCAGATGAACTCTCTCCGGAAACATTGATTGAGGAGAGGTCGACAATCTTGGTCTATCACTCTATAGTGGGACCTATGCCCGAATTACTTCTGAAATACTCATCTTGGATAAAAACAGTTGATATAATGGCATTTTGTTTGAGATTCATTTCAAATTGTAAATCAAATAATAAATCGTTAAATCAATTCCTATCAGCTTCAGAAATTCATAATGCAACGGTTAAAATCATCATATTAATTCAAAATCAAGAATTTACTCAGGATATTGGGTGGCTTCGAAATAAGGGCTCTGTGTCGGGGAAAAGCAATCTCAGGTTTCTAAATCCTTTCCTTGATGCTGATGGAATTCTTAGAGTTGGTGGAAGACTTCAACATTCAAATCTTGACTATAATCAAAAACATCCAATAATACTACCTAAAATACATCATTGTACAGATTTGATTATCGAACATTATCATAAGCAATCTTTACATTCGGGTCTACAAACAACATTATCTATGATTTCTCAGAAGTATTGGATTATTTCTTGTAAAGCTGCAGTGAAGAGAGTTCTGAATCAGTGTATTACCTGTTTTAAGCATCGATCCAAGGTCGTGACTCAAATTATGGGTGAATTGCCACTTGAAAGGGTGGTGCCATCCCGGCCTTTCCAACGAGTCGGAGTAGATTTGGCGGGCCCTATTATTACTAAGCCAAGGTTAAAACGATCAAAAATACTGTTTAAAACTTATATTGTTTTATTCATTTGTTTCCATCTTCAGGTGGTTTCTGATTTCACTGCAGAAGCATTTATAGCTACTCTTAGGAGATTTACCTCGAGACGCGGCTTGCCTTCAGATCTTTTCAGTGATAATGCTACAAATTTCAAATTGACCAATAGAGTTTTGTTGGATTTTTACAGGGAGTTAAATATTCAAAATTTCTGTGCTCAAAGAGGGATTATGTGGCATTTTATTCCTCCCTCCGCTCCCCATTTTGGTGGACTTTGGGAGGCAGGTATTAAATCTGTTAAGTCATTTAATCAAAGTAACCAAGTCGGCCATTCTTAACTTTGAAGAATTTTACGCGTTGCTTACTCAGATAGAAGCAATTTTGAATTCGAGACCACTTCTCCCCTTGATTCCAACTTTGATTCTTATGAAGCACTAACTCCTTCACATTTTTTTATTGGTTTCCCTCTTCTAGCTATTCCAGATGAAGTTGTGGATAATTTAAGTCACATTTCTCGTTGCAAATGCATTCAATCAATGAAGAATAGTTTTTGGAAAAAATGGTCCCAAGACTATCTTAATCTGTTACAAGCATGTCCAAGGTGGCATAAGACTCATCAAGATCTACAATCTGGACAGCTTTTACTCATGAAACAAGACTACACACCTCCTCATCATTGGCCTCTGGCACGAATCATCAAGACCTATAAAGGACCAGACGGACACGTGCGAGTCGTAGACCTTAAAACTCCAAAGAATATCTTCAAGCGTCCCATCACCAAGATAGCTCCTCTGCCATTCAAGGAATGAATTTTATTCTTGTTGGACTTGGCTGTCCAACGGGGGGGGGGAATAAGTTTGGTTAAAAATGTATGTTTTATTCTTAATTGTTATTAATTGTCAATTATTGTATAAATTGTTGTTAAATATTATTTATTGATATGTTATTCTATTCTTTATTGTAAATTTATATAATTCATTGTTTTACATAATTAATTCTTTATTGTTTTATTTTAATCTGTATATATTTTCATTGATTCGGCAACAGTGTGTTGTCTATATATATTTTGTGTTTTGTTTAGTTTACTCGTTAGTCTAGCTTAAATCAGCCATCAATTCATGTTAGGTTAATCAAATTCATGTAGCTTATATTCAAAAATCATTAAATTCAGAGGTTCCTTGTTCAATTTGCGTAGAGTTCCCTTACTCAAGTGTACAGAACAAATTCAAGTTAATCATCGCTATACCGTAGCTCATAGAATTTGACCTCGGTAGTTAACGCGAAATACACAGAGTATCAAAATATAAACATCAAAAATGATACTCTGTTATTAAAATAATTAATACTTTGCTACACTATTTAATTGAGATAATATGAGAGCTTCTAAATATAATATTTCTGTTTTCGATGTTATGTTCTGGTAATGGCGTTCTGCAGATTAACACGAGTTTTTTTTAAATTCAGAATCTACTTCTACATAGACCTCATATGTTCTAAGGGTTATCCACCCATTTATTTCAAGGCTAATGCTATACCTTCTATCAAATGATTATTTTTAGAGCATGGATACACAGCAATAACAAAACATAATCAAAGCATAACGAAATATTAGATCCAATGAAAACAATAAATTTCCTTTTAAAAATATACTTTTAAAATCATTCATCTTCAATGAAAATTATAAAATTATATTTAAAAATTAACTATACGCGAATATATAATGCAATCTAAAAATATTTTAAAAACAATTATGTTCTGAAAATTTGTATTTTACAAATCCATGATCTCTTTTGATATTCTCCTAATACTTAACATGTGACATGGGGAATTATAACATGGCTGTCTCTTTGGTGGAAAATCTTAAGATGTTATGAAATATACATGAACACACACACGCAACACTTTATCTTAAAATTGTATCTTTTTAGAACAAATCAAAGCAACTATATTGCAGTATTTAACAGAACCCCTATATTCCAACCCTACAAAGATTATTAATTCAATCCATGAATTCACAGTCTCCGTGACCTTGTACCATTATACAATAGGATAATAAAATGATATATATATAACAGAGTTATATCTATAATATTTTAAAGATAATTGGTATAAGAGAAGGAGTATTGATAGTTAAAAAGAATTTAGGTAAATTATTTTTAAGGCATCAAAAAGGTTTTGTGTTTTATGTAACAAAATAGGGCTATAACAAGTTGTAGCTTCGGCAGTTACGCGCCATATAAGCAGAACATGGATAAAAAAGGAAGAATTGAAGGTATTAGGAAAGAAAAAGAGAAAAGACAGAGCCATGTTAACCTTTTATCAAACTTTTAAAAATAAAATTTATATACATATATATTATATTACAGTGGTTGTTTTGAATATGTTCCCCCCCCCCCCCAGGAGTTGATCTTTCAAATTTTGATGAACTCACACATTCTTAGGTTACCCCTGAAGGTTTGATTGCTATCTGAGAGTGGTTTCTATGTCCTATATCCCTCCTTCAATTCGCTACTTCAATTCAAACGATCTCAACTGCAATGCTGGAATTCTGCCGATTATAGAAAATAATTTCCAGCCTTTGACTTCTCAGTTTGGTTTCAGACCCCATCAGAACGATATGATAAATCTGGCTCACGAAATATGACCCAAACATCAGTATTTTAAATTTAATTTAGATATATTTTCAATGCTCAATAAATGTTTATATAACATTTTCTTGAAATTCTCAAATTAAAAACGTCAACCAACTTAGAGACTGCATCCAACAATCTCGAGGCACCAAACATCAGTTGGAACAACACCAGGATTCAACCCACCTTGTTATAACGGGACAACTTGTCTGAGGGCAACTCTGAGCTAACGACTGCCTCATGTGGAATCAAATGGAGGAACATATATAACAATGGGCTGTAAGATCATTATAGAGAAATAATGCTAGAAAGAGGCGAGATGTTCCCTAGTAAACCTTCAACCTACATATAAAACTACTTATAGCGTCAGTAGTGCCCCCCATGTATCTACCAATAGCTCCTCCCCCTGGCAGGTTCAGGGGAGGCAGTAGCAATTACAAGGCGCGGAGTGAAATAAGAGGGCCGACAAAGCACGAGGGAAGTACTAAAAACAGTCTTTATGTGTTCGATGTGTCGCAAGGCCACAGTTCCATTCATCGGTAGAAAAACAAACAAAATTTGATCCCAACAACGGTCGATTGTCAACCAGTATTACGTATGGCAGATAATGACTTGTACCTTGCTGTTAGCTTGCTTGTTCCGCATTGATTGTTTCTATATAATAACCTCACACAGCCCTTTATAAACGTCCTTTCTACGAATCTATTAATATATATTTCGAATGAAAATAATTTTTAATATTTAAACATTAGAGCGTCCAGAATTGAATCAAACACAAAATGAAGATTTTAAAATAAAAATTTAAAAATTACGATTTTTTTTACAGTTTATTCTCTAGATAATCAATTTCACATTTTGGATTTTTAATGCGTAAATTTCAAAAATATTCCAAAAGACAGGAGCGAACAGGGAGTATGGTCACCTCTCACAGCGAGATTTCATACCCTGTCCACCGCAATGTTATGAAATAGCGATCTATCAGACCACGAAGTGATTTGCTCTCCAGTCCACTCTACTGGACGTTTAGGGGCATATCCATTGTACCTCCTGGATGGGCTACTACAAGGTGATTGAGTTTCTTCTTCTAAACCTTTGCCTTAATATGTTTATTAATAAATATTTAGTACAACAACAACAACAACAACAAAAGCCTTTATTTAGGGCATTCCGCCCCATACAGGATTCGCCGTATTTACACGTCAACAAGAGGAGAGGGAAGAGGAAACATTTACAACAAAATAAGGTTTGTCTCACATTCAGTTACCTATTTACAGATAGTTCATCCTCCAGTATCCTTTGCCCTGCATTCTTTCTCATGCGCCCAGCTTCTGTGCAGAACTTAAAGTATCTAACAATCAGTAATTCATCATTCAGAGCTGATGAGAGAAGTTGACATAGGCGATGGTATCTAAATTGACCATAGTTAGGGCTTGGGAAAATTTCAGTACGTTTTTCTGTTAAGAGAGGGCATTGGAAGAAATAGTGAACCAAATTATCATCCATGAGATCCTTACAAAGTAAACAGTTCCGGCCATTTTCTTTCCAGAAGTCTTTTCTTTCTTCCCTGAAAAATTGCCATAAAACTCTATGTTAATATGTAATAAATATTTAGTATAAAACTTTAGTATATGTTTTTTTTTTATGAAAGTATTAGCCTAGGTCTCTCAGGTAAAGTTAGTTGAGACTAAACTAAGCTAGCTTAGGATAAGCTATTGGCTAGATTAGATCAGGTTATGCTAGCCTAGGTTATATTGTGCTAGGATTATGACGTCAGGCTTTATTAGGTTACATTAGGCTAGGCTAGGTTAGATTATGCTAGGTTGGGTCAGAATAGACAAGTCAGTTAAGAGCTAAAACACCAATCAACCCGTCGCTACTGTCTCACATTTATCTTATTTCAAACTAATGGTAAAACAATTTTCCGTTTTGACATCGCATACATTTATCACTATAAAAATCGCATTTAACTCGAAATATTCTACGTCACTTCCAAGGCTTCATTCATTACAAAAAGACAAATTACTCAAGATATCTTAATACAAATTTGCAATCGTATTTTAGAGAAATTATCTATGAGATTTAAATTACAGAATATAATAGAGAAAGAACAAAATGTAATTTGAAAATTCCATTAAATTTGTGGAGTCTAAGAATGGATCATCAGTGTGGAGACAGCTGAGGAGAGAGAGAGAGACTTGATAAAAATATATATTGAATTCTTCTCTTCCTTCTGCCCCTTTAAATTGCCTTCCTGAGGAAATGTTTGCTTTGCTTGGTCCTTTCTTCAATTACGGCCTTATTTAACGAACTTTACTCTTTTAAATGAAAGCGAACAATTTATAGCATAAAGTTTCACTCTAGATACAATTAAAAATATATAGTTATTATAAATAAATGTTGGTTTATATATTCCTAATAACATGTATAGAATATTGTACATATAATAAACATATTTATTATATATAGTTTGACTTATTTGCAGAACACAAAAGAAATGCTCTTTTATGATATTTAATTTAAATATGTCACATATAAAGATGAATTTTTATTTTTATTTTTTTCAAAAAGGACGACTAAAGATAAATGTCTATACACTCAGTCCATTGTAGGTCTAGGAGTAGTTTTAGAACGTTGATTTCCAATGGGAGAATTTTGACTCCACCCATATTGACTACGATATAATTAAATCATTCTTTATATTTCTTAAATGGCAAATAGGACAGATTTGATAAGACAAAATATGTTCAATATATCATTGTTATAATATTTAACAAGTATTTAACTAGTATATAAAGCGTGTGTGTGTGAGATGTTACAGTAGAACATTCCAATAGAGACATGTCTGGAGAGCAACCTCCTTCAATAAAAAAAGCCTGCTATGACTCGACTTCCAAAAAAAAAAAAAAAAAAAACTCCAGTAGAGGGGCCAGGAGTAACCATCCTTCTGGAGTTCTTCTACTTGGGTTATATAGAAACTGAGGAAAGGGGTCAATGTTAGATCGCCACTGACAGGGCTCGACAATTGACAAGTATTTAAATTTTATTGACACAGCAGTCACAACACAAAACAATTCAACAAAAAATTAAAAACATAAATTATTTACACCAGACCTCACTTAATGGACGTCTAAAATTCATCAGCTTCACAAGCCGCCCTGACAGCTTCTGGCTTATACAGTGGTCAACCAACACTCGGCACGGTCGAGGAACGCCGCGAGAATGATCTTCTCCCCGGGAGTAAGACTAACGAGGACAGGTCTCGAGGTAAACGTTTATTTCCATTTATCTTCTCCAGCTCTATCAAGGCTTTATAACATCAATCTACAACTAGTAAAAGATTCAGTTGACTGATATATCCTTGTAGATGTTTCGAAAAAGGTGAAAATCCTGGTTTGTGTTCTGCTGCATTTGCAGACATGTTATGAAGACCGTTCATCTGTAATTTTTTTTTATCTTTATAACGGAACATTCAGTTTCAATCCAACTAAGTGGAAAGCCGCAGGATAGTCTACAAAAGAATATGAGGCAATTTTTTAGTGTTTGTTTTTTAATAAAACATACATTAAGTAATTAATACGGGGTTAAAACTCATAACATATTGTGCCACATCTAAATAAGCTGTGTCCTCCCAATTTCATTCATTGCAAGGGCTGTAGAAATAGATTTTGATTAAATATTTCAAAAAAGAAAATTATCATTAAAATGTTCCTAATTTTTCAATACCTTAATGGATTAAAGATAAACTCGCTCGTTTGCTAGTTGTAGTTTATAAAAAGACAACTTTCTATAATCCCAGATGAAATCTAAACACGGGGATTACACGATCGATTACTGATGGCGTTCATGTGAACAACAGCACAAGGGTCAACATTCCAATTAAAATATTAATAAGTGTGTTAATACAATTCAACAGAGATTTTTTACCGTGGGAGTATGTCGCTAGCCACACGGAAACACATTTCCAGGTGCTTGAAAGTTGGTGTGCTTTTTCTTTTTCGGTGATTATTCAAAATTACTTTTATTATCTTACTATTACCATTCTCTTGTAAAATCCGTTTTACAAATTTATCGAGAAATGCAGGACGTAGTACCTGCAATTTCCATACAACTGATTAGTTTAAATAGCAACAACTATATTTTATCCCAGAAAATTATATGGTTGATTAAACATTCACTAACTCTATGAGCGCTTCTAGATATTTTCGAAGTGAAAAAATATAACTAAATTATTTTTATTCCTAAAAAACGTTTGCGTTTCTATTTTAATAAAAAGCCCAAAAGCTAAATATAAACGCTATCTGAACTCTTACAACCCCCCTTACCAGCTAAATAATTAAAAATAAGACAAAATTAAAGTTTGCACTAAAAATATCATTATATTAAATGTTAAATAAATCTTTATAATATTTATGTTATTATTACGCTGATCTACGACACTGGAAAAGAAAAGGAACATGGGATTTCTTAAAAATTAGCATTAGGTTCTAAAACTTTATTTATTATTTTAAAAACGTCAATGAAGATCAAACAAGAGCTTTTACCACTGTCTTGGAAATGATATTTAAAATGTTTTTAACTGCGTTTAAAAAATGGTATATATTTTATAGAGTGACTATTTCAATTATTTTCTTCAAATATATTAGATAAAAAATCAAAGAAGCAAAAACAAAAAAAAAATCTAGTTCATTTTTTGCAGAGCATACTTCTGGTACGGCCGAATCTATACGTATCAAAAAGGACAAGTATCTCAATTTTATTGACACAGCAGCCACAACACAAAACAATTCAACAAAAAAAAATAAAAACATTAAATTATTTACACCAGACCTCACTTAAGGGATGTCTAAAATTCATCAGCTTCACAAGCCGCCCTGACAGCCTCTGGCCTTGGTACATACGTCTTTTCCATACGGAGTATATAACCCTGTACTGGAAAATGAAATAAATTATAAAAGATTGTTCCATATATAGCAATAAGAGTTAGTTATTTTATGCTGATTTTTATTGAGCTTTAAATTTGATATTTCTTTTTGCTTTGCTATAAACCATCCGTCTTTACAAGCACCACAATGTTGCCAAATTTATTATTAAATATATTAAGCCGGATACCGACCTAAATACCTGTTTCATGATTTTCCAAGATGCTCCAAAGACCAGATTTTTAGGTCGTTGAAGTACAGCTTCCACCAATCTGATGAGGGCCAACAGCCTAAAACGCGTACGTGGTTAGCTTTTCTTGTTCAATCAAGAAATGGTATTTGGCCAATTCTGGAATAATTAAATATCAACGATTAGTTGATAATTATTCGGAAAGATGGCGCAAGCTATTAGCAACTTTTTGTTTCACAATCAGGAGAAGCCTTTTTTCTTAAGTTATTCACTTGATCCCAGAACAATTTCTCCCTTTCTCTACTATTTTTCACAATAAGAGAATGGAGAAAAAAAACAAGTAGAATGGGAGAAGGCTTGTCACTTCAAATTGGAATCTAAATCCTCTTTGTTGTACATCTTGGAAATATAGGAATGTGGGAATTTACTTTCCTAGTTCTCCCGAGTCCAGCAGGGGACATGTTGCTCTGTCCACAACTAAGAGAGATTAGATGAGAGGCTGGGGTAGATTAGGGAGGTCCGGGACCTTTTGTACCATTTATCTTTCTATCACCGGGATCAATGGATGATCCAATTATCCGGTTGAGTACGGCAATCAGGTTCCATCCTGGCCACTATATTGATGCGGAGTGTACAGTACTGTCATTTTATCTGTCCGCCCGTCCTGGCCACTATACCTTTGGAAATAAAAAAAGTCACAAGGTGCTAGATCTGGTGAATATGGTGGATGAGTGACTAATTGGACATTAGAGTTCGCTAAAAGGTCTAATGTTTGGGCTGAGGTGTGCGGTTTTGCATTGTCGTGGTGAAGGACTTCTCTAAGCTGAGCTCTTGGGCTGCTTGTTGTTGTATATAATATCTGTATTTTCAAAATTTGGTATATGGTCCTGTTTGAGTGCGTGATCTACTAGAAGTGATAATGGGCTATGATTTTTAAAAGCTGTTTTGTGTTGATTTACTCTTGCTTCAAGAGTTTTACCTGTTTCTCCTATGTAGGTTGCTGGGCATGATTTGCATGGAATGCGATATACTATATTTGATTTATATTCATGATTGCTATTATGTTTAGTGTTGGGATGGCGTAGAATTTCTTTCTGATTTGCTGTGGTTTTGTATCGGATTTTGATATTGTAATTTTTAAGTATTCTTGTTATTCTTTCAATGCCATAATTGTATGGCAGTGCACAGTATTTATTCGATTCTTCACTATTGTTTGTGGGATTGTTGAAATTTGATGGGATTGTTGATGAAACTTGGAGGATATTCATTATTTTTCATCTCATTGTAAAATATGTTTTGTTCAGATTTAATATTTTTAATATTTGAGGAGCAGTGGGTGGAAATTCTTTTAGAAAGTGTTTTTATAACGGATATTTTAGGATTAATGGGGCCAAATGAATTAAAATTGAGATATTTGCCTGTATGCGTTGGTTTTCTATATATACTGGTTTCAATTTTGCTATTTATTCTGGTGAGCTTGATGTCTAAGAATTCTAAAGAGCTGTTATTTTCTATTTCGTATGTAAAAGTTAAAAATGGCTTTACACTGTTGAGGAAGGTTAGAATATTGTCGAGGTTGCTATTTTCACTGATGCAAATGATGTCATCAATATATCGTTTCCAGGCTATTATTTTGAGATGTTTGGTTGCAATGATAATATTGTCAATATGATTCATATAAATATTGGCGAGGGCAGAAGAAATTGGATTGCCCATTGGAAGGCCTTTAATCTATTTATAATACTGGTTTTTGTAACTGAAATAACTGAAGGATAAACATAGATCGATTAAGTCTTCAAGTGCTTCTTTGGAAATCGTTAAATTAAGTTGTAGATTGGTGTCTATAAATTTTGAAATTTCACTAATGGCTTCTTTATGTGGGATAGACGTGTATAAAGATTCAACATCAAATTAAACCAAGTGGTAATATATATATATATTGATCTGCTACAATATAGTATGCTTTCTGATTTTCTCATTAAATTCTTCTGCATAAATACCCGAGTAATAGGCTTGTGTATTGTTATTTGTGTTTATTCATATATTTCCTAGTAATTTCAGAAACATAATTATGACAATCGTAAATATAGATTTGTTTATATTATAATGACTTTATTATTCTTCGCAGACGTGCATTGTTCCCACGTCTGTCTGCCACTAATTCTCCCCACTGCTGAACCGAGAGATACCACTCGTAAAAAATCTTAATTTTGTTGAAATATAATATTAACAATTGAATTATTATTCTCTAAATTAATATATTTTAGCTGGTTTATTCCGCTTAATTATTTATTGAAACCTTCGTCCATTTAGTTTTACCTTTACTTATGAGTTTCTGTCTCTTTTAAGCAAACAATTAAAACAATTACCTATTTTTTCAAATTAAAAATAATGACGATTTCTTATATCAATTAGTATTTTTATTTCCCAAATATATATAGACAAACTACTGTCTAATTGTTTTATTATACGACAGTCGACACTCGGGATCGAATTCCAGCCCTTTGGCACTTATATTATGAGATAAAATTGCTTCAATGACCCCCGAGATTCTTGCAAAAATCCAAGTGAATGCAAGTTACCAAGCGGGGCTTTGGCACACTTGTAAGCGCATACGTCGAGCTGCTTTCCACGTGTGTAGACATGTGATGCACTTACAGTAAAACCAGTCACTAACTACTATCCACCATGGTTATCATGGCCTGTATCACGTGTGAAGGGAAAATAATAATAAAAATTGCAATGCCTTTACATATATATATAAAAATTTATATCACAATTCCAAATTGAATTTGAATGAGTTTTTATTATTGCAAGTCATTATTTTAAAATATTTTTAATACTACAAATTATATATATACGTGTGTATGTGTATATAAATAGAAAACCTATGTGTGTGTTATTCTTTTCTATCGAAAGATAGCAAACGATTGTTATATATAAAGATGGTTGGGTAGGTGACTGGAACTCCCATTGGCTGGCCATGAAATAAATAACGCCATATATATTTCCATCCTCTTTATCCGTATCGCGCGATGTAGCAATCGAGCATCCACATATTACCGTTACTCCTAGCGCCAGAAAGAGCACCAAGTAGATAATAATGGAGTTTCTGAAGCTGCCAAATACTACTGTTTATAGTGACAAGGAGCATTCTGATAAGGCCGATAGTGAGGGGACGCCTGCAAGGAAAAGACTTTCGTTGATCGGGAAGATGACGGATTTCCCAATATTATGAAAGATAAGTTTGAGGCAAATTCGGGGAAGAGCCTGAAGGACATCACTAGGAGAAGGGTGTTGACAATAAGACGATTGTCTGAACAAGGACCTTGGTCTCAATTCCTTTGTCCTTCGGAAAGACTTGTTGCTTTTTGGACATGGTGGATAACAGAAAAGGAAAGGCTGCTTCCCTCCTCTTCAATGAAACATGATACTTATGGCATGTTGAGGTTCTCTGATTACCACGAATAGAGGGTATACCTCAGGAATCATGGTAGAATCTGTGAATTCAGGCACCTATCATTATACACACGAGCTTTCATTTCTCCGGGATGTTCTTCAGAGTCATTAGTAATGAGGATGATGTCATGCCCATTGTATCGACAATGTAGATGACGACAGTGATGTCGTGAATCCTTGGATGGACCAGGTGGCTGCGTGGAGAAAGTATATTTTCTAACATAATTCGGTTTAAAAAGCAGGGAAAGCACGCATGACTGATGCCTAACGTTCCCAGACATTGAGGTTCTGATATTTAGCCCCATATTCCATAGACCAACTCGACTTCTATGTATGGAACGTTGTTAATAAAGATACTCATACATTTCCTCACAGCACCATCCAGTCTGTCAAGAACGCGACCATACGGGAATGACCCAAGCGTATGTTGCCTTTGCTACCTTTTGTACTCGCCTCAAGTCTATTCTGTCTCCTAACTAGGAATACATTCAATAAACATCTCAACTGCTGCTGTGAAATTACATTTTCATATGTTGTGTGATGTTCACTTGCGAAATATATTTCGCTTAAAAGTTTGCGCTGTGCATTATCATATAAGACAATGGCATTTATTACACAAATTCAAGAGAAAACATCAAATTAATCATATATTCAAATACACAAAAAAACAAACAAAGAGAAAAAGAGTATATTATAATAATAAATATATTAAGTCAATAAATAGAAACATTTTTATTCTTCCAAAGTATGTTACAAAAATGACCTTATCAAATTCTAATCCAATTGTAATGTTAAGGATGTAACAATGAGATAAACTGAAGAGAAAAATCAAGTTATTGGCCCGTTACAGATCCAGTCAAGGAAATCTAGCCAGTCCAAAATAAATAAACGTCTAAAGTATGTTTTCAACTTCGTTGCTATACTTTTAAAATATTGATAGTAACTGGAAACTGAAGCGCTGCTAGTTCTGAAGTTAAAAAGGAGGACTCTGCATACTTTCTTATTTCATCCATGATTATAAATTATTGTCCCTAAAACCTGGACACAAGTTTCAAGCGCCGAATATTAATTATTTACATTCTGTTTCTCCAATAGCAACGATAACATTTTGGGTGTAAATAGAGAAACACAACTACTGTTTATATTCCACGACGGTGAGACTCAGGAGCCAAATGATGGCGCTTAGTGACATTTTTGCTACCCTTCCCCCATAAAAATAATTAAAACGAAAACAGAATCTATTTCTAAAACCATTTAATTTAAAATTCTTCGAAAATAGCAAATATTTTTATTCTGAAAAAAAAAAAAAAAAAAAGCGAATCAAATTACTTTCAATTGTTTGGTCTTCCAATGTTCACATGCGCTAAGAAATCGTTATCTAAAGAATTCCTTTCTTTCCTATCAGATAGCCATTATTTAAACAATTGGTATAATTGTATATAGACCAGCACAAGGTGGTGTATACACCAGCGTTCAACGGGATGACAGACAGCAGCGGGGGGTGTCCGGGTGGGACGACGCCATCTTGGGGCGACCACCTGCTTGCCCGCACCTGGTACCACGACAGATGTCGCCACACCTAATCCTCAGAAGGAAAACACGCCACTAATCCAAACCTAGGACCAATTTTCTTCTTTATCTTTAACAACGTCCTGTATTGGCCGTTAATTACTGCTATATATATATGTGTGTGTGTGTTTGGTGAATATGGCCTATATATATATTTCATGTGTTAAGCGTCTTTACGCAAATTTGGCCTTAAATACCCATTTCTTGATTTTTCGGGAAGCCATTGGGACCAAAAAGATTTTTTGGTCGCAGTGGTTACAGCCTTTTCCACGCTGACGAGCGCCAACAGCGCGAAACGCGTTCGTGGATGGCTTTTCTTGATTTATCAAGAAATTGGGTTGGCCAAATATCTCGGAGCAAGCTAAATAAACGTTTAGTTTATTTTTGCTCCACTAGATGGCGCTCTGCCATCTAAAAAGCACATGTGCTCGTGGTCAGGAGATGCCTTTTTTATTTTTAATATCAACACCTGACCCACTTATCTTTTATTTTTTTCTATTGTTTTTTCATATATATATATTGACAATTCAAAATATTTTATTGACACTCTTAGTCAATTGTTCCAAAAATTAAATTAAACAAGGAAAATTATGTTATTTTCAATTTGGTGATTAAATATTTTATACAATATATTGTCGCGGCTGACCCCTCCGCGGTTCTTTGCGACGATGCCGCTTCTTCCTTCGTGGATCACCTACCCGGGCTCTCGCTCTGCAGCTGGACCCTTCAGAGCACCCTAGGACGTCCGAGAACTCCCTTTCTCTGGCAATATCTTTCGGCCTTACCAGAAGAATAGCAGCAGCAATGTGGCGATGGCGAGAGGAAAAACAGCGGGCGGCACCAAGACTTAAAACACTACTTTTATTGTCATTTACTACTAAACATTACATATAACTTGAATAATAAACAACAGGTATTTACATTACGCCACCTCCTGGGGTCAATATGAACATCTATTTACATACATTTTCCCCAGGAAACAGGATCACAGCAATCGGCGATTCCCACACCAGTTTCAGATGGAAACAGGCGAAAGCGCCATCTATTGGCGGAGGTTGTAGTCATTTTGAGGCCTTTTACGCGTCAATATGCATATTGCGTTTCGTCAATTCTTACGAAAAGGTCATGTTCTTCCAACACCAAACACATATATACCAGTAATTAACGGCAAATATTTATTGTTTCTTCAAAATTTCAGTGAACTTTTATTTATAAATGCAGAATCATTTCTTATATATAGAAAAAACTCTATCTTATGTAGATGCACACACAGCCTAAAAATAAAATCCTCAAGAGTTGCTGAACTTTTAAAACGTTATGATGTTTTTATAAGACATCTACAAATTATTGGGTTCGAGTTTTCTAATTGAAAAGAAGGGTATATTTCAATAGAGAGAATGGTCAAATGGTTTTATGATGATGTCCTTTTTTTTTTTTAAATTTTGATATTGAAAGTCCCTGAGAGTGTTTTTAAAAGTGTATTATAGAGTATTGTTCGATATTACTTTGTGGCATTTGGTTCTCAAAGCACACTATATTTCACGTACTTATATTGCGTCCCCAATTAGTATTATGAAATCACTCCACACATTAAATCGTTTTATTTGATTTGTCTTATATGTGTTCATATTTATGATGGCAATTTTCGGAAAGCATGTAAAATCAAGAACTAAAAAAGTTTAAAGTTATTTGTGTAGAGAGCTGTGTGTCGAGAGCTAAATAGTGATCAAATTACAATTGGGCTTAATTGAAAACATCAAATTCAGAGATAAATTGGTATATCGATGGAGCAGTTACTTTCTACAAGATTGTCCCAAAATTTCGTAAACTCTTGCAAAAAATTGAAATACCAATATTATTCGCCATTATGTATAATGCCTTTGTATTATATACAGTGGACCCTCGGTTTGCGAGCATAATCCGTTCCAGAGCCATGCTCGTACTCCAAAACGCTCGTAGTGCGAAACTAATTTCTTATTTTTAATAATTGAAACTCGGGCAATTCTTCTTGCTACGAACAATTGCACAGTTTCCCACATTTTACATATTTCCCGAATCTGATCTGAAGGGAGGGATCCCAGTGAATTTTCATCCATCGCGATTACGGGCAACCATCACGAGTTGCTCGTAATGCGAAATTTCACTCGTAATCCGAGGTAAAATTTTTCAAAAAATTTTGCTCGTACTGCGAAAAGCTCGTACTCCAAGGTGCTCGTAAACCGAGGGTCCACTGTACATATAAAGTAATTGTATTATGTATAATTATGTATTCGCCAAGTAATAATAGTATTCGCCAAGTAATAAGAAAAACATGAACTTTTGGGGCAACCTTATATATTCCATTTGGAAACCATGGTAAGAGGGGAGGGGGGCATTCCAAGCATTGCTTTTGTTTATCCCGAGCACGATAATTGTGAGGCGTGTGCGACACGTTGTACCACACGTTACAAGATTCCAGAGCTCCGTTTGGTGACTTGCACTCAGTAACTAGGTTGGATCTCTCCACGTCGAGTGCCATTGAAACATTTTTACAAATTAAGAATAAAAAAAAATCTCAGCGTGAGATTCGATTCCGGATTCAAGTTGTCAAAAATGTATACGCCCAATTTAGACACAAATAGACACAACAATAAAAAGAAATTTGTAAATGAAAATAGATTTAATATATGAGTGTATATTTTCATATTTCGATAAACAAGCAAAATTGATTTTTGTATGTTATGTCAAAAGTCACATTCTTTCTTCAAAACGTTGAATATTCAGAGACATAATGCCGTGGAGGAGAGCTCCTGGAATATCTGGTTGGCCATGTCGCCTCTCCCTTATCACTTAGTTTCCAAATTTGTTTCAACTTGGCGGTGGTTGATGTGACACAAATGGCTACATAGAAAGAGATGGTAGTCTTGAAAAGCATCGAAGAGATTTTTTAAAGTAAATTTTTCGTCGAAAAAACTACCAAGACGTTTTTCGGATGTGGGACGATCTTGGAAAACACGGAATGTTTATTTTTATAAAGAATACCACAAAAGGGAATAATGGTGGCAGCTCCTAATCGTGTTACTAAACGGGTATTAATGGCTTACGAAATATATGTGAGAGCTGGACGAGATAGTTTAGGATTATTTGATAACCAATCGCAATTTCAGCCGGTTTACTCTGATATTAAAAAAATAACATAAATATTTTATTTTTATCTTTATAAATATACTCTATTTCCATATTTGAAACATTTAGCAGCATGATTCTGCGTCCCAATATGCATATATAAATGTTTTTAATAAACTATATAATATAAGAATTGAACAGAATTTATTTGCTGAACAATTTGGGAATACATCATAGGATGGAATGGCTACCTAAGCTAGTATTGCTTGAACGCCGGAATTTGTGAATACACTGAGAAATGTATACTTCCCTTAACTGGTAGACATATAGGATATAATATGCAAATTAAATCCTAAATAATACGCCAACACATACAAGATGCATGGATAGATTCCAGAAAAATAAAAAAAATCCATCAAGGAGTATATGTTAGTAACAAAAAAGAAGTGGAGGTTTATTCGATCTGACACAAAAATCCATTAACAGATTTAAGATAACCGTCAAAGATAAAATTCTCCCCAGCCCACACAGGAGATTTCTAGGAGCACGCCCCCACACACAGACCGTCCTGGCAGCCAGATATGGCGACATCTCTAAGTGTGTAATTAAAACAAAACCCGCGAGGAAATGTTCCCAAGGCAGACGACGCTATTAGATGGCTTTCCTTTCTTTTTTACGAGGCTGGTGGCATACTGTGCTGCAGATCTGTAGGCACGAAGGTCAGGGCCTCCCTCTCTCATAATGGCACCATCATACTCTCTTTCTCTAATTGACCCATCAACTTAAATGGGAGACCAAATAAATCTTCATACCGCAACTCTGGTGCTCAAGTGGAGAGAAATCTTCAGGCAAACCTTCCATTGTCGTAGCCAGTTTCTATAAATAGTGTTAATTGGGCTCTGCTTTTAAATCTGTAATACATTCAATTTTATAATCTGCTTTTTGACATATTTCTATCGTTGTCTAACTACTCATATATGAGGCTGCAACTGTTTAGATCAGAATACGATAAATGGCTTTTTATGTCATTCCGAACTTTTAGCATGTCTATATGACAATATCCTGATATTTATGATCAAACACTTGGGCTCATGAAGTGTTATAATCATTAATTAATTATTTTATATAGAGTGTTTGTGTGTGTGTGTGTGTGTGTGTATAAATATATATAAGAAATGTGTTTGTGTGTGATGAAATCAATTCTAGCCGAGGCAGCCCTTGGCACTAACGGTTTGTTTAACTGCCTCTGGCACATTATGGTGTCCCAAGGTTAAGCCAAATCATCAATCACGGTATAAAATTGTTTTCCCTTTTCAATTGTTGAAGTCATCAATATGTATTAACATTTAATCATAGTAGCTATAGTTCCATTGTGATGAAATATTATTTCTCTTTAAAAAGGAAAAAGACAATCAATACGCTTGAAGATCTTATTTAAATCCCCGCAAGTTATTTGCTCATTTTACGAATTATTAGGTGACTCGAGAATATAATCTGTTAAATAAAATAATAAATCATCAAAATTTATTTTTACACAAATAAATTTACTGGCAATGCGCTTCTTTTAAATATCATCAAATATTATCTCTACAGACCTTACTGCAATGATATGAGTTATTGAATGAGAGGGCTTGGCTCATCAGTAGTGAACCCTCTCAGCGGTTTCGCCAAATTAATCTCTAGACAGCTCTGCTATAGTAAATTTACCTTTCTAATATATATTTGTTATGAAAAAATTATTTTAATGATCAAATAATTTCTTGTGTGCTCTCTCTTGGTGTTAATTGAACCTGAAATTTTCGTCAAATAAAAAAGGTATGAAATATCAATATATTATGTCATTTGAAAAGGCAAGTGTGAAAACATAATCATCGAAGAAATATATGAGGTGAGTTCCCTCTTTTGAATAATTTATATATTTTTAAAATGAATATTTTCTTCCTCACACACACACACACACAACTAATAGAAGTTTTCATGTCAATCAAAATATACCTTGAAAGTTAATAAACTCCTAGGCGACCTCTCAATTCTTGTCTACAAGTTGAGAAAACATCAAAAGAATGTTTGTCTCTTTTTTTTTTTTTTGGCATTAGCGCAAAGAAGTCTCAAAGAGATTTGCCTCTTTCTCGGCGAGATCAGCAGTGAAAGGTATTTTCCTCCATTCTCAGTGGGATCAACAAAGATTATCGATAGATATTTTCTTCTTCAGTGATAAGCAAATCCTCCAGAAAGATAATTGAGCACACTCCGAGGTTATCCGAAAATTTTCAGAAAGACTTTCATTCTCTGTGGGTCACCACAGACTCCTGAAGACGTTTGTCCGCTGTTCAAGCAGAAAGATGTTTGTTTATTCTCAACGGTTAGGAGAGAATACTCGAAGAAAATAATTTTTGCCTTAGTCATCTTCTAGAACCCCTAAAATACACCTTTCATTTAAAGCACTGAGCAAAGCTGAGAAAAAGAGTATCTCTCATGAATCATCGATGTCACGAACAAATGGCCACACTAAACATACGGCAAACATACATATACGTACATTGGGAAAAGATCCGCGTACTAATTTCCATTCACGAGACGTACTAACAGATAGCTTATCTCAGGTAAAGGATTTTAGTGAAGACTGCGCGTGTTATTCATGGTACAGACTGGCATAAATAATGGCGCCGGCGTCCATTGTTATCAATCCTTGGGGGGTAGGGGGGGGGGGGAGACAATGACCGACATACTGATGACAGCTGCCTGCCCTACTGACCTCTACGTTGGGTGCAACATTGCTAGCTAGTTAGATAGTTCTCGCCTGGGTGGATACGGCAACGTTTAAATGTACAGACGCCCTAGAATGGTAGGAAATTAGAGTGTAGAATTAAAGATTAAAGTGCACAGGTTTGATAACCAACAATTTCGAATATCGACACATCATTCAGTTTGCCAGTGGATTGCGTTGGTTGAGAGATTACAAGACTGTATGGCTGATAGTCTAGTTGAAGTCAGAGACTGCCTCAGGCATCTTCCTTGATTGGTCTGTCCGTTGCTGACTACGTAGTGGACAGCCACATCATGTTGCCAGAAGTATCATAGAAGAATTTCCTAGAAAACACGGAATTTTGTTGTATTTATTCATATTTCGAATGCTCAATTATGTTAAACATATTTCTGTAATTATAGGGTAATATAATTATATACGATTGTGAAAGTTTGTGCACAATTGAAATTTATCTAGTATATTATGGCATATAAATAAATAAAATTTATATAATACGGAAAATGTAACTGAACATTTTAATTTGGTGATGTCAATATTTTTAAAAAGGCCTATCTGGTAAAAAAAGATAATTAAAATATGTCAATTGGAAAAAATAGTCCAAATGTGATATTGTGTGTACTGGAATAAGGTTCATAAATTAAGAAAGAAAAAAACCGCATCTCCTTATCGTGCAACTGAAAGAATGGGTATTTGGCCAATTCCGGAATAATTAAAAATCAACGAATAGTTTATATTTATTCGGATAGATCTTTCTTAAAATATGTCAGCCATAAAAATTGGTCATTTTGTCTGCTCTGAGAACACCTATTTATCCAAATCGCAATATTTATTGGATACCTTGTGGATCTCATAAAGCCACGTCCAGAAGTCCCGACCTTCATGTAGGGATCCAGAATTTGCTGAAGTTGGTGTTGAGACATTCTTACTGCCCTGAGATTCTAGAGGCACATAGTTTTTCTGCTTATTTTGACGGGAGAGGTGTTTTTTATTTTTTTTTAAGAAGAACGAAAAAAGTTCTGAAAAAAACTTTGCATTTGCTTGGTTGAATATAACGTTCCAGTTTTATTACGCTTTCTATTATCAACTTTTAGGCCTTCTGACAAATATACCTATTGTGTGCGTCTTGTATCATCCCTATTGCCCTGTTATTCAAGTATCCAATTATTGATGAGTATAAAGGAGCATGGCTAGAAGAAGCCGGATTGTCCAGGTGTACAGGTTGGCGAGGAGAATAAATAATTGATGAAATCGTCTTAGATTTCCAAAAAAGCAGAGCTACGTAAATAACATCGATAAGTGTATGTTATTCTGTCACTTATAGTAACTACACAGGTTTCTATTCATGATAATTATGGTGCTAAGTGGCGCTTTCTGGGTAGTTTCACTGTAAGAACACTGAGTAGTTTCATTATACATATAGAAATAATATCAAGAATACACAGAATGTCAGAACTACATTATTTACCACTAGCACTAACTGGTGTAGTTGGGCTGGTAAAATTCCTAAGCTTAAAGCAATTTAGAAAAGAAGCTGTTCAATGTAGAATTCAATCCTGGCCTCCTATTGTAGACTCTGGAACTTTCGGAGTTGTCAACTGCCTGGATTTCAGATGAAATTGACTTTGAAATGGAAGCTATTTTTATGCCCAATGAATTAAATAGTGAACGCAGATAAACCAATCATTTAGTCGAGTTAACATACTTTGAAACGATCCGATAGTGTATACGCTAAACGAGACGACTTATATAGAAACCTATGACGAGAATGTTCTTTCAAAAAATTATCTTTAAAACCAAACTCTCATCATGACAAAAACCTTTCTCTAATCAAAGATC
>CP092875.1:27637837-27708851 GCA_030710605.1 Cordylochernes scorpioides
ATGTACACCTCCCTCTTTGCTTATCTTTTGTTTATCATGCATAATTTGTTCTTTCCGTAAATAAATTGTTGTGTCATCCCGAAGTCTGTCTTTCCTAATTTTCTACGTGGCATTATTAAGAATTATAATAATAAACCATTGTGTGTGTTAAAGTTAGAATTATTGAATTCATAAATTCTGATCATTTGGCATTTATAGATTTTTATTATATCAATTCTCTCAAAGCCTTTACAACAAACGAATTTTGAATTAGAATAGTAATTGTGTTGTAATTTTTATCTATCTACAAAATTATAAACCCAAAATTGGTTTTATATAAATACTAAACGTATCTTCATATAACAGTGTAGATTCGAAATATTATTTCTGAATATTTAAACAATCAGTGATTTTCAAATAAAAATAATCTGTTCACTTTACATATCTTTGATAGTAAATGAAAGCTGTTCCACCAAAGAGTCATTCACCATTTGCATATTTCCCGGAAGAAATTAAAACACCCCAACTCGATTTTCCTATGCATCTAAAGTCGGGGGAGTTTCTGAAAAAGAACACTAAGTATTTCGCCCTTAATCCTTAAATTTATAATTAGCCGTTTAATTAGAATAATCAGGATTTGAAATTGTTCTAATTAGGCAATTATATGAGCTTAGTGTTATTGATTTCATTACAATAAATTACATTACCAGCATAAATAAGTATTATCATATGGCACACACTGGATAGAAGAGCCATTCTGGACAAATGGGTCGTTTATTATTCATAAATTATAAAATTATCTCTATCACCTTCATTGATATATAAATAATCATTTAAAACATCAATTCATTAACAGAAAAAGGTTCAAAATAATCCAATTATTCTAACCAACACACAAAAAAAAAAACATCAAAAATATATCGACACTAATCAAGTTCTAAATTAAGTTTCTGTTTTTCTTTTTTTTTTCTTTCTCTCTCCTTTTCACCTTCTCTAGAATTACTGGGTCGCTATTAGCAGCAGCCTGGAATTATTGGAGAAGTTGGGAGTTTAATTTATTGATGGAAGGTCTTTGAGAAACTCAAACATATGGGAGATGGCAACTTTCTCTGTCAGAGGATTCTCTCTATTAGATGTCTTCATAATATAGCTCTTTCTCTGTCTTTACTTGAGAGTTCTCATCTTCAGCCTTACCGACAACAACTATTCTTATTTTAAATATCTCCGCAAAAGGTTTATTTTAAAATATATCATATATAGCAACTTCCGAGTTTAAGAACTCTTCAACAGCCATTTCATCTAAATATATACAAGGTTCACTCCAAAGGTTTTTGCAATCGTGATGAAATTAAAGCTGCAACTTCCAAATTTTCAGACTATCTCAAAGTATTCACCCTTAGCACCTATGCAATATTTCATCCGTGAAAACCAAATATCTAAGCACTTACACCAGTCATATTCGGGGATGGAATTTACGGCATTGATACTTGAGCATACATTTGAAATAAATATTTGTACACAGCCCGTGACTGGACTCGAGGCCATCAGACCCGCTTTGAATATTTCTTTTATAAAAGTTTACTTCAATTGTTCACTGATAGTTTGATACTGAACTTCTTGCCTTTAAAATTGCTATTTTGCCAATCGAGTATAACCTTGTTTTTTAATATGGATAAACTGCGAGGGGAGTTTTTTTTTTTTTTACTTATCCCTAGTACACGTGGTACAGGCCATGATAATCATGGTGGGTAGCTAGCGACTGCTTTTACTGTAAGCGCACCACATGTCTACACATGTGAAAAGCAGGCGAGGGGAGGTCAAGGTTTATACTATTGCCACGTGGAAAATTAGAAAAGACAAACTTCAGGATGACACGGCAATTTATTTTAAGAAACAATAAGACATTTTTATAAGAAGACAAACATTTTAAGAAAGAACAAACTATGAATGATAAAAAAGATAAGCAATGAGAGAAGTTTACAGAGTGTTTGGTTAAAAATGTTTTATTCTTATTTGTTATTAATTGTCAATTATTGTATAAATTGTTGTTAAATATTATTCATTGATGTTATTCTATTCTTTATTGTTAATTTATATAATTCATTGTTTTACATAATTAATTTTTTATTGTTTTATTTTAATCTGTATATATTTTCATTGATTCGGCAACAGTGTGTTGTCTATATATTTTGTGTTTTGTTTAGTTTACTCGTTAGTCTAGTTTAAATCAGCCATCAATTCATGTTAGGTTAATCAAATTCGTGTAGCTTATATTCAAAGATCATTAAATTCAGAGGTTCATTATTCAAGTTGCGTAGAGTTTCCTTACTCAAGTCTATAGAATTCAAGTTAATCATCGCTATACCGTAGCTCATAGAATTTGACCTCGGTAGTTAACGCGAATTATATTTTGGTGCCCCGTGTGAGGAACTCTACAACTCAACAAGGAAATATTCAAGGCAAGAAATCTACAGCTCTGCAGAGATTCCACGGCTCGACAGGGAGGCTACAACTCTGCGAGGAAGCTACGATTAAAGAAGAAATCTATAAAGCTACATAAGAATCGAAAAGTGCATCTGAAGTAAGCCAGCGGCCATTTCGAGTTTATTTCCAGATTATTCCTCCAAGGGCCAAGTCAGCCCATCCCTTCTGAGTCAACCCAACTGCCATCTACATAGTTTCTTCACTTTGAAAGTCCTAAGGTAGGATCCGTACAGTTTCTGTCTGTTTATTTTGTGATAGTATTATTTTTTAATATGGAGGCAGAAATTGTTATTTTTGAACAGTATTTAGTTAAAATAGATTTGTTAAGGGAAGACGTAGAATCTCAATTGTTGACCGGTGATTTACATGTATTGAATCAGACAAAAGAAAATTCACATACTTTAAAGTTAAATCTCGATAGTCTGGTCTTAAAATTAGCAAAATATAAAAGCTTGGATAGTGCGGATAAATTCAAAATAACTTATAATGCTGTAAAAGAAATTGATGGTATTAAACAGGATAAATCGACTTCTGAAGAATGTTCGATAAAACTCCCTAAATTTCAGCTGCCAATTTTTAGTGGTAATTTTTCGGAATGATTAGGATTTAAAGAAATATTCGTAAAAGTAATAGACCAAAATAGAGCACTTGAAAATTCTCAGAAACTGCAATATCTTGTTTCTGCCCTTAGGGGAGACGCTGCGAGATTGGCTAGGGCATTCAGCATCTCAGATGCAAATTATTCCATAGCTTGGCAAACATTAATACATAGGTATGATAATAAAAGGGAATTGGCTTTTAAGCAAATTCTGAAATTTTTTAATCTTAAATTCATTAAAGGTGACTCGGATAAGGCTCTTTATGAGTTTTTGGATATTTGCAATGAGGGTGTTCAAATCTTAATACATTGGGTTTGGAGAGAAACACTCTAGTGGATTTAATGCTGATATATATATTATCCAGTCAAAACTTGATAATTCACTAAAAAAGGACTGGGAGTTGCGCATTGATATGCAGGGTTATCCCTCTTATGATGAGTTGATAGCATTCTTAGAAAAATATGCACGGAGCCTTGCAAATCTAAGATTAAGAGAAACTTCAAAGACTTCATCCAAACCGAATAAGGTTTATTCTCATGCTACATCTGTATCCCGTCCAAATTCAAATGCAGCTTGCACTCCCTGCATGTTATGCAGAAATCCACATTTGTTATCAAAATGTCAGTTGTTCCGAGATAAGTCACTGCAAGAGAGATGGAGATTTGTAAGAGATAACGGGTTATGTTATAATTGTCTCAGATCAAACCACTTGGTATATGCGTGTAAGTTGACTGCAGTTTGCGGAGTATGTAAACTGAGGCATCATACCTTGCTTCACGCATTTAGTTCTGAATCACATGACTCTAATTCACTGCCGGGGGCCATACATGCAGTGGAGTCTAGTAATGCCAACAGAGTTGATTCATCAGTGAGATCTAATGTAAATTCTTCGGCTCGTCTTAATTCGGTGATTCAGACACATTCAATTAATCATTCTAGTTCTTCTAGTCAGATCTTGCTATCAACAGCTTTAATAAGGGGGTGAATGATCTATACGGTAATTCTTGCATGGCCAGAGCTTTAGTCGATACTGGATCTCAAAGGACTTTGATAACTGATTCACTAAGAAAAACGTTGAATCTTCCTGTGAATTATTCGGATGCCTCTATGTATGGCATTGGAGATTGTGTTGTTATCCAAGACGAGGCAAGATTAACTAAGCATTAGTTTATTTCCTATTATATTATATATATTATATACAAGTCAAAAGAGATCACTAGCAGAGTATTATTCCTTTTAGTTTCCAGAGCTCAACAATCTATGAGCCTAATACTCTGCACATCTCCTCCCTTAACTTTACAGGAACCTTCGAGGTATCTTGACTGCCCTTCCATATCTTGTATGCACGGCTGGCATTGAAGGGAGGCTCTTCTCTGGATCCTGGTCTTGGTTGTCCCTCTGCATCCTTCCATCTCTTGTAGATGAGGCCGTTGGTGTAGGGCAATCCTCCTCGGTCTCTTGCTCCTGGTCATCCTTGCATCTCCTTGAGAGCCAGGTTGATGTCGAAGTGGGGGTCTCCTCATTTCTCTGCTCCTGGCGCTTTCCAGGGGCATCGTCCTATGTGCTTGAAGAGTCAGATAGCAATCTTCTTCTTTCTTCTTGGACTTGTCTTCCTCCTCATTGTCAGAGGACTCATCCTCATCTCCGGACTCTTGAGTTCCAGATTTGGGGCAGTCGTCCTTCTTATGGCCAAGCTCCCCACAGGTGTAGCAAGCCTTCTTGGACTTGCGCTGGTTCTCTTCCTGTCCTCCATCTTCAGCCGTGTTGTTGGTACACTCATATTTACGGTGGCCAACTTCTCCGCAGTTGTAGCAGGTGTTGTTGCTGCCTCCATGTGTTGTTATCCAAGACGAGGCAAGATTAACTAAGCATTAGTTTATTTCCTATTATATTATATATATTATATACAAGTCAAAAGAGATCACTAGCAGAGTATTATTCCTTTTAGTTTCCAGAGCTCAACAATCTATGAGCCTAATACTCTGCACAGAGATAACTGCTTGGAAAAGCCGTTAGGAGAGGTGGATATCACCTTCTCTCCTCACTATTCAACATGTTATTCACCGCTAAGGCCTTAATCTTAAATAAAATCACATGTAGAATTATAGTAGAAAGATTCTTCCTGGAGTAAACTTATACGATAATAACAAGGCGAAGGAAGACGAGTATCTTTATTGGTGCATAAGAGCATAAGATACTCGTCTTCCTTCGCCTTGTTATTATCGTATAAAATCACATGTAATCTCTGCCAAACTTTGTAATGGAGAGGAGTCGGTGGCCTCACCTGGTTGGCCTAAGGCTGGCGGATCCAACCTTTGACAAGCCCGCTCCCATTGATATAATCATTGGAGCTGATATTGCTCCAAGTTTGTATACAGGACAAGTTAGGTTTCAAAACGAGAGGGGTCCAACAGCATGTAATTCGAAGTTGGGTTGGCTTCTCTCGGGCAAAATCATGGTTCATTGCATCATAGTGTTCTGACATTCTGTGCTACCTCTATAGATAATCCACTCAGAAAGTTTTGGGAGTTGGACTCTATTCCGCCATGTACCCAACCTATCCTAACCAAAGAAGAAATGGATTGTGAACAACACTTTAAAACTAATGTTTTAAGGACTACAACTGGGAGGTACCAAGTAAGATTACCCTTTAGGGTTACTCCGAATTTCGGAAATTCGAAAAAAGTTGCTTTTAGGAGATTTCTTTCTCTTGAAAATAAGTTATTAAAGAGTGAACAACTTTATAGTCGGTATAAACTTTTTATGAAGGAATATTCATCGCTAAATCATATGCAAATTATCTCAGCTGTAGATATTCCTAAATCCCCGTCCCAGGTCTATTATATGCCACATCATTGTGTGCTAAAAGAGGAGAGTACTACCACTAATCTCAGAGTAGTCTTTGATGCCTCAGCTTGCTCTGATGATAGTCCCTCTTTGAATAAAGCCTTGCGTATAGGTCATAAATTACAAACAGACATCTTTGACCTTCTATTGAGGTTTCGGACTTTTATTGTTGCACTATCTGCAGATATTGAGAAGATGTATAGGCAGATATTAATTCATCCTGATGATAGTGACTATCAGAGAGTCTTGTGGCGTGATTCACCATCAGATGCTATTCAAGAATATAAGTTAACAACAATCACTTATGGAACAGCATGCGCTCCATATTTGGCCATTCGAACGTTGCATCAGTTGGCGGATGACGAAGCGATGAATTATCCTGTTGCTTTGGAAATTGTGAAGAGATATTTTTATGTCGATGACCTTCTTACAGGAGCAGATACTGTGGAAGAGGCACAAGTTTTGATTCGACAGATCATTGCTTTGTTAGCTGAAGGAGGTTTTCCCATTAGGAAATGGGTTTCTAACAGTCCAAAAATACTTTACTTCCTACCTGGAGATCAAAAGGGCATAATCAATCCTTTGATTTCAAGGATCTCCCGTCGGTTAAATTATTGGGCATTTTGTGGGATCCGAGCTTAGACTCATTTACCATCAGAGTGAAGCCCCCTGATATTCAGGTATATTCTAAACGGTCGCTTCTATCATTGATTGCGAGAATCTACGATCCTTTGAGCTGGATGGCTCCTTTGGTTATCATTTTTAAAATCATGCTGCAAAAACTCTGGGCCAAGGGATGCAACTGGGATGAGAGAATACCTGAGTGTATTCAAAGGTAATGGACAGGTATTGAGGAAGATATTAATCGATTGAACAAAAATTCAATCCCGAGGTACATTCCTTGCCGAAATTCTATTCTCACTCTAGAATTACATAGATTTTGTGATTCTTCGGAAAAGGCCTATGCAGCTGTTATCTATGTAAAATCTTGTAAGCATGATGGATCAGTTAATATATCTTTAATTGCATCTAAAACAAAGGTTGCTCCAATCAAGGTCTTATCTTTGTCCCGCTTAGAACTGTGTTCAGCTTTGCTGTTAGCAAATTTATTTGTTGCGGTGAAAGAGTCATTGAGTTTGCATTTTGATCAAATTTTCTTGTGGAGCGACTCCACCATTGCTCTTAATTGGATAAAATCAGAATCTAAAAGATGGAAAACTTTTGTTGCTAATAGGGTTTCAGCTATTCAGAGAAAGACACCACCCCATTCATGGTTCCATGTACCAGGTTCGGAAAACCCTGCAGACTTGGCTACAAGAGGACTAACTCCTGCACAATTGGTTGATAACCAGTTGTGGTGGCAGGGACCACATTGGTTGCAGGACCCATCGGTTAATCCTTACATTGATTTGCCTCCCTCAGATGAATTCTCTCCGGAAACATTGATTGAGGAGAGGTCGACAATCTTGGTCTATCACTCTATAGTGGGACCTATGCCTGAATTACTTCTGAAATACTCATCTTGGATAAAAACAGTTGATATAATGGCATTTTGTTTGAGATTCATTTCAAATTGTGAATCAAATAATAAATCGTCAAATCAATTCCTATCAGCCTCAGAAATTCATAATGCAACGGTTAAAATCATCATATTAATTCAAAATCAAGAATTTACTCAGGATATTGGGTGGCTTCGAAATAAGGGCTCTGTGTCGGGGAAAAGCAATCTCAGGTTTCTAAATCCTTTCCTTGATGCTGATGGAATTCTTAGAGTTGGAGGAAGACTTCAACATTCAAATATTGACTATAATCAAAAACATCCAATAATCCTACCAAAAAGACATCATTGTACAGATTTGATTATCGAACATTATCATAAGAAATCTTTACATTCGGGTCTACAAACAACATTATCTATGATTTCTCAGAAGTATTGAATTATTTCTTGTAAAGCTGCAGTGAAGAGAGTTCTGAATCAGTGTATTACCTGTTTTAAGCATCGATCCAAGGTCGTGACTCAAATTATGGGTGAATTGCCACTTGAAAGGGTGGTGCCATCCCGGCCTTTCCAACGAGTCGGAGTAGATTTGGCGGGCCCTATCATTACTAAGCCAAGGTTAAAACGATCAAAAATACTGTTTAAAACTTATATTGTTTTATTCATTTGTTTCCACCAAGGCAATACATCTTGAGGTGGTTTCTGATTTCACTGCAGAAGCATTTATAGCTACTCTTAGGAGATTTACCTCGAGACGCGGCTTGCCTTCAGATATTTTCAGTGATAATGCTACAAATTTCAAATGGGCCTATAGAGTTTTGTTGGATTTTTACAGAGAGTTAAATATTCAAAATTTCTGTGCTCAAAGAGGGATTATGTGGCATTTTATTCCTCCCTCCGCTCCCCATTTTGGTGGACTTTGGGAGGCAGGTATTAAATTTGTTAAGTCATTTAATCAAAGTAACGAAGTCGGCCATTCTTAACTTTGAAGAATTTTACGCGTTGCTTACTCAGATAGAAGCAATTTTGAATTCGAGACCACTTCTCCCCCTTGATTCCAACTTTGATTCTTATGAAGCACTAACTCCTTCACATTTTTTGATTAGTTCCCCTCTTCTAGATATTCCAGATGAAGTTGTGGATAATTTAAGTCACATTTCCCGTTGTAAATGCATTCAATCAACGAAGAATAGTTTTTGGAAAAAATGGTCCCAAGACTATCTTAATCTGTTACAAGCACGTCCAAGGTGGCATAAGACTCATCAAGATCTACAATCTGGACAGCTTGTACTCATGAAACAAGACTCCTCACCTCCTCATCATTGGCCTCTGGCGCGAATCATCAAGACCTATAAAGGACCAGACGGACACGTGCGAGTCGTAGACCTTAAAACTTCAATGAATGTCTTCAGGCGTCCCATCACCAAGATAGCTCCTCTGCCATTCAAGGAATGAATTTTATTCTTGTTGGACTTGGCTGTCCAACGGGGGGAGTATGTTTGGTTAAAAATGTATGTTTATTCTTATTTGTTATTAATTGTCAATTATTGTATAAATTGTTGTTAAATATTATTCATTGATGTTATTCTATTCTTTATTGTTAATTCATATAATTCATTGTTTTACATAATTAATTCTTTATTGTTTTATTTTAATCTGTATATATTTTCATTGATTCGGCAACAGTGTGTTGTCTATATATTTTGTGTTTTGTTTAGTTTACTCGTTAGTCTAGTTTAAATCAGCCATCAATTCATGTTAGGTTAATCAAATTCGTGTAGCTTATATTCAAAGATCATTAAATTCAGAGGTTCCTTGTTCAATTTGCGTAGAGTTCCCTTACTCAAGTGTACAGAACAAATTCAAGTTAATCATCGCTATACCGTAGCTCATAGAATTTGACCTCGGTAGTTAACGCGAATTACGCAGAGTATCAAAATATAAACATCAAAAATGATACTCTGTTAATAAAATAATTAATACTTTGCTACACTATTGTATTGAGATAATGTGAGAGCTTCTGAATATAATATTTCTGTTTTCGATGTTATGTTCTGGTAATGGCGTTCTGCAGATTAACACGAGTTTTTTTTAAATTCAGAATCTACTTCTACATAGACCTCATATGTTCTAAGGGTTATCCACCCATTTATTTCAAGGCTAATGCTATACCTTCTATCAAATGATTATTTTTAGAGCATGGATACATAGCAATAACAAAACATAATCAAAGCATAACGAAATATTAGATCCAATGAAAACAATAAATTTCCTTTTAAAAATATACTTTTAAAATCATTCATCTTGAATGAAAATTATAAAATTATATTTAAAAATTAACTATACGCGAATATATAATGCAATCTAAAAATATTTTAAAAACAATTGTTCTGAAAATTTGTATTTTACAAATCCATGATCTCTTTTGATATTCTCCTAATACTTAACATGTGACATGGGGAATTATAACATGTCTGTCTCTTTGGTGGAAAATCTTAAGATGTTATGAAATATACATGAACACACACACGCAACATTTTATCTTAAAATTGTATCTTATTAGAACAAATCAAAGCAACTATATTGCAGTATTTGACAGAACTCCTATATTCCAACCCTACAAAGATTATTAATTCAATCCATGAATTCACAGTCTCCGTGACCTTGTACCATTATACAATAGGATAATAAAATGATATATATATGTAGTGATGTAGTTTATGCTGTTGGATGAATGCAGTGTGGCATGTTGGTTAGAAGCAGTCGTGGTTGTTGAGCGATGGGTGGTAAGGACACACAGGAGACAGGATCCAGAGGCAAAAACCCGTGAGGAAATAGATCGGGGAGGAAAGATAGAAGGTCCCAGAACAACCCCTAGAACAACTGGCGTCGAGGCCACCTCGGTGAGAACTGAACCTTTATCATCCTGTCTAGCCGCTTTTAAGCCGCTTTTTTTTTTTAAGATAAGTCCCCTAGGGGAGAATGAAGTCGTGATACTTGTTTACCAAGGGGGTTGTTTGTTAACCTGGCTATCTTCCCTCTTTCCTTGTACTTCCACACAGGCCATTTTATTTTACGTATTTCCAAATATTATTATAGATGTCCCCCCCTTTCAAAGAATAATTTGTGCAGGAAATTCTTTGAGGGTGTGGGAAATAATTTGGCTATGTACAAATTAATTTTATGTGTATGTTAATATGGTACAGAGTGTGGGTATGGACAATCATAGCTATGTACAATATGGATACGTGAATGAAGAGGTGAAGAGAATGGAAAGGAGGAAAGTAAGAGAGCTGTAAAGTAAGTGGTTCATCATTGTAAAAATGAATAAAGGAAGCCATTAGAAAGAGGCTGGAGAAAATAGTCATATCTGCAGCATTCGTCAACAAAACGTATTGAGACATTTTACAGAGATACTTTAGAATGAAGGAGATTGATTAGGCAGACAACTTATGTGCGGTTCTCTTGATGACACTAAAATTAATAAATTTAACAAATAATGGACATGCACGTACGTGAAAAAGACCTTCGGGGTCGAGTGAGAAAAAAAAAAAGTGGACCTTTGCGGTCAATTGACAAAAAATGAGACCTCTGAGGTCAAATGGTTGAAAAAAAAAGCCTTGACTTTCAGAACCTAAGTTTCAATGTAGGAATAGATACACTGCAGAAAGACAGAGGTTCAGCGAAAAATAGGTCATTGGTTCATAAATAAACATAAATTGATGTACGAAAAATTAAAGAACAAGAGGTTTTTTTTTTTCAAGAGCGATGGGGAAGGATAAGAAAAAATTTCGAGAGAACATGTTATTAAGAATAAAATAAGGCTTTGTAAGCTTGAAAGGTTGTGGCATGATATCTGAAAATTGTCCATTAATTGAATTATAAATGAGAGATATGTATGATAAATATAAAAGGAAAATTTTTAAAACAAAAAAAAAAACATAAGTAAAAGTAAAAGTTTGAAATTTGAAAAAAAAAAGTGTGTGGCGAGGATTAAATTAAATGAGATTTTAAAATTAAAAATAAATAATAATAAAAGTTGGTCGAGGTGAAATTAGAATTGTATTGGAGTTAATAAAAGGTTGAGGGGGGAATATATAAAAATAAAATACTAAATACATATTGGTTAACTTGTTTGAACAAAAAAAATGAAATAATTTTTATGTAAAAAGATTGATATGCCCCATTTAAAGTCGTATGTATAATGTATATTGACGAGAGAGTATTTTTTCAAACTGGTATTCAAATACAGTAGATACATTGTTTATGATAGTTTCAGGTAGAAATGGTACTACAGTGTGGACACGATTTTAAGAGAAATAAAAAAAAATTGGTCTCAGGTGAATGAAAAGTGAGATAATTTGGCTGAGTTGATAAAAAAAAAGTTCACGCTATGCCATGATGTGATAGTACTACACATAAGTTGATGTAAATTTGGGGTTACTCTCTGGTGACCTGTTTGATTAAGGGGACATTAATAGTAAATATTAATTTTTAAAACGTCTAACTTTTTAAAGTTAAGCAATTTAAGGAATTGAATTATATTTAAATAAATGAAGTAAATTTAAACATAAAATGGGCATATTATGGTTTTAAAATTGATATGAGATAAGTTATTTAGAGCATAAACTGTGCTAAAAGTGGGCTAACATGGATGTGATATATATAACAAGCAAAAATGTAAACGGACGAAATCAAAATAAAGTTAAACACTCACTGTTGATGGGCTTCTGTTGGACTTCGAAGCTGGGTTGTGTTGAAGACTTGGAGAGGTTCGGGGTCGCAGATTGAACCTTGGTTCATGTTGGAAAGTCCCGATGGGGAATGTGGTTGCCGTACATGGCGTGTAGACGAGTCCGCGGGACGTAGGCGGTTTGATCTTCTCGTGGTGGCGTAGACAGGCAGGGGACGGCGTTGTTGGAAGAAATTGTTCCAGTGGGATTTTGCATTACTCTACTACTGTCGGAATGGGTTGGCTCGAAATCACCAAAGCTCTCGTAGCACATCTCCTCACTGAGGCTGGGGTTATCTCACTTGTCCAGCGTGCTAGAGCCACTGAGGTCTGTGTCCTCTAACAATAGGCGGTGGTCATGTTGAGGGTTCTTGGACATCTCATCTTCCACAGTCAGCTCATGTGGATCAGGGGTAGTGGGATCTTGGGAGTATGTGCAATTGGGACTTGAGAAGTCTGTTCAATTTGGACTTGGGAAGTCTGTTCAATTGGGACTTGGGAAGTTTGTTCAATTGGGACTTGGGAAATCTGTGCAATTGGGACTTGGGAAGTCTGTGCAATTTGTACTTGGGAAGGTACCACGTGAAAAATTTGGGGCGTGGCTATTGGTTTTGTAATAGCTTGCTCGATGGGACGGATTTGCGCATCCCGGAGAGAAGACCTCTGTTCAGGAGTCTGTACCTGGTGGAGGAAAGTATTGTCGGCGGCAAATGGTTGTTTACGACATTGTTTGTTGCAATGATTCTGGCCACAGCACCGACATGGTGAAGATGGCAGGCTGTTTGCACCGTGGGAAGACCTGGGTTGAAATCTCTGGGTGCTGTTGTAGGGTCCCGAGATATAAGGTGGATCACTGCTCGCTTGGCGTGTCGTGGTCTGGATATATTCCCGAATCCTTGATACCCTTTCATACCACTCGGTTAAGGAGGTTGGCGGTAGAATCCTTACTAACTGTTGGTAACCGAAGGGTAGTCCTTCGGTCAAGGTTTCCAAGATAGCCTCTTGTTACGTCGTGATACTTGTTTACCAAGGGGGTTGTTTGTTAACCTGGCTATCTTCCCTCTTTCCTTGTACTCCCACACAGGCCATTTTATTTTACGTATTTCCAAATATTATTATTATAAATGAGAGATATGTATGATAAATATAAAAGGAAAATTTTTAAAACAAAAAAAAAAAACATAAGTAAAAGTAAAAGTTTGAAATTTGAAAAAAAAAAAGTGTGTGGCGAGGATTAAATTAAATGAGATTTTAAAATTAAAAATAAATAATAATAAAAGTTGGTCGAGGTGAAATTAGAATTGTATTGGAGTTAATAAAAGGTTGAGGGGAGGAATATATAAAAATAAAATACTAAATACATATTGGTTAACTTGTTTGAACAAAAAAAATGAAATAATATATATATAACTATATATATAATAAATAATATATATATAACAGAGTTATATCTATAATATTTTAAAGATAATTGGTATAAAAGAAGGAGTATTGATAGTTAAAAAGAATTTAGGTAAATTATTTTAAGGCATCAAAAAGGTTTTGTGTTTTATGTAACAAAATAGGGCTATAACAAGTTGTAGCTTCGGAAGTTACGCGTCATATAAGCAGAACATGGATAAAAAAAGGAAGAATTGAAGGTATTAGGAAAGAAAAAGAGAAAAGACAGAGCCATGTTAACCTTTTATCAAACTTTTAAAAATAAAAATTATATACATATATATTATATTACAGTGGTTGTTTTGAATATGTTTTTCCAAGAGTTGATCTTTCAAATTTTGATGAACTCACACATTCTTAGGTTATCCCTGAAGGTTTGATTGCTATCTGAGAGTGGTTTCTATGTCCTGTATCTCTCTCTCTCTCTCTTCGGCGTCGGCCTCCATCCCGAGGCAGTGAAGCTAACAAGTGTGGCGAAGGCTACCATCTACAAGTACCATCTTGGTCTTGAGTTGGGTAATGCCAGCCAACACATCGACCTGCCCACCCTGTGGGAAAGAACTCTCGCAGTCCATCGGTGGCGGAGTCTTTCTCGCGGTGGGCGCCACCAATGAAGACCTTGTATATATTTTATATATATGTATATTTATCAATTGCTTTATATATTTATATCTATTTATTCTTGTATTTTTCATTATATAATCTTATTTATTCATATTTTTATTTAATCTGTATTTAATCTTATATAATCTTATATGGACGTTATAATAAATCAGTTTCAATCTCTCTCTCTCTCCCTCCTTCAATTCGCTACTTCAATTCAAACGATCTCAACTGCAATGCTGGAATTCTGCCGATTATAGAAAATAATTTCCAGCCTTTGACTTCTCAGTTTGGTTTCAGACCCCATCAGAACGATATGATAAATCTGGCTCACGAAATATAACCCAAACATCAGTATTTTAAATTTAATTTAGATATATTTTCAATGCTCAATAAATGTTTATATAACATTTTCTTGAAATTCTCAAATTAAAAACGTCAACCTACTTAGAGACTGCATCCAACAATCTCGAGGCACCAAACATCAGTTGGAACAACACCAGGATTCAACCCACCTTGTTATAACGGGACAACTTGTCTGAGGGCAACTCTGAGCTAACGACTGCCTCATGTGGAATCAAATGGAGGAACATTTATAGCAATGGGCTGTAAGATCATTATAGAGAAATAATGCTAGAAAGGGGTGAGATGTTCCCTAGTAAACCTTCAACCTACATATCAAACTACTTATAGCGTCAGTAGTACCCCCCATGTATCTACCAATAGCTCCTCCCCCTGGCAGGTTCAGGGGAGGCAGTAGCAATTACAAGGCGCGGAGTGAAATAAGAGGGCAGACAAAGCACGAGGGAAGTACTAAAAACAGTCTTTATGTGTTCGATGTGTCGCAAGGCCACAGTTCCATTCATCGGTAGAAAAACAAACAAAATTTGATCCCAACAACGGTCGATTGTCAACCAGTATTAGGTATGGCAGATAATGACTTGTATCTTGCTGTTAGCTTGCTTGTTCCGCATTGATTGTTTCTATATAATAACCTCACACAGCCCTTTATAAACGTCCTTTCTACGAATCTATTAATATATATTTCGAATGAAACGAATTTTTAATATTTAAACATTAGCGTCCAGAATTGAATCAAACACAAAATGAAGATTTTAAAATAAAAATTAAAAAATTACGAATTTTTTCACAGTTTATTCTCTAGATAATCAATTTCACATTTTGGATTTTTAATACGTAAATTTCAAAAATATTCCAAAAGATAGGAGCGAACAGGGAGTATGGTCACCTCTCACAGCGAGATTTCATACCCTCTCCACCGCAATGTTATGAAATAGCGATCTATCAGACCACGAAGTGATTTGCTCTCAAGTCCACTCTACTGGACATTTAGGAGCATATCCATTGTACCTCCTGGATGGGCTACTACAAGGTGATTGAGTTTCTTCTTCTAAACCTTTGCCTTAATATGTTTATTAATAAATATTTAGTATAAAACTTTAGTATATGTTTTTTTTTAATGGAAGTATTAGCCTAGGTCTCTCAGATAAAGTTAGTTGAGACTAAACTAAGCTAGCTTAGGATAAGCTATTGGCTAGATTAGATCAGGTTATGCTAACCTAGGTTATATTGTGCTAGGATTATGACGTCAGGCTTTATTAGGTTACATTAGGCTAGGCTAGGTTAGATTATGCTAGGTTGGGTCAGAATAGACAAGTCAGTTAGGAGCTAAAACACCAATCAACCCGTCGCTACTGTCTCACATTTATCTCATTTCAAACTAATGGTAAAACAATTTTCCGTTTTGACATCGCATACATTTATCACTATAAAAATCGCATTTAACTCGAAATATTCTACGTCACTTCCAAGGCTTCATTCATTACAAAAAGACAAATTACTCAAGATATCTTAATACAAATTTGCAATCGTATTTTAGAGAAATTATCTATGAGATTTAAATTACAGAATATGATAGAGAAAGAACAAAATGTAATTTGAAAATTCCATTAAATTTGTGGAGTCTAAGAATGGATCATCAGTGTGGAGACAGCTGAGGAGAGAGAGAGAGACTTGATAAAAATATATATTGAATTCTTCTCTTCCTTCTGCCCCTTTAAATTGCCTTCCTGAGGAAATGTTTGCTTTGGTTGGTCCTTTCTTCAATTACGGCCTTATTTAACGAACTTTACTCTTTTAAATGAAAGCGAACAATTTATAGCATAAAGTTTCACTCTAGATACAATTAAAAATATATAGTTTTTATAAATAAATGTTGGTTTATATATTCCTAATAACATGTATAGAATATTGTACATAATAAACATATTTATTATATATAGTTTGACTTATTTGCAGAACACAAAAAAAAAGCTCTTTTATGATATTTAATTTAAATATGTCACAATATAAAGATGAATTTTTATTTTTTTTTTTTCAAAAAAGACGACTAAAGATAAATATCTATACACTCAGTCCATTGTAGGTCTAGGAGTAGTTTTAGAACGTTGATTTCCAATGGGAGAATTTTGACTCCACTCATATTGACTACGATATAATTAAATCATTCTTTATATTTCTTAAATGGTAAATAGGACAGATTTGATAAGACAAAATATGTTCAATATATCATTGTTATAATATTTAACAAGTATTTAACTAGTATATAAAGCGTGTGTGTGTGATGTTACAGTAGAACATTCCAATAGAGACATGTCTGGAGAGCAACCTCCTTCAATATAAAAAAGCCTGCTATGACTCGACTTCCAAAAAAAAAAAACCTCCAGTAGAGGGGCCAGGGGTAACCATCCTTCTGGAGTTCTTCTACTAGGGTTATATAGAAACTGAGGAAAGGGGTCAATGTTAGATCGCCACTGACAGGGCTCGACAATTGACAAGTATTTGAATTTTATTGACACAGCAGTCACAACACAAAACAATTCAACAAAAAATTAAAAACATAAATTATTTACACCAGACCTCACTTAATGGACGTCTAAAATTCATCAGCTTCACAAGCCGCCCTGACAGCTTCTGGCTTATACAGTGGTCACCAACACTCGGCACGGTCGAGGAACTCCACGAGAATGATCTTCTCCCCGGGAGTAAGACTAACGAGGACAGGTCTCGAGGTAAACGTTTATTTCCATTTATCTTCTCCAGCTCTATCAAGGCTTTATAACACCAATCTACAAATAGTCAAAGATTCAGTTGACTGATATATCCTTGTAGATGTTTCTAAAAAGTTGAAAATCCTGGTTTGTGTTCTGCTGCATTCGCAGACATGTTATGAAGACAGTCCATCTGTAATATGTTTTTATCTTTATAACGGAACATTCAGTTTCAATCCAACTAAGTGGAAAGCCGCAGGATAATCTACAAAAGAATATGAGGCAATTTTTTAGTGTTTGTTTTTTAATAAAACATACATCAAGTAATTAATACGGGGTTAAAACTCATAACATATTGTGCCACATCTAAATAAGCTGTGTCCTCCCACTTTCAACTTTCATTCATTGCAAGGGCTGTAGAAATAGATTTTGATTATATATTTCAAAAAAGAAAAGTATCATTAAAATGTTCCTAATTTTTCAATACCTTAATGGATTAAAGATAAACTCGCACGTTTGCTAGTTGTAGTTTATAAAAAGACAACTTTCTATAATCCCAGATGAAATCTAAACATGGGGATTACACGATCGATTACTGATGGCGTTCATGTGAACAACAGCACAAGGGTCAACATTCCAATTAAAACATTAATAAGTGTGTTAATACAATTCAACAGAGATTTTTTACCGTGGGAGTATGTCGCTAACCACACGGAAACACATTTCCAGCTGCTTGAAAATTGGTGTGCTTTTTCTTTTTCGGTGATTATTCAATCTTACTTAGGAGGGGCCTTAAGAATATTACAGACAAAATCAACATTACCATTCTCTTGTAAAATCCGTTTTACAAATTTATCGAGAAATACAGGACGTAGTACCTGCAATTTCCATACAACTGATTAGTTTAAATAGCAACAACTATATTTTATCCCAGAAAATTATATGGTTGATTAAACATTCACTAACTCTATGAGCGCTTTTAGATATTTTCGAAGTAAAAAAATCGAACTAAATTATTTTTATTCCTAAAAAACGTTTGCGTTTCTATTTTAATAAAAGTCCAAAAGCTAAATACAAACGCTATCTGAACTCTTACAACCCCCCTTACCAACTAAATAATTAAAAATAAGACAAAATTAAATTTTGCACTAAAAATATCATTGTATTAAATGTTAAATAAATCTTTATAATATTTATGTTATTATTACGCTGATCTACGACACTGGAAAAGAAAAGGGACATGGGATTTCTTAAAAATTAGCATTAGGTTCTAAAACTTTATATATTATTTTAAAAACATCAATGAAGATCAAACAAGAGCTTTTACCACTGTCTTGAAAATGATATTTAAAATGTTTTTAACTGCGTTTAAAAATGGTATATACTTTATAGAGTGACTATTCCAATTATTTTCTTCAAATATATTAGATAAAAAATCAAAGAAGCAAAAACAAAAAAATCGAGTTCATTTCTTGCAGAGCATACTTCTGGTACGGCCGAATCTATACGTATCAAAAAGGACAAGTATCTCAATTTTATTGACACAGCAGCCACAACACAAAACAATTCACAACAAAAAAAAATAAAAAACATTAAATTATTTACACCAGACCTCACTTAAGGGATGTCTAAAATTCATCAGCTTCACAAGCCGCCCTGACAGCTTTTGGCCTTGGTACATACCTCTTTTCCATACGGAGTATATAACCCTGTACTGGAAAATGAAATAAATTATAAAAGATTGGTCCATATATAGCAATAAGAGTTAGTTCTTTTATGCTGATTTTTATTCAGATTTAAATTTGATTTTTTTTTGCTTTGCTATAAACCATCCGTCTTTACAAGCACCACAATGTTGCCAAATTTATTATTGAATATATTAAGTCGGATACCGACCTAAATACCTGTTTCATGATTTTCCAAGATGCTCCAAAGACCAGATTTTTAAGTCGTTGAAGTACAGCTTCCACCAATCTGATGAGGGCCAACAGCCTAAAACGCGTACGTGGTTAGCTTTTCTTGTTCAATCAAGAAATGGTATTTGGCCAATTCTGGAATAATTAAATAACAACGATTAGTTGATAATTATTCGGACAGATGGCGCAAGCTATTAGCAACTTTTTGTTTCACAATCAGGAGAAGCCTTTTTTCTTAACTTATTCACTTGATCCCAGAACAATTTCTCACTTTTTTTACTATTTTTCACAATAAGAGAATGAAGAAAAAAACAAGTAGAATGGGAGAAGGCTTGCCACTTCAAATTGGAATCTAAATCCTCTTTGTTGTACATCTTGGAAATATAGGAATGTGGGAATTTACTTTCCTAGTTCTCCCGAGTCCAGCAGGGGACATGTTGCTCTGTCCACAACTAAGAGAGATTAGATGAGAGGCTGGGGTAGATTAGGGAGGTCCGGGACCTTTTGTACCATTTATCTTTCTATCACCGGGATCAATGGATGATCCAATTATCCGGTTGAGTACGGCAATCAGGTTCCATCCTGGCCACTATATTGATGCGGAGTGTACAGTACTGTCATTTTATCTGTCCGCCCGTCCTGGACACTATACCTTTGGAAATAAAAAAGTCACAAGGTGCTAGGTCTGGTGAATATGGTGGATGAATGACTAATTGGACATTAGAGTTCGCTAAAAGGTCTAATGTTTGGGCGGAGGTGTGCGGTTTTGCATTGTCGTGGTGAAGGACTCCTCTAAGCTGAGCTCTTGGGCTGCTTGTTGTTGTATATAATATCTGTATTTTCAAAATTTGGTATATGGTCCTGTTTGAGTGCGTGATCTACTAGAAGTGATAATGGGCTATGATTTTTAAAAGCTGTTTTGTGTTGATTTACTCTTTCTTCAAGAGTTTTACCTGTTTCTCCTATGTAGGTTGCTGGGCATGATTTGCATGGAATGCGATATACTATATTTGATTTATATTCATGATTGCTATTATGTTTAGTGTTGGGATGGCGTAGAATTTCTTTCAGATTTGCTGTGGTTTTGTATCGGGTTTTGATATTGTAATTTTTAAGTATTCTTGTTATTCTTTCAATGCCATAATTGTATGGCAGTGCACAGTATTTATTCGATTCTTCACTATTGTTTGTGGGATTGTTGAAATTTGTTGGGATTGTTGATGAAACTTGGAGGATATTCATTATTTTTCATCTCATTGTAAAATATGTTTTGTTCAGATTTAATATTTTTAATATTTGAGGAGCAGTGGGTGGAAATTCTTTTAGAAAGTGTTTTTATAACGGATATTTTAGTATTAATGGGGCCAAATGAATTAAAATTGAGATATTTGTCTGTATGCGTTGGTTTTCTATATATACTGGTTTATATTTTGCTATTTATTCTGGTGAGCTTGATGTCTAAGAATTCTAAAGAGCTGTTATTTTCTATTTCGTATGTAAAAGTTAAAAATGGCTTTACACTGTTGAGGAAGGTTAGAATATTGTCGAGGTTGCTATTTTCACTGATGCAAATGATGTCATCAATATATCGTTTCCAGGCTATTATTTTGAGATGTTTGGTTGCAATGATAATATTATCAATATGATTCATATAAATATTGGCGAGGGCAGAAGAAATTGGATTGCCCATTGGAAGGCCTTTAATCTGTTTATAATACTGGTTTTTGTAACTGAAATAACTGAAGGATAAACATAGATCGATTAAGTCTTCAAGTGCTTCTTTGGAAATCGTTAAATTAAGTTGTGAATTGGTGTCTATAAATTTTGAAATTTCACTAATGGCTTCTTTATGTGGGATAGACGTGTATAAAGATTCAACATCAAATGAAACCATGTGGTAATATATATATATATTGATCTGCTACAATATAGTATGCTTTCTGATTTTCTCATTAAATTCTTCTGCATAAATACCCGAGTAATAGGCTTGTGTATTGTTATTTGTGTTTATTCATATATTTCCTAGTAATTTCAGAAACATAATTATGACAATCGTAAATATAGATTTGTTTATATTATAATGACTTTATTATTCTTCGCAGACGTGCATTGTTCCCACGTCTGTCTGCCACTAATTCTCCCCACTGCTGAACCAGAGAGATACCACTCGTAAAAAATCTTAATTTTGTTGAAAAATAATATTAACAATTGAATTATTATTCTCTAAATTAATATATTTTAGCTGGTTTATTCCGCTTAATTATTTATTGAAACCTTCGTCCATTTAGTTTTACCTTTACTTATGAGTTTCTGTCTCTTTTAAGCAAACAATTAAAACAATTACCTATTTTTTCAAATTAAAAATAATGACGATTTCATATATCAATTAGTATTTTTATTTCCCAAATATATATATAGACAAACTACTGTCTAATTGTTTTATTATACGACAGTCGACACTCGGGATCGAATTCCAGCCCTTTGGCACTTATCTTATGAGATAAAATTGCTTCAATGACCCCCGATTCTTGCAAAAATCCAAGTGAATGCAAGTGACCAAACGGAGCTCTGGCACACTTGTAAGCGCATACGTCCAGCTGCTTTCCATGTGTGTAGACATGTGATGCACTTACAGTAAAACCAGTCACTAACTACTATCCACCATGGTTATCATAACCTGTATCACGTGTGAAGGGATAATAATAATAAAAATTGCAATGCCTTTACATATATATATGTCATAAAAAAAGGACGTATATTCTATTTACGTTACCAATTCATGCAGTCGTGGATGGTAAAAATGAATGATAACTTTTGTCCCAAAAAATATTTATTATTTTGATTATTTTTTAAAGCAAACAATTTTTGCATACATACAACTAACGATGTTATTATCTATTTACAAACAAAAACAATATTGGGTTGTATTCCTTTTGTTAAGGATTCCTTTTCATTTTAAAATTTAACTCTGTGATTATAGAATTTTAATTATTTTATGAATAATAAAAATCATATTTTTATTATGTCATATATACAAATTTATATCACAATTCCAAATTGAATTTGAATGAGTTTTTATTATTGTAAGTCATTATTTAAAAATATTTGTAATACAACAAAGTATATATATATATGTGTATATATTTTTCATTGCAGTAAGGGCAGTAGAAGTGTGTATTATGTATAAAAGAAACTTTCGTGCTTTTAAGTCCTTTCGTTTTATATGTATAGATGGCGCGTTATCGCTTTGTATATATACGTGTGTATGTGTGTATATAAATAGAAAACCTATGTGTGTGTTATTCTTTTCTATCGAAAGATAGCAAACGATGGTTATATATAAAGATGGTTGGGTAGGTGACTGGAACTCCCATTGGCTGGTCATGAAATAAATAACGCCATATCTATTTCCATCCTCTTTATCCGTATCGCACGATATAGCAATCGAGCATCCACACATTACCGTTACTCCTAGCGCCAGAAAGAGCACCAAGTAGATAATAATGGAGTTTCTGAAGCTGCCAAATACTACTGTTTATAGTGACAAGGAGCATTCTGATAAGGCCGATAGTGAGGGGACGCCTGCAAGGAAAACACTTTCGTTGATCGGGAAGATGACGGATTTCCCAATATTATGAAAGATAAGTTTGAGGCAAATTCGGGGAAGAGCCTGAAGGACATCACTAGGAGATGGGTGTTGACAATAAGACGATTGTCTGAACGAGGACCTTGGTCTCAATTCCTTTGTCCTTCGGAAAGACTTGTTGCTTGTTGGACATGGTGGATAACAGAAAAGGAAAGGCTGCTTCCTTCCTCTTCAATGAAACATGATACTTATGGCATGTTGAGGTTCTCTGATTACCACGAATAGAGGGTATACCTCAGGAATCATGGTAGAATCTGTGAATTCAGGCACCTATCATTATACACACGAGCTTTCATTTCTCCGGGATGGTCGTCAGAGTCATTAGTAATGAGGATGATGTCATGCCCATTGTATCGACAATGTAGATGACGACAGTGCCGTCGTGAATCCTTGGATGGACCAGGTGGCTGCGTGGAGAAAGTATATTTTCAAACATAATTCGGTTTAAAAGGCAGGGAAAGCACGCATGACTGATGCCTAACGTTCCCAGACATTGAGGTTCTGATATTTAGCCCCATATTCCATAGACCAACTTGACTTCTATGTATGGAACGTTGTTAATAAAGATACTCATACATTTCCTCACAGCACCATCCAGTCTGTCAAGAACGCGACCATACGGGAATGACCCAAGCGTATGTTGCCTTTGCTACCTTTTGTACTCGCCTCAAGTCTATTCTGTCTCCTAACTAGGAATATCTATATATATAAAAATGAATGTTTGTATGTTTGTCTGTTGGTTGGTTGGTTGGTTTGTATGTCCGGTATACAAATTCGCAGTAGTTCACTAATTCAAACCAAAATTTCCATACATAGGTAAAAAATAACGAGGATGACGATAGGCTATTTTAAAAAATATATAAATCAATTATTAAAACTATATATCCAAACTATTCGACTTAGCTCACGAGCAGCGCCCTCTAGAACGCGGCGATTTTGACGACGGGCGGCGCCCATTGGCTGACGGCGCAGCACGTGTCTTCCCTGCCCCCCCCCCCCCCCCCCCCCCCCCCCCGCCGAGTAAATGAGATCTCCCAGCTGCCGGCCGGCTGAGCTCACGAGCAGCGCCCTCTAGAACGCGTGGCGATTTTGACGGCGGGGGGCGCTCCCGGTTGGACAGTTGCGCGGGGACAGAGTGACCTCGCGGATGCCCTCCGGGAACTACGTCCATCTTCCATATGTAATATACATTTAATCGTGTAAACCCGGGCGTTGCCCGGGTCATTCGTCTTATTTATATATATATATTATTTATATAATTGTAACGAATAGTATTTGAATAAAACATTTAATCGGGTAAAACCCGGGCGTTGCCCGGGTCATTCGTCTAGTATTCAATAAACATCTCAACTGCTGCTGTGAAATTATATTTTCATATGTTGTGTGATGTTCACTTGCGAAATATATTTCGCTTAAAAGTTTGCGCTGTGCATTATCATATAAGACAATGGCATTTATTACACAAATTCAAGAGAAAACATCAAATTAATCATATATTCAAATACACAAAAAAAAAAGAGAAAAAGAGTATATTATAATAATAAATATATTAAGTCAATAAATAGAAACATTTTTATTCTTCCAAAGTATGTTACAAAAATGACCTAATCAAATTCTAATCCAATCGTAATGTTAAGGATGTAACAATGAGATAAACTGAAGAGAAAAATCAAGTTATTGGCCCGTTACAGATCCAGTCATGGAAATCTAGCCAGTCCAAAATAAAGAAACGTCTAAAGCAAGCATGTCAAACTCGCGGCCCGCGGGCCTCATGCGGCCCACAACGAATAAATTTGCGGCCCACCAGACAATATATTTTAATTTTAAAAAATATATAAATAAAAAAAATAATAATAAAAATTTATAGCCTCATTTTTAAAAATTGTAATTATACATAATTTATTTATTAATAACGAACCACTGGTCTCCATACATAAGTCGTAAGTTTTGATAATATTATACCTACATACATAACGTATGTACATCGCCATAAGTATTGTGTGCCTTAAAGTTTAAAGAAAATATTCTTTCGGAGTACTAGAATTTTTTTTTTTTTTTTTAAGTTACGTTCAATAATTTGTGCAGTTATTCTGTGTCTGGTAAGTTAAAAAATATTAATTTTTAAAAAATATTTAAATATTAATTAAAACGTTTTATTATTTTGTGTTAGCGATTACTAATTTTTTTTTCAGACCTTTGTATTCAATATGTCTTCATCAAAACCAAGTGGCAGTAAAACTAAACGAAAAATTGCTGACGAACATAGGAATTTTCAAGAAAAGTGGGAATTAGAGTATTTTTGCTCTGAAGTAAAAGATAAAATCATCTGCTTGATATGTAATAATGCTATTAGTGTACCAAAATTATATAACATTAAACGTCATTATGAACAACATAAATCAAAATATGATACCTACGAAGGTTTAATGAGACAAGAAAAGTTAAAAGAGTTCAAGTTGAGAAAGAAAAAACAACAGTTTATGTTTACTAAAGTATCACAAGAGAGTGAAGCGGCGGTGCATGCAAGCTACGTTTTATCGGAGATGATAGCTAAACACTCAAAACCTTTTACTGAAGGTGATTTCATCAAGGAATGTTTATTTAAAGCTGCAGAAATTGTTTGTCCTGGAAGTGTGAAGACGTTTCAAGCAATATCTTTGTCTCGAAATACCGTTGTGGAAAGAGTTACTGATATGGCCAGAAATTTGAATGATCAGATAAAAGAAAAATCATCTTGTTTCGAAGCATTTTCCATTGCCTGTGATGAGAGTACGGACATTGGGGGCGTAGCTCAGTTAGCTGTTTTTTTTTTTCGAGCTTGCGACACGGATTTCAACATTTTTGAGGAATTATTGGAACTAGTACCGATGCATGGCACTACTACAGGAGAAGATATATTTAATTGCGTTTATGATCTTCTGCAAAATACAATTTACCTCAATCAAAATTGACTTCTGTAGCAACAGATGGAGCTCCTTCAATGACTGGAAAAACCAACGGTTACTGCGAAAAAAACTAAGTGAAATTTCTGAATGTTCCAATATTCATCATACGCATTGCATTATACACCAGGAAGTATTATGTACGAAGGTAATAAAAATGGAAAATTTATTGACACCTATCAAAAAATTCATCAATTTCATAAGATCTCGAGGTTTCAATCAGCGACAGTTCTCTCTGTTCTTAACTGAATTAGAAAGCGAATATTCAGGTTTATCATACTATACCAAGGTACGTTGGCTATCATGCTCCAAGGTTCTCAAACAATTTTGGGACTTGAAATATGTCAGTTTTTAATAACCAAGAATCAAGACATCACTTTGTTTTCTGATCAGGTATGGTTGCAAGATTTTTCCTTCATGGTTGACATAACAAAACACTTGTCGGATTTAAATTTGAAACTGCAAGGAAAGGATCAGATCATTACCAACATGTGTGACCAAGTTAATGCATTCAAATGTAAGCTAGTTCTTTGGGAAAAGCAGTTGGAAAACGAAGATTTAATGCACTTTCCGACATTCAACATGTACAAATCAAGTTTAGGTGAAACTTCATCGTATCAAAAATATGCAGAAAATATTTTAGTTCTTAGAAATGAATTTTAAACAAGGTTTTCTGATTTCAAATCTTTGGAAGGCAAGTTTACTTTGTTTTCTTCAATTTTCTCGATAAATATAGAATCAGTACCTAATCATATGCAAATGGAGGTAATAGATATCCAGTGCGATTCAGATTTAAAGGCAAAATTGATTGAAGTTGGCGTTTCTGAATTTTACAAATATTTGCCAGCCAGATTTGAAAACACTCGAAAATTAGCATATGAAATTATGTCCATGTTTGGAAGTACTTATCGGTGCGAGCAGTTATTTTCACTTATGAAAGGAAATAAGTCTCCAATCAGATCGAGAATTACTGACGTTCACCTTGGGTCAGTTTTAAAATTAATCACTGCGAACAAGATTTCCTCCGAAGTAGGAAAGATGGTAGCAGAAAAGAGATGCCAAATATCAGGGAGAAAATATTAACTTTACTTTCTTTTTTTCTTATTAGTATTTTTTAAAATAAACCTACATAAATGTTACTATAAAAATTTAATTACTAGTTTTCTTTTTTTTTTTTTTTTTGCGGCCCACATAATCTTTTTACTTTTTTATTTGGCCCGTGTTAGGATTTGAGTTTGACATGCTTGGTCTAAAGTATGTTTTCAACTTCGTTGCTATACTTTTAAAATATTGATAGTAACTGGAAACTGAAGCGCTTATAAATTATTGTCTCTAAAACCTGGACACAAGTTTCAAGCGCCGAATATTAATTATTTACATTCTGTTTCTCCAATAGATAACATTTTGGGTGTAAATACACAACTACTGTTTATATTCCACGACGGTGAGACTCAGTAGCCAAATGATGGCCCTCAGTTGTTACTTGTTCGAGACCCCATAGTGCATATTCAATTTTAATTTCAAATTGCTTGTCAACATTGAAGAGAGCAGCAATTGCTCTCTAAATCCAAATTTATAAATAATTTGTGACATTTTTGCTACCCTTCCCCCATAAAAATAATTAAAACGAAACAGAATCTATTTCTGAAACCATTTAATTTAAAATTCTTCGAAAATAGCAAATATTTTTATTCTGAAATTAAAAAAAAAAAAAAGCGAATCAAATTACTTTCAATTGTTCAATTACTTTCCAATGTTCACATGCGCTAAGAAATCGTTATCTAAAGAATTCCTTTCTTTCCTATCAAATAGCCATTATTTAAACAATTGAATATAATTGTATATAGACCAGCACAAGGTGGTGTATACACCAGCGTTCAACGGGATGACAGACAGCAGCGGGGGGTGTCCGGGTGGGACGACGCCATCTTGGGGCGACCACCTGCTTGCCCGCACCTGGCACCATGACAGATGTCGCCACACCTAATCCTCAGAAGGAAAACACGCCGCTAATCCAAACCTAGGACCAATTTTCTTCTTTATCTTTAACAACGTCTTGTATTGGCCGTTAATTACTGCTATATATATATATATGTGTGTGTGTGTGTGTTTGGTGAATATGGCCTATATATATCTTATATAATAAAGAAAAGAGATTAGATGCTTGAATTTTGGATCATCTTGATGATTATGCTATGGTGCTGCAGTCGTGGCAAAGATCTTGCAAGTATAATACTAAAGATAGTTTTGATATGAGATTGTTTTAATTGAGCTTTAGGATTATATAATAAACATAATTTGGTAAAAAGTACTGCCTGGCTTAAGGCGTAAGAATAAAAAATGAAAATCTTATTTACATAATGTACAAATGTTGGAGCCGACCATCGGGGAACAACAATGAGTATTTATAGGGGAAGCGTGACCTCTGGCGGTCGATTTAGCAGAGTATTTGTATTTATGAAATATAATTTTAAATAGAATAATATTTTAATATAACATATATATATATTGACAATTCAAAATATTTTATTGACACTCTTAGTCAATTGTTACAAAAATTAAATTAAAAAAAGAAAATGATGTTATTTACAATTTGGTGATTAAATATTTTCTAAAAAACTATATTTATTGTCGCGGCTGACCCCTCCGCGACGATGCCGCTTCTTCCTTCGTGGATCACCTACCCGGGCTCCCGTTGCTCTCGCTCTGCAGCTGGACCCTTCAGAGCACCCTAGGACGTCCGAGAACCACCGCTCAAGTGGAACTCCCTTTCTCTGGCAATATCTTTCGGCCTTACCACTGGTGGGGGGACACGAGAGACTTACCAGAAGAATAGCAGCAGCAACGTGGCGATGGCGAGAGGAAAAAAAACAGCTGGCGGCACCAAGACTTAAAACACTACTTTTATTGTCATTTACTACTAAACAATACATATAACTTGAATAATAAACAACAGGTATTTACATTACGCCACCTCCTGGGGCCAATATGAACATCTATTTACATACATTTTCCCCAGGAAACAGGATCACAGCAATCGGCGATTCCCACACCAGTTTCAGATGGAAACAGGCGAAAGCGCCATCTATTGGCGGAGGTTGTAGTCATTTTGAGGCCTTATACGCGACAATATGCATACTGCGTTTCGTCAATTCTTACAAAAAGGTCATGTTCTTCCAACACCAAATACATATATACCAGTAATTAACGGCAAATATTTATTGTTTCTTCAAAATTTCAGTGAACTTTTATTTATAAATGCAGAATCATTTCTTATATATAGAAAAAACTCTATCTTAGGTAGATGCACACACAGCCTAAAAATAAAATCCTCAAGAGTTGCTGAACTTTTAAAACGTTATGATGTTTTTATAAGACATCTACAAATTATTGGGTTCGAGTTTTCTAATTGAAAAGAAGGGTATATTTCAATAGAGAGAATGGTCAAATGGTTTTATGATGATGTCCTTTTTTTGAAAAATTTGATATTGAAAGTCCCTGAGAGTGTTTTTAAAAGTGTATTATAGAGTATTGTTCGATATTACTTTGTGGCATTTGGTTCTCAAAGCACACTGTATTTTACGTACTTATATTGCGTCCCCAATTAGTATTATGAAATCACTCCACACATTAAATCGTTTTATTTGATTTGTCTTATATGTGTTCATATTTATGATGGCAATTTTCGGAAAGCATGTAAAATCAAGAACTAAAAAAGTTTAAAGTTATTTGTGTAGAGACTCTGTGTGTCGAGAGCTAAATAGTGATCAAATTACCATTGGTTTAATTGAAAACATCAAATCCAGAGATAAATTGGTATATCGATGGAGCAATTACTTTCTACAAGATTGTCCCAAAATTTCGTAAACTCTTGCAAAAAATTGAAATACCAATATTATTCGCCATTATGTATAATGCCTTTGTATTATATACAGTGGACCCTCGGTTTGCGAGCATAATCCGTTCCAGAGCCATGCTCGTACTCCAAAACGCTCGTAGTGCGAAACTAATTTCTTATTTTTAATAATTGAAACTCGGGCAATTCTTCTTGCTACGAACAATTGCACAGTTTCCCACATTTTACATATTTCCCGAATCTGATCTGAAGGGAGGGATCCCAGTGAATTTTCATCCATCACGATTACGGGCAACCATCACGAGTTGCTCGTAATGCGAAATTTCACTCGTAATCCGAGGTAAAATTTTTCAAAAAATTTTGCTCGTACTGCGAAAAGCTCGTACTCCAAGGTGCTCGTAAACCGAGGGTCCACTGTACATATAAAGTAATTGTATTATGTATAATTATGTATTCGCCAAGTAATAATAGTATTCGCCAAGTAATAAGAAAAACATGAACTTTTGGGGCAACCTTATATATTCCATTTGGAAACCATGGTAAGAGGGGAGGGGGGCATTCCAAGCATTGCTTTTGTTTATCCCGAGCACGATAATTGTGAGGCGTGTGCGACACGTTGTACCACACGTTACAAGATTCCAGAGCTCCGTTTGGTGACTTGCACCCAGTAACTAGGTTGGATCTCTCCACGTCGAGTGCCATTGAAACATTTTTACAAATTAAGAATAAAAAAAAATCTCAGCGTGAGATTCGATTCCGGATTCAGGTTGTCAAAAATGTATACGCCCAATTTAGACACAAATAGACACAAAAGAGACACAACAATAAAAAGAAATTTGTAAATTAAAATAGATTTAATATATGAGTGTATATTTTCATATTTCGATAAACAAGCAAAATTTGTTTTTGTATTTTATGTCAAAAGTCACATTCTTTCTTCAAAACGTTGAATATTCAGAGCCATAATGCCGTGGAGGAGAGCTCCTGGATCTCTGAATATCTGGTTGGCCATGTCGCCTCTTCCTTATCACTTAGTTCCCAAATTTGTTTCAACTTGGCGGTGGTTGATGTGACACAAATGGCTACATAGAAAGAGATGGCATAGAAGAGATTTTTTAAAGTAATTTTTTCGTCGAAAAAACTACCAAGACGTTTTTCGGATGTGGGACGATCTTGGATAATACGGAATGTTTATATTTATAAAGAATACCACAAAGGGGAATAATGGTGGCAGCTCCTAATCGTGTTACTAAACGGGTATTAATGGCTTACGAAATATATGTGAGAGCTGGATTAGATAGTTTAGGATTATTTGATAACCAATCGCAATGTCAGCCGGTTTACTATGATATTAAAAAAAATAACATCAATATTTTATTTTTATCTTTATAAATATACTCTATTTCCATATTTGAAACATTTAGCAGCATGATTCTGCGTCCCAATATGCATATATAAGAATTGAACAGAATTTATTTGCTGAACAATTTGGGAATACATCATAGGATGGAATGGCTACCTAAGCTAGTATTGCTTGAACGCCGGAATTTGTGAATACACTGAGAAATGTATACTTCCCTTAACTGGTAGACATATAGGACATAATATACAAATTAAATCCTAAATAATACGCCAACACATACAAGATGCATGGATAGATTCCAGAAAAATAAAAAAATTCCATCAAGGAGTATATGTTAGTAACAAAAAAGAAGTGGAGGTTTATTCGATCTGACACAAAAATCCATTAACAGATTTAAGATAACCGTCAAAGATAAGACTCTCCCAGCCCACACAGGAGATTTCTAGGAGCACGCCCCCACACACAGACCGTCCTGGCAGCCAGATATGGCGACATCTCTAAGTGTGTAATTAAAACAAAACCCGCGAGGAAATGTTCCCAAGGCAGACGACGCTATTAGATGGCTTTCCTTTCTTTTTTTACGAGGCTGGTGGCATACTGTGCTGCAGATCTGTAGGCACGAAGGTCAGGGCCTCCCTCTCTCATAATGGCACCATCATACTCTCTTTCTCTAATTGACCCATCAACTTAAATGGGAGACCAAATAAATCTTCATACCGCAACTCTGGTGCTCAAGTGGAGAGAAATCTTCAGGCAAACCTTCCATTCTCGTAGCCAGTTTCTATAAATAGTGTGAATTGGGCTCTGCTTTTAAATCTGTAATACATTCAATTTTATAATCTGCTTTTTGACATATTTCTATCGTTGTCTAACTACTCATATATGAGGCTGCAACTGTTTAGATCGGAATACGATAAATGGCTTTTTATGTCATTCCGAACTTTTAGCATGTCTATATGACAATATCCTGATATTTATGATCAAACACTTGGGCTCATGAAGTGTTATAATCATTAATTAATTATTTTATATAGAGTGTTTGTGTGTGTATATATAAATATTTAGAAGAAATGTTTTGTGTGTGATGAAATCAATTCTAGCCGAGGCAGCCCTTGGCACTAACGGTTTGTTTAACTGCCTCTGGCACATTATGGTGTCCCAAGGTTAAGCCAAATCATCAATCACGGTATAAAATTGTTTTCCCTTTTCAATTGTTGAAGTCATCAATATGTATTAACATTTAATCATAGTAGCTATAGTTCCATTGTGATGAAATATTATTTCTCTTTAAAAAGGAAAAAGACAATCAAGACACGCTTGAAGATCTTATTTAAATCCCCGCAAGTTATTTGCTCATTTTACGAATTATTAGGTGACTCGAGAATATAATCTGTTAAATAAAAAAATAAATCATCAAAAAATATTTTAATGATCAAATAATTTCTTGTGTGCTCTCTCTTGGTGTTAATTGACTCTAAAATTGAACCTGAAATTTTCGTCAAATAAAAAAGGTATGAAATATTAATATATTATGTGATTTAAAAAGGCAAGTGTGAAAACATAATCATCGAAGAAATATATGAGGTGAGTTCCCTCTTTTGAATAATTTATATTTTTTTAAATGAATATTTTCTTCCTCACAACTAATAAAACATTTCATGTCAATCAAAATATACCTTGAAAGTAAATAAACTCCTAGACGACCTCTCAATTCTTGTCTACAAGTTGGGAAAACATCAAAAGAATGTTTGTCTCCTTTTATTTTTTTTTTTTTTTGGCATTAGCGCAAAGAAGTCTTAAAGAGATTTGCCTCTTTCTCGGCGAGATCAGCAGTGAAAGGTATTTTCCTCCATTCTAAGTGGGATCAACAAAGATTATCGATAGATATTTTCTTATTCAATGATAAGTAAATCCTCCAGAAAGATAATTGAGCACACTCCGAGGTTATCCGAAATTTTAGAAAGACTTTCATTCTCTGTGGGTCACCACAGACTCCTGAAGACGTTTGTCCGCTGTTCAAGCAGAAAGATGTTTGTTTATTCTCAACGGTTAGGAGAGAATACTCGAGAAAATAATTTTTGCCTTAGTCATCTTCTAGAACCCCTAAAAGAGACACCTTTCATTTAAAGCACTGAGCAAAGCTGAGAAAAAGAGTATCTCTCATGAATCATCGATGTCACGAACAAATGGCCACACTAAACATACGGCAAACATATACGTACATTGGGAAAAGATCCGCGTACTAATTTCCATTCACGAGACGTACTAACAGATAGCTTATCTCAGGTAAAGGATTTTAGTGAAGACTGCGCGTGTTATTCATGGTACAGACTGGCATAAATAATGGCGCCGGCGTCCATTGTTATCAATCCTTGGGGGGTAGGGGGGGGGGGGGGGAGACAATGACCGACATACTGATGACAGCTGCCTGCCCTACTGACCTCTACGTTGGGTGCAACATTGCTAGCTAGTTAGATAGTTCTCGCCTGGGTGGATACGGCAACGTTTAAATGTACAGACGCCCTAGAATGGTAGGAAATTAGAGTGTAGAATTAAAGATTAAAGTGCCCAGGTTTGATAACCAACAATTTCGAATATCGACACATCATTCAGTTTGCCAGTGGATTGCGTTGGTTGAGAGATTACAAGACTGTATGGCTGATAGTCTAGTTAAAGTCAGAGACTGCCTCAAGCATCTTCCTTGATTGGTCTGTCCGTTGCTGACTACGTAGTGGACAGCCACATCATGTTGCCAGAAGTATCATAGAAGAATTTCCTAGAAAACACGGAATTTTGTTGTATTTATTCATATTTCGAATGCTCAATTATGTTAAACATATTTCTGTAATTATAGGGTAATATAATTATATACGATTGTGAAAGTTTGTAAACAGTTGAAATTTATCTTGTATATTATGGCATATAAATAAATAAAATTTATATAATCACGAAAATGTAACTGGACATTTTAATGTTTTAATGTTTAAAAAGGCCTATCTGGTAAAAAGATAATTAAAATATATCAATTGGAAAAAAATAGTCCAAATGTGATATTGTGTGTACTAGAATAAGGTTCATAAATTAAGAAAGAAAAAAACGCATCTCCTTATCGTGCAACTGAAAGAATTGGTATTTGGCCAATTCCGGAATAATTAAAAATCAACGAATAGTTTATATTTATTCCGATAGATCTTTCTTAAAATATGTCAGCCATAAAAATTGGTCATTTTGTCTGCTCTGAGAACACCTATTTATCCAAATCGCAATATTTATTGGATACCTTGTGGATCTCATAAAGCCACATCCAGAAGTCCCGACCTTCATGTAGGGATCTAGAATTTGCTGAAGTTGGTGTTGAGACATTCTTACTGCCCTGAGATTATAGAGGCACATAGTTTTTCCGCTTATTTTGACGGGAGAGGTGTTTTTTATTTTTTAAGAAGAACGAAAAAGTTCTGGAAAAAACTTTGCATTTGCTTGGTTGAATATAACGTTCCAGTTTTATTACGCTTTCTATTATCAACTTTTAGGCCTTCTGATAAATATACATATTGTGCGCGTCTTGTATCATCCCTATTGCCCTGTTATTCAAGTATCCAATTATTGATGAGTATAAAGGAGCATGGCTAGAAGAAGCCGGATTGTCCAGGTGTACAGGTTGGCGAGGAGAATAAATAATTGATGAAATCGTCTTAGATTTCCAAAAAGGCAGAGCTACGTAAATAATATCGATAAGTGTAGGTTATGTTGTCACTTATACTAACTACACAGGTTTCTATTCATGATAATGATGGTGCTAAGTGACGCTTTCTAAGTAGTTTCACTGTAAGAACACTGAGTAGTTTCATTATACATATAGAAATAATTTCAAGAATACACAGAATGTCAGAACTACATTATTTACCACTAGCACTAACTGGTGTAGTTGGGCTGGTAATATTCCTAAGCTTAAAGCAATTTTGAAAAGAAGCTGTTCAATGTAGAATTCAAACCTGGCCCCCTATTGTAGACTCTGGAACTTTCGGAGTTGTCAACTGCCTGGATTTCAGATGAAATTGACTTTGAAATGGAAGCTATTTTTATGCCCAATGAATTAAATATTGAACACAGATAAACCAATCATTTAGTCGAGTTAACATACTTTGAAACGATCCGATAGTGTATACGCTAAACGAGACGACTTATATAGAAACCTATGACAGGAATGTTCTTTCAAAAAATAATCTTCAAAACCAAACTCTCATCATGACAAAAACCTTTCTCCAATCAAAGATCACCTTCGGTTCCTACAATTTTACACTACTCGGTGAATATTGGCTTAGAGAATCCATATAACCTGTCAGATAGTCAGGGTTGTTTATCGATTCTCTCATTCCATCATCTAAGGTGCTGCTCCATTTTATGTCACGCTTCATTTAGAGCCAGCCACAAAGGAAGTGGGACGTAAAAAAAAAACAGAAACTCCTGTTCTTAATTTACTTTGAAACAAGCTAAGCTCTTAAATAGGCTTTTTTAGCCTCTCCCGAATCTTTTTCCCTCAATTTCCTTGGCATATAATCATCTATCTAAATTTACTGAACACTTATAACAACTTTTTGAAAGAAATTCTATTTAAAATTTGCGAAAGAGTTTCACAGAGCGCTGGAGGCGTGAATTAGCCAACCCTTGGTTTTTAGGGAGAGCTAGTGAAGTTGGGTGATTGACATTCTAATGTAATTTGGCTGTAGTTGAGTTTGGGAAAGTTTGGAACTTTTGTTTAGCTCCCCTCCTTTTTTCTTAATTTTAGCTTTCTTCTTGAATTATTGTTCTCTTACATGCACACTTCTTTCCCCACACTTGGCATGGTGGTTTAAAGTTTTGTTTTGTTTTTCAACTCGAAGGACATTTTTGTGAGAAATACCTCCGTTCTTATTAGCGTCACCTCTTGGTGTGGCCGGCCGGCCGACTAGAAACCCGCATCGAGGGGCAGATGTTTTCGATTTAACGGCGCCAACCGGTGTGCAAGTGTCCTGGCTTTTATTGTACGTGCGGAAGTTGAGCTGCATGGGTAGACAGGTGGTGCGACAGAAGCAGTTACACCATGTAACACCACCATCATTATCCTGGCTTTCTACAATGTTTATTTGGGATTGCTAACATAAATCTATATATATATATAAATGAATGTATGTGTGTGTGTGTCCTTTATACCTGACCAAACCACTCTTTAGAACGCCATGAAACTTTGGGAAGTTATTTAGTATAGTACTGGGAAGGTTTCTGAAAAATAATTTCTTGGATATCTTGAATATCCTTAGAGTTATTTGCAGATTTGTAGAATCAACTCGCAAGCAGCGCCCCCATTGCGACGATGATAACAAGTTTTTTATCTATAAGTTTTATTATCACTAAGTTTATTATCTTAAAGATTATTTATCAAAAGTAATATTTTCTTCCTATTAATTGCGCACAAGTCAAAGTTAGTTATCGAGTATTTTTCAAGGGACCGGGAAAAAATGTTCACTAGATAAAACGATGATTTTGTAATGTAGAAAATTAGGAAAGACAAAATTCAGGATGACACGGCAATTTATTATTTTAAAAATGATACAATTCCAAGGCAAGATACTATTCCTTTAACTTCCAATTTTACCGAGGGAACCAATTAATATTGATTTTATTCAACTTTTCGAGTATTTTTCAATGGACCGGGAAAAAATGTTCACTTTATCGAGAGATTCAAATTTACGAGTTTCAAATTATCAAAATATATCTATTCTTTTTTTATATAAGTTTATAGAGAATTGTTTTAACAAATGTTCGTTAGTCAAACCTTTACTCGGGTAAAACCCGGGCGAAGCCGGGTACATCCGCTAGTTATTAATATTTAAGAAAAATGTGGCTAGCTTTTCTTTATTAATCAAGAATAGGTATTTGGCCCATTCTAGAAAAATTAAAAAATCAAAGTTTAGTTGATATTTTTTCCAACATATAACGCAAGTATTTAGTTGCACGATCAGGAGATGGCTTAATTTATCCACCTAATCCCAGTACAATTTCACTTTGTATTATGCGTTTCTCCAACCATATCGTCTCTCATCCTGAACTAATCAAGATATAAGAGTTGATATTGCAATGAAGCGAAGCACTTGAATCCAAACGAAGGATGAAAGATTTAGAAAATTAAGAAGAATCACAAATGTAGCGATACATTACGCAATTTCTAGAAGTGATAAAAACTAATAATAAAAATGTTTCCCTTATTCAAAACTGAAATAGATAGTTTATATCAAATAACTCGTGTTGAATTGATAAAATAATTGTCTAGGAATTTGTCTTTCAAGACTTTACTAAAGGCAAAAGTCTGAAAGATACCTGGTTGTCGCTAATTATACCTCAAGAAACCAGCGTATTTAAAATAATTGAACGTGTAAATGAAATGAATATTACAGATTTCTGATGAAGGATCTTGCTGACATATGTGATCCGTCAACAAGAAAGCTTGTTTATTCTCTTCAGTGTAAAAGGTGAGATAGAAGAAGGTCATAATTTTTTCTTTTTGTCACTATAGCATCCTGTGATAAATTTTAACATCCACATATATATTAGCAAATAATACGACAGCCAACTTATCTCAGTGAAAAGTATTTTGACCAGCGCCTTTTCAAGTCGAATGGTTGCTCTGTTCCTATACAACTTTTATAAAACAGTAAGTAAGGTAAAATAACTTGTATTTATCGTTTTCTCCTCCACTGCATTATGGTGATTGATCATCGTGAGGATATCGTTGCAATACGACAATGAGAAAGGAGAATCTGTATAAGACTGGTGTCTTAATAAAGGCTTTGTGTATGTGAAAAAAAAAAGATTTTCTCAAGTATAAGGTTCTCCTAAAAGTTCGTAAACACCTGCAACAAATTCCAAATATATATCCATATAACATACTAGCGGGTGTACCCGGCTCCGCCCGGATTTTACTCGAGGGAATGTTTGAAGTCTAGTATGTTGATATAATAAATCTATCTGAATATTAGGAAAGGTCAGGTAATTTTTTTTGTAGGGTGATGCTCTGAAAAAGAAAGCTATACCACTTTATCACTAAACAAATTGGCGAGTCAAAAATAAGCAACCTAAACAATCCATTAGCTTTGCAAGATAAGAAAAGAAATAGAGAAATGCATGCAAAATTCTCAACACAAATCAAAATCTTTAATCCTCAGAAGTAATGTATATTAGGTAGGATGAGGTTTATTTTGTTTCTATTACATTACATCATCTTTAAATCTCAAAGCAGAGCAAAACTGGCATACCCGAGACATTTGGCCTATATCGACAGATGAATCAGCTTTATAATCAATATGGGCATTATACTGCAAACCTGAAAACGGCTTATGAGTCCAAAGCTGAATACGCTGAACAGGAACTTGCATAGTTTGTGTAGCTGCGACGCGGGCTTCAGAATACCTAAGACGGCGAAGCGCACGACGCGTCTCACTTTGAATTGGTGTCTCAATAGCTCTAGCATTCCTATATCTCCTGGAAGCAGCCGTATTTCTACCAAGTAAACGTCGGCTGTGGCGAGGCATATTCTGAAAAAAAATTTAGATTGAGATTAATAACAAAAGCTTCAAAACCAGCAATTTCTAAACAAAGCATAAAAATTTCCTGTCTTTTTGAGGTAAAAATCAAAATTTTTAAATTTTTTATTCAAAATAACCTTCAGACATGTTAAAAAGATTTTAAAAAACTAAAATCATAATATTATATATTACCAAAAAATTAATGTACAAAACCAGTTATCATTAAAAAGCTTCAAAAATAGACCAACCGCTGGATACGGCAATGAAAAAGCATGCTTTTTTGAGGTAAAAAATAGAAATAATTTTCTAAAATACAAAATACAACCTCTATATATTAAAAAAACTATAAATAATATAAATATAAAATATTTAATCAGATAAATTAAAATATCTTTTAAAAAATTTTGAAAAAGGACTTCAAAAAGACAAATAAATGAATCCGTAAAAGAAATCCCTTGCTTATTTAAAGATATAAATAACCTATTTTTTAGATACAACCCATATATGTAGAAAATATAATAAATGAACTGTATTTAAAAGATCAAAGCAATAATTAAAAAATTCCATAAGAAAATTTAAAAAGGACCTCAAAATGACCCATAATTGAACACAATGAAATTGCTTGCTCTTTTTTGCGATTAATAGTAAAAAAACCCAAATATTTAAAAAAACACAACACATATATGTTATAAATACCACAAATAATTTGTATTTGAAAGATCTAAATAATTAAATATAAAATTTCTTAAGAAATATTTGAGAGAAGGGCCTCATAATGACAATCACATAAACATATCAATAAAATATCTTGCATCTTAGTGAAAAAAAAAATAGAAATAACCCAAAATTTGTTTACAAAACAACCCATATATGTGGAAAACACCATAAATAATCTACTTTTAAAATATCTAAGCAATTAATTAAAATTTTGTTAAGGTCCTCAAAAAAAGACATAAAATTGAGCACATTAATGAAATTTCAAGCTTTTTAGTGAAAAAAAAAAAAGAAATAACCCAATTTTTTTTTACAAAACAACCCATATAAGTGGAAAACACCATAAATAATCTGTTATTAAAATATCTAAACAATTAATTAAAAATTTTGTTAAGGTCCTCAAAAAAGACATAAAATTGAGCACATTAATGAAATTTCTAGCTTTTCAGTGAAAAAAATAGAAATAACCCTAATTATTTTTACAAAACAACCCATATATGTGGAAAACACCATAAATAATCTGTTTTTAAAATATCAAAGCAATTAATTAAAATTTTGTTAATGTCCTCAAAAAGACATAAAATTGAGCACATTAATGAAATTTCAATCTTTTTTTGTAAAAAAAAATAATATAAATAACCTTAGTCTTATAAAATACTAACCACGTAAGTTAGAAATAGCATATATAATCTGTATATAAAATAAAAAAGAAATAAATTAAAATTAGCCTAAAAATTTATCTAAAATATAAAATTGATCTCATCAAGTAAGGCTTCAACTTTTTTTGGTATAAAATATGAAAACTATAAAATAAAAGTATCTTACCATGTATAAAAGTTATTTAAATATATATAAAAAAGATTAAAACTAATTTTCCAAGAAGCGCAAAAGTGTAAACACTTTTGAAAGTGCAAACACTTTAACTCTGTTGAATTTTTTTGTATTTTATCGATAACAGCAAAGTTATGTATGTTAAAGTTAGGAAAAATATTTTGATGTTAAGCAAAACCTGCTCCATCTCGTTTTACATAAATGTTGAAAATTTGGTCGAAATTGATGCATTGTAACGAAAGTTTTTAGTGATGTCCACTTATGAAATTTCCATTTTATTAATATAGATATAACCAAATTCAATTTTTTGCAAGTGTTTACGACCTTTTGGGATAACCTTGTAATATTATTATTGATTACACTAAATGAAACATGAAATGTGAGCATTCGGCGTGTTGAGAGCTATGTTGACTACGTACATGACGCGGCCCACTCCCAACACTCTTGAACGTAAGACTACCAACTCCTACACACAATCAATACACCCCCGCACCTTTAATTTAGTAAGTCATCTGCAGCAGTCTACACCAGCCCGAGAAACCCCTCATTTGACGGCGTCTGTGAAATATGGTGTTGACGGTTTAAAAAAATCATCTTAATAGGTTTTCTGTAATCGGGTTAAATAATGACTTCTTCTAAATCGATGCCCCCAAAAAAATTAAAATGGCTTCATCAGCTTAAATACAAAATATAGGGGAAGGGAATAGCAAAAAAAAAAAGTCCTCCTCCCCCCTCACTATCAATGACCTCATTTACAAACATTTTTTTCCGAGGGAGAAAGTTGGAAGGAACTTTACTTTTTGTGGCTAATCGCCTCTCCTGACAACTCTTGTTTCACTTGTGCCGCCACAGACTTATCAATAGTAGAAGTTCGTCAATTTATTCCTGTTGCATATACCTCGCCTTTAATAAATAAAAAATGGTGTTGAATATTTGCATAAAATTTCAGCAAAAGACCGCGCTAAGAAGATTTTCATTTTTTCTAACAGAGTTTTGTTTTTCTATTTTACGGAAAGAGTATTGCTCGATGCATTAAATTGTTAATTTGCCTAAATTAAATTGCCTAAGAAAATATCATCCTACTACCAAAGAAGATTAGTCAGGAGATCAAACTGGCGAAATGCGCTGGGAGATTTTTTTTATCATTGCAGTATATGGTCCTTAGAATTTTAAAAAAATAAAATAAAAAGTAGTGTTAATTTTTTTTTATAAATTAACAACCAGTATCTTTTTTAAACGTAAAAGAGATAAAAAGAAACAGGGGAGAACCAATCAGCGGAAGGATGGACACATATAACCCGAATGATCCGTATATTACAGTGATGTCTAGGGTATCTCCTGCTCCATAGCACCATTTAATAACACATGCGCAGATCATTTCATTTTTATATCATCGTTGTATTAGACCGATCCTGCACATTCGGCCATTTTCTTAATGGCCTTTTATATAGTTTTTTTTTTGTTGTTGTTGTTAAAAGGTTGAATCTAGACATGACCCGGCCATTTCTATTTGGTACATCACCATGTTTCGCAGCCTCACATTTACAACTTTCAAAGCTTCAGTAAGTTGCTCTTTTTTCCTGGTGTTATGATCAACGAAAGCTGCAACTCTACACCCAATTCCATGAAATCATGGAATTCGTGCAATCTTTACACAAGGGAATAAGAAACAACACTATTCTTCTTTCCGCGCTATTATTTTCAGATTAATGTGGATGCAAAAATTTTCCTCTGCCTTTTAAAATGGCTTAAACAAGAGAACCTAGTTTGCAAATCTCTGCAGTAATTTAACAAATTCAGGTGGATGCGAAAAGTTATTTTTTTTATGTGTGTGTAAATTCAGACATTGGCAACTTTTTATTTGTATGCATTATGCATAGTCACCTTTCCCTGATCTTCTCTGCTCAGAACGAAAAAATTCTAATTAATGAATAAATCACAACTCTTGCAAATTCATACAAAAATAAAAACTGATTTCATATAATTCGAAAGATTAATCGTATTTTTGGCAGTTTTGGATGATTCCTTTTGTAGAATGCTATGGTATCGAAGCGACCCCTTACTGATGAAAGCCATATCCTGAAACCCTGGTAGACAGGTTGTTAGACATTGTACTAAATTTTACTAAAGGTTGTTAGACATTGTACTAAATTTTACAAAACTGGCGTTGTGGTTAAATCATTGATTCGAAACTGCGCGTTCTGGCGCAGAAAATATCAAAGAAATATACCACTGTTTTGATACATTTATCAAAAGTGAAAGTGATATTTTTGCACATGAATAACATCCTTTCGCACTTATTAGAACTATATATATATTTAGATCAAGAAAATAAAAAGGCATCTCATTAATCAATCATCATATTAATTTCTATTTCCTCTTTTTCCTAACTATATATGCTATCTGAACACCCTTTAATTACAATTATGGATATTTGCACAGCTCCAAATATTGCTATTCATAACTACTCAAAGAGAAATAGCTTGCAAGCCATAAAGTTATCAAACTGTCCAAGAAACCAAGGCACTTAGAATCATGTGATATTTTATTCTATCAATATTTTTTTTAAAGGATCGAAAGTTATTTTCTGATTTGATTGGGAGTGGAGTACGCGGCGCCATTCACAGATATCATCAATCAATTCCTATCTGCCTCCCACCAAGTCTCCAAAAATGTGATTTATACATTTGATTTATAATATCTCATTTTTACTTTCAGATGTTGGTTTTATGAAAACCACCCCGACACATGTGTTCCCCCATCACCCCGAGGGTAGTTTTCCTCGAGTTAGCAGCAGGGGCTGCCAGGATCTCAGGAAGTCCTTCGCACGCCAGCAATTGATCCATCAACCTGAATGGATTATATCCTATTCATCTCTATGCCTTCTTTCTCTTTTATCATTTTTGAATAATCTAATTAGAATTTCTTTTTTGACTATCACTGCTATAAATATTTATTTTCAATATATGGGTAGTTAATCTAATAAAACAAAATGTTGAAGTTTTGTGTTAACAAATCACAATAGTTGCTGAATATAAATATACTGGCATCACTTTAATTTATTCCAATGTGATGTCGACAGCATTAAATTGAATATTGTATTCATAACTAGATCTAAACACAAAGAACTAAGAAATTAAATAAGCAAAACAATACCGCGAATAAAAACTGGAAAAATTTCCATCAACAGGTTGTAAAATGAACGAAGCTAGACTTCTACATTTTTCTTCTACGTTGAATCCGAACACCAAGTGTATATAGACCACAATATTATTCCAGATCCCATCCTTTAGACACGTGATCTATCTCAGATAGGAGAGAGGGGAGTGACATATCAAGGAGGTGGTTTGACCGGAAAGACTGAATATTGCACCCATTAACTACAAGTATAACTTGTATATTAAATCAACAGTTTAAACGATTGTTGAGGAGAAGACAAGGAAGGATTAGAGAACATTGAAATGCTGCACCCCAGAAAGGCCTCAACAAGTAATGGCCCACCAAGCACCCAGTGTTATCGACTCCCACCTTTCAACACCCCTTTTTTGTGGCCCTAAGTGGCGGAGCAGAAAAACAATTTAATTAAGAAGTGTGTGTACTTAATAAGGGGGCAGGCGGTGACTCACGCCATCCTCTGCAATATATTCCGGATTAGGCAACAATGCTGTGTGACATTGAATCATTGTTTGCCTTCCCCCCAATTGTTAAAAAACAACCCCGCCCCACCAACGTTCAAGTTTGTATCTCATCCATTTCTCGTTGGTGACCCCATTGTTTTACGATCCATTGTCAAATATTCATGAGGACATTTTTTTCTTCAAGAGTAAATGAGTTTCTAAATGTTCGAAACATTCTTTTAAGAAAAAAATACAAGGTTAAATAAAAAGAGATCCATCACAAAGGTAATTTAAATTAGAAGTATTTTATTTAAAGAAGTAAAAACAGAGTTTTTATATATAAAATATAATACAATCAAAAAGTCTATTAATTCCACAAAGATTTACGTCACCCTCTAAAGTGATGACACACTATTGTAATACATTTGAAAGATAGAGAGAGATAAAAAATTATTCCTTTATGCAATTTAAACACGTGTCAAAATAAAAATATGGTAGAGCCTAATAGAATTCCAATGCTGTTTGAGAGGTAGAGCAAAACAGAGTGCCCAGAACGTATACCTTTCTATCATGTGGCACATATTGGATTTAGACAAAACTTTTTATTGCGATATTCGGACAAGCAGCTCGCTGGTCTTTATTAGGAATAGTTGGCTTGATAGAAACCGCTTGTATTACAGCCGCCAACTTCTTACTTTCCATAATTACCATGGCCTATACCACGTGTACTAAGGATAATAATAAATTCAAAAAAGGCTTCGTCTGAGTTCAAAATACGCTTCTTGAAATAAATAGTAGTTCCCATCCAATTCTCAGAAGAAAGAAATTTCCTGAATCCAACAAACACGTTTGCATGTCATTAGAACCATTGCAGCTACGGCCCCTAGTGTCCTGTTTGAAACATCCTTTATCAACATACCGCCCAAGATTTGTGAAACTCGTCAATCTGAAGAAGCGCCCCAGATTTACAACCCCACCATTACTTCAAGGAAATACGCGTCGTATTTTTTTCCCATTGTAATTCATGTAAAGCCGGATATCTATAAAACTTTGTCCTCAACATTTATGAACTATATTTTACGTAGCTTTTCTCCTTATATATAATTTCCCCAGGTTTTATCACACCATGTCATAAAGACAAATTATGCACTTCTAGAGAATAAAATAAACTTTGAGATAGCGCTGAATAATTCTACTTTATTCAGCACATCGAAGAAATCTTCTATTAATAATTAATTTATTAATGTGTTCAACATAAATTAAAACCTTTATCCTGACTATAACAATATAAATCTAAAACAGGGCACTGCCGATTAAAAAATTATAATATAATATTATATTATATTCAAGAATAACCAACCAATATATTTCAAAGTTTAACCATTGAAGCTATAGGACCAATCACTAAGCCCAATTCAATAAATAGCATATGCTCAACTATATGTATTTTTTAAAAACTTCCATAAATACTATAACATGTTATAAAGTTTTCACTTTCCCTATGCAATTGCAGATATACAACGTGTGATCAATAATTTCCAGGAATGAGACTGGATCACGTAAAATATTCAAAATAATGAAATAATTTTATAAGAACCTTATAGAAAAAAACATTTATCAACACGTAGAAAAAGAATTGATCACACAGACGCACGCGTTCACGTTTTTTTCGAATTTATAAGCTTGAGTATATCAGTACATTTTCTAACTTCAGTATGGACTGTATTGAAAAACAGCGAGTCTGCATAGAGTTTTGCTTTAAATTAAGGAAAACAGCTTCCGAATCATTTCAAATGTTAAAACAGGCTTTTAAAGAAGATGCCCTATCACAATCGAGGACATTTTAATGGTTTGCACGATTTAAAGATGGTCGAACAAGCGAGAGAAAGCAAGGATGATCAAATCGAAGATTAAGTGTCTTCTTATCACTATCTTTGATGTAAAGGGATTGGTACACTATGAATTCGTGCCCGAGGGTCAGGCCATTAATCAGCACTACTATCTTGATGTATTGTGACGTTTAAGGGAGGCTGGGCTTCAGAAACGACCCGAAAATGGCATCGGAAAAATTGGCTCTTGCATCATGACAACGCACGGCCACATACGGCCGTCACTGTACAACTCTATTGGCTAAAAACGGAATTGCTTTATTACCCCAGCCACCCTATTATCCTGACCTTGTTATAACGACTTTGTCCTTAACCCTTAAATTAAAAAAAGTCTTAAAAGGACGCTGATTTGACTCAATACCTGAAATAAAGGAGAATACGAAGAATATTTTGAAAAGCCTGAAAGATGAGGATTTTCAGAGGTGTTTTGATATCTGGAAAAAAATACGGAACAAGTGTATAAGTAGTGACGGTGATCATTTTGAGAAATTTTAAATAAACTTTATTATACTTTTGTATTTCTTTAAATATTTGACATTCCTGGAAATTATTGATCACACTATGTACAATTATATCCATGCCAGCCACCATAGAGGTTATACCCATACCGGTGAAAGTGACAACGTGAGGTTACATGGATATTTTTTGTGTGTGGGTAAAGTTAAGAAAATTCACTTTTCAAAGGCATATTTTGGTTGGTTTTTAGAAATAAACTTCCCGTATTCCTTCACCTAGTTGAATTTAAAGTAGCAACTATAACATAATGGAACCGTGGAAAGGTTTAGTTCTGAGAAATATGTCGTAGGCTATTGTGATAGAGAACCCGATATTCTAAATACGTATGTCGCTATTGGACAATTGTCGTTATAGGTTCCTAAGAGAGAGAGAGAGAGACCTCTCTCTTTCACTTTAATTTCTGAAACAACTCTTACATCTTTTTTTATAAACTTTCAACTCTGTTGAAGCTACTGGGCCATTCAGAGAAAAAAGCACTTTGTATTAAGGTTCTGTCATCTCCAATGAGTGTCTCCAAACTGTAATTTGACATATTTGATGAAGCCCTTATCCCCCGGGCATGTCCCAATCTAAAACAATCCGAAAGAGAATTGAAAGGTGTTAACCAACAATTGAATCGAAGTTGACTATAATAATGTAGACCTTCTGTGTGACCATCTGAAACGATGATAATGATAACCCTTGTATCGTCGAAAGTTGAGACGCACTTTCATAACGCTATGTTTTAAAAATATTATTGAACACTACTTCTATAAACCTTATAGCAGTATGAAGAACTGTACAAATAAATATAGCAATTGTACATTGAACTGACTGGTTCGCATTTATTAGGTGGCACATGGTGATATGTTATTTCCAGAAACTATGAACAAAACTTCTAGGGTACTGCAGAAACATAAAAATAAAAATCCAAGGTTCGACAACTGTGGCTAACACCTCGGTGTAAGCAACGTCATTTGACTCTGGAACCTGGAGTAAAAAAAACACATCACACGACATCACATCATCTTCACTACTAACAACACCAAGAACCACCAATGATGCTGAAAATTTAGTATGCATGACCGTAGGTACTTCAATAAACTCAATAAACAACCACCTGATGAAAAACCAAATCAGTCAAAAATAAATTCAAGTAACAACCTCCTCAATTAACAACCAACTTAAAAAACGACCATTTCAATGAGCGGCCACTCAATGGGCGACCACCTTAATGGGTCACCATCGCAATGAGCGACCACTCAGTGAGCAAGAAAATTCGTAAAAAAATTATCTGAACTTCACTAAACCAGCCTCCAAAGAGAACCTACCTCAGTAGAGATCAGGTGTACCTATTTTCTTTTCTGCGGTTTTTATAAGCGGTTCTATACTGTTTTCTTATTTTCATCATTAGAAATACTTAAATGCATGTATAATCCACAAATTATTTTTAAAATTAGATACGTTTCTGACTAAGCGATAAACCGTAGATGGCCGCGCTCCTCTACACTCGACACGTGGCTCCAAGGTCTTTCTTGCCAGAATTAACAAGGGAAATGTGTCAGGCAGGATTCACGCTTGTTTGTTAGGGCTAATGAATTTAGCCTTGCTCGTCAAGTAGCTCGACTGGGCTGTGCAGTAACTTAGACGTAGTTACACAAGGATATTCCTGGGAGGTGAAGACCACTATAGGGAGAACGATAAAAAGGAAATATCCCGTAGTTGAAATGTTGCTAAAGAGGGGAGAAACAGATTGTCTATAATTAAAATAAATCCTATACATAACAATTAGAACCAATAACTATGGTAACAATCCAAGTTAAAATATTAATATTTAATTTTTGGGCGTTTAATAATTATTATGATTCCTAGTACGCGTGGCACAAGCCAGGATAATTATGGCAAGTAGTTAGCGACTGACAACAAATGCACCACATGGCTACACATGTAGAAAGCCATTAGGCTTAAGCACTTACTGGTGTGCAGAGTTTGGTTACTTGCTCCCTGGTAAGGTTTGTAAGAATCGGAGGGCATTGAAGCAGGTTTTTTTTTTCTTCAGAAAAAAATTTCCCACTGCGGAATTCGATCCTGGGTCGTGGAAAATCTCGACGGTCTATACCACACCTCAACTAACCCCGCTTTCAATAATTAAATATTAAAGTGGCTTCCGATAATGATGCACGTCCTGTGTCTGTTCCCCCTTTTGTAAACCTCAATATTAGCTCTCAGGTGATCCATCACCCTAGTATAGCGGCTTCATTAAACACCGGCACCTTCGTCCTTCACTCTATACAGTGACTCCACGCTGTCTGTATTTATGCTACATTCATGGAGAGAGATAAAGCTAGGTTTTACATGTTTTATCAAACGCTAGGCAACTCTACAAAATATTTGTTTAGACTGAAAAGGAAAAATAATATAAAGTGAATATCTCTCGAAGATCCAAAGATTGAGTTATCCTGGGTGAATCTTACATTTAAATATCCGAGTGCTCGGTCGTGTGTAGTTGAGGGGGGGGGATAATTAAACCTGTACAACACAACAATAATCTCGTATTTATTTCAAATTGCTTACATCTGTGTTGAGGGTTGTTTATACATTTGCATGTTGCGTACTCCAGACCGAGATTGGTGAGTTTACCGCTATAGCATCAATAGGCAGCGCTGAGGGAGATATGGCAATTTGTGAAATTCGTTCTCTACAGCGGCGATTGGGAGTGGAATTCGGATCATAAACGATCTATTGTCTGGGGATGGAACAATGTGAGAGTTAAATTTGGATCATGGATCATGTTTCATGGAGGCGTTCCAAGGGCATTCATTGAAACTTCTCACCGTCTTGTAACGGAACAGGAAATGGATTCGAGATATTGGATCTAAAATATCATGGCCACACAGAACGAGTTATCTGTTGCTAATTTTACAAATTTAAACTATTTTTGACATGTAGGTTTCTTTTTAAAATGAAACAATTTTACATTTCCCTTAATGCGATAATAAAATAATAGGAGGGCGCCTGGATCATCAGTGGTGAAACATCCCTTATTTTATCATTGCCGTAAGGGAAGTGGAAAATTGTTTTATTTAAAAAGAAACATACGCGACAGAATAGTTTAAATTACTTCTAACAGATGGCGCGTTGATGCATCATATTAATGTCACTTACAACGTGTGTTTTAATGTCCTTGTTGAATATACTTCCACACGTCAAATTATTGAATTTATATTTTCAACGTCCAAACCGTCGGTATTTCATTTGTAACTTTAAAGTACAAAGGATTTCACAAACTTACATCCTTTTTCCATAAAAAGGAAGGAAAAGGGAAAAGCATTTCTAAGCTATCCATCTTTAAAAGTAAATAGACAAAACCAGCTATATTCATATTTTTATATTATTCTTATCTCTTGTATATATAATTTTCAATATTAGTATTAAATATATGATTACCTTTTACTTTTCTTTTTCACTTGCAGAGGCTCTGGGGTAAATCCAGGTATGAGAAATTTATTTCCATCCAATTTACCCAGACTAATCTGTTTATTAGCTTGTTTGTCTTAATTAAGTTTTCCTGTATATAAATTTCATATTACCTTTATTTGTGATCATATTTAAAAATTATAATAATAAAATTGCTTTTATTAATGGTATTATTACTGTTATAACTGCATGACCCCTACATTTCTACTCAGAGAATCGGTATAAGAGTAAAAGGTTTTATTTTGTAAGATTATAAACTCAAAAGGAGCTTCTTCTAAAGAACATGTTTATTTTGCTAGCTTTCGAATGACATCGTTCTTCAGCGGGCGTAAAGACAAGATGTGATGTGTGCAATTATATAGATGTACATTCAGATTGCACACATCACACCTTGTCTTTACGCCCGTTGAAGAACGATGTCATTCAAAAGCTTGCGAATTAAACATGATCTATAGAAGAAGCTCCTTTTGAGTTTATAATCTTACAATATAGTTATGGTAATGTTGATGTCTACACTATATAAAGGTCTTTATAAAACCTTTTTGTTGTTGTTGTATATTCATATTTTTGCACATTGTGTCAACCTTTAAATATCTAAAATATAAACTTTTCAATATATTGCCACGTGGAAAATTATGGAAGACAAAAACTTCAGGAGGAAACAAAATTTATTTCAGGCAAGGACAAACTATCAAAGGTAAACAAAAGATAAGCCACGAGGGAAATTTACAGAGTCGCAAGATATAAAACATAAAAATGACCACTCTGTTAAATAAAAAATAATAAAATTAAGAAATACTATGTTACAGAAATAAAATTAATAAATACTATGTTACAATATTTTACACAGAAAAATAACAATATACCTTTTTAATTAAAATATAATAATTAGTCGTATATAGGGGGTGTAGCAATTGTGCGCTGTATGTATATAAAATGAATACGTTTCAAAATAGAGGTTTCAAAACTAATTTAAAGAATCTGGCTATTTATTATATTCCATTAAAATATTCTGTCAACATCAACTAATATTGATTCATACAACACTTTTAATCATAGAGCACTTGTTATAAAACCATAAACCATAATATGGGGGGATGAAGGTAGACAGAAGGGTTTCTATAAAGATGACTATCTGTGTGTCACACAGGAACTTTCTTAGAACCTACATCATTATTATAATCAGCCTGATGACGAAAATAAATTTCATAGAACAAAAAAGTCAATAAAAAACCCTATTAAAATTAAGCGAAGTAATCCGAGCAACTATAAAATTGTTAACTATTTTAAAAGTAGTTTAACAAGAAGCTCACAATGTGGGGCCATTCAATTAGGGTAGGGCGGCCGAATCATGGATTTTATGGCTTGGCAAACCAAACATCGCGCCTTCAACGGCTTTTTTTATTAGGCCCCTACTTCCGGTTTAAGGGTTAATGGCTTTTCTTAATGAAGGAAAAAGAAGTTTGTCTCCTAAATTGTAATTTTATTTTTTGCAATTGTGGTCGCGACTGTTTATTAGAATGAGTTTGATATTTGTTCTTCCCCTTTCCTCAAACATTTGTCTTTCTGAAAATTATTCTTCTCTGTGAAAAACTAAATATTAATTTTTAGAGACAGTTTTGGAATATAGATATCATAGTGGAGAGCTCTATTTTTTTTTTAAATATATATATAGACTTTATATTTAACTCTCTTCGAGAACTATTTTTACCTTTTGATGTCCTGTATTGAGATGAAAGAATAGGGCGTGTTCTAAGTATGAAGAGTTGAATATAACTCGTTTTTAGGTGAACCCTGAATATGCAATATTCGAACCGTCACAATAGTTTAACAAAGAATAATTGTGTAGCGAGCATACTTGTAGAATTTGTGTTCAGCGCATTAAGTCGTAAATGAATTCAGGTGACCTCATGCACTCGAACCATCTCTCTTAGGTACTGGAGCGACATCTCTCTTAGGTACTGGAGCGACATCTCTTTTAGATACTGGAGCGACATCTCTTGTTGTGTACTTGAGACGTCCATCCAGTTCTTGGTCGTCCTCCTCTTCCTTGACTACCCCCCTCTATCTTCCCTAGGAAAATAATCTCGAGGGTATCGTCTGTTCTCATTATTTATTTATTAATCAACCAGGCGCGATATTGAAATATTTGCGTCTATTACACAGGAAACAAACAAAACAACAAACAAATTATGATGTGTCCCCACAATCGTTAGTCTACATTTGGTCGTTACCCTTCTAAACTGAATCTTCTGACTAATTTCTCTAAAGAATTTTAACCAGTAAAATACAGATAAGCAATTTATAGATTAAAACTGTTTGCGCAAAAAAACGTTTTAGCCTTTTCTTTAAAGGTAAGTTGCCCATTTAGAAAAATGTAAACCTAAATCATAACAAAAATTGAAATTGCTACATTAAAATTTTAATATATATATTATTGTTTTTTCAAACAAATATATATATAAAATCAATAGAAAAAAAATAATAAAAAGGTCAGGTGTTGATATTAAAAATAAAAAAGGCATATCCTGACCAGGAGCACATGTGCTTTTCAGAAGACAGAGCGCCATCTGGTGGAACAGAAATTAACTATTAATTGATTTAACCTGTTCCCTGATATTTTGCCACCCCAATTTCTTGATAAATCAAGAAAAGCCATCCACGAACGCGTTTCAGCGTGGAGTAGGCTGTACCACTGCGATCAAAAAGATTTTTGGTCCCAGTGGTTTCCTGATGGCGCTCTGCCTTCTGAAAAGCACATGTGCTCCTGGTCAGGATATGCCTTTTTTATTTTTAATATCAACTCCTGACCTTTTTTTATTTTTTTTCTATTGATTTTTCATGTGTTAAGCGTATTTATGCAAGTTTGGCCTTAAATACCCATTTCTAGGTTTCTCAAGAAGCCACTGGGACCAAAAATATTTTTGGTCGCAGTAGTACAGCCTACTCCACGCTGACGAGCGACAACAGCGCGAAACGCGATCGTGGATGGCTTTTCTTGATTTATCAAGAAATTGGGGTGGCTAAATATCAGGGAACAGGTTAAATCAATGAATAGTTGATTTCTGTTCCACAATATGGCGCTCTGCCTTCTGAAAAGCACATGTGCTCCTGGTCAGGATATGCCTTTTTTTATTTTTAATATATATATATTAAAATAAAGGCACATTTTGGATCAATATAATTTATTTAAAATATTTCCGATATTTCGATTAGGCTGTTCGCCTATCTTTCTCTAGGAATTCAAACTCCTTCTAAGCCCATCATCCGCGTGATGCACGAGAAGTATTGTTTATATAAGTTGGAGTGACCGAACCATTTTTAATGAATAAATTATATGATCAGAAATATATATATATATATATATATATATATATATATATATATATATATATATATATATATAATATTTAACTAGTTTTGTTTTAACTGTTGGTATGATTGCGGTATGTCTATTTTCCTATTAATACTATTTTGATCATCTATAGATGCCCAGCTCTCCAGAAATAATCTTGAATGTTTGTCCTGTATGTTGCTGTAGAAAACTATTGCATTTTCAAAATCTGGAATATGTCCTTGCTTGATTGCATGATCTACAAGTAATGACAAAGGGCTATGATTTCTGAAGGCTGTTTTGTGTTGATTAAGTCTCTCTATTAAGGTTTTTCCAGTTTCGCCAATGTAAGATGATGTACAGGATTTGCATGGTATGCGGTATATGAGATTTGATTGGATTTCTTGTTTTGGGGGTCGTTTAGTTGTAGGATGACGGAGAAGGTTTTTAAGTTTGGAGCGGATTGGTATCTAATATTTATATTGAATCTTTTGAGAGATCTGGCTATTCTTTCGATTCCATAACTGTAGGGAAGTATGCAGGATGGGTTCTGGGCTTGACTATTGTTTTTTGAAGGGTTTCTATTTCTATAAATATACTTGTTTATAAATTGTTTAGGATATTCGTTGCATTGCAATTCCCTCGATAATATTTTTCTTTCTTTTTCAATGATTCTATATTTTGAGAGCAGTGGGTGAGGATTCTTTTTGACAATGTTTTTATTACCGATATTTTATGGTGTATGGGGCCAAAAGATTTGAAATTGAGGTATGATCCTGTGTGAGTAGATTTCCAGTATATATCTGTTTTTATGCTATTACTAGCCGACTGGACCCGGCTTCGCCCGGGTATTGTTCGAGTGGGGTTTACTCATGAATGAATAGAGCCCCCAACTGTTTGAAAACTTTATGTAATGAATTTTCTTTCAGCAAAATGGAGATAAACTGCAAATAGCAATATTGAAAATGCTGGTTAAAAAATCTGAAATATAAGAACAATTTCACAAACACATCTAATGAATAGAGTGCTGTTTGGAGGAGTGGTCTAAACTGTTAATTTTTAAAAACCATGACCCGGGATCATCGAATCCAGATTCAGACACTTTGTTCTGAAAAAAAAACTGCCCCAATGGCCCCTGATTCTTGAAAAGTCCAACCCCTCCAGTGAGTGCAAGTAACCAAACTGGGCTTTGGTAACTAAAAAATGAAAAAAATATATAATTATTAGTGTGAATAAAGGAAAATGGTCCTCACAAACTGAAAATTTCACTTTCTCCACTTCACTCTCGGCTGTTCAAGAATAAACAGTCAGATCAAACATTTTTAAAGGCACCTAATCCGCCACTTACATCTCTAAATAGTTAAGCAACTTTTATAAATGTAATATATCTGCAATATTGAAATACCCGGACTTGGATGAATTTTTTATTAGTTATTGTTGCAGTTTTAGGAAAGTGTGGGAAATTGGATATTTTTACAAAAGAATGTACTTTTTAAAATGATATATAAAATAGAAAGGAAATTTGCATAATTTTCTAATAATCATGGGCAATTTTAAAAATACTAAAAAAGCAAGACCAAATAAAACATAAACAAATTATGCGTGATGTTTCAGTAACAGCATTGTTACCATATAAAGACAAAATTACTGAATGTATTCTGTAATTTTGTCTGAAGATGGCAAAAATGCTGTAACTGAAACCACACATTATTTATTTAGGGATTTGGTCTTGCTTCCTTGTTTTTTATTATTATTATTATTATTATCCCTAGTACACGTGGTACAGGCCATGATAATCATGGTGGGTAGGTAGCGACTGCTTTTACTGTAAGCGCACCACATGTCTACACATGTGATTCTTATCTATATTTCAATATATACCTCAATTTTTTTACCTAAAAAGGTATATATATTTTGCCAATAACTTAAATAAAAGTAAAATGTGTTGCAAAGACTTTTATTTGAAAAGTATTATGAAACGTTAAAAATATAATCTTAACTTTTAAAAGCATGAAAAAAAAAAAAGCTATCTTGATTTGAATAAATTTAGTCTAAAAACAAACATCATGTAAAAGTATGCACCAATCGAAATCATTTATTAGCTCTAACAGTGCTGCCCCCAGCGGTAAAAGACTGGAGCTAACGCTTCATGGGTTGGTAATTTTTTAAAAATATTACATTAACTTAACAATATTCCATGTCTTGCTAACATAATTTTTTTTAAATAATATGCATAAAAATAATGCAATTCTAAAAATCATAAATGAAGCATCATTAAATTAAATGGGAGAGAAATGGTGTTCCCATTTTTTTTTTTTTTTTTGTAAAACTTTGACTTTTATATTTTTACAAATTCTTAATGTACACATAACCCAAACCAAATTGTTTATAAATTCTGCAAACTAATATAATAAAAAAATACGGAATGAAGAATTGTATAGAAACAACTATAATACAATTGTGTATATATTATGAGTATGCAGAATTAACTTTCTGTTCAATATTGCAGAGTCATAACTTTCTGTTCAATATTGCAGAGTCATAAAAATACTAATGGTGTAAAATTCAAAACAGCAGAGTTATCCTGATAAATGCAATGAGCTATCATAAGGTGTGTTGCAGGCTAACAAAAACCTTAATTGAGCCAGAAATATTGACACCATAAAAATAACAATTCTCTAGAATAGAGTAATGTAAATGAATTAAATGGGGGGAAAAACAAAATAAAGTAAAAAAGCTTTATTGATGAAACTACAGTAGAGCAATAATGATGAACAAAATATTGACAAAATATATTTACAAGAGTCAAGCTTCCCAAAATCACTATTCGAAGAAATCTCTTTCAAAATTGTCAAAATCTAGATCAAAGCCCCCTGATAAACAATATTGCGGGTTGCTAAAAGTAGAACTAAAGACAAATAAATTTCTTGGGCTGGAAACACGGGAGCATGCTACATAGAGTTGCCCATGCGAGAAACAGGGAGACTCAAGATGCACACCAACTACTTGCAATGTTTGACCCTGATATTTATTAATTGTCATAGCACACACACACACACACAAAAGCCTTTATTAAGACACACAGGTCTTACAGAGGATTCTCCTTGGGGTTACAAGACGGAGAAACCTATGAAAGTGGGAAATAAAATGGAGAAAGATTATATACATATGGTAAATATATACAGATTATAAGAAAAAATAAAAAAATATATAAGAAAGAGAAAAAAAAATTGGAAATATGGATGGGAGAAGTGGAGAGCGAAAAGAGGAAAGAAAACAGGTATTTACATATGGAACAAGTCAATTTAAGCTCTTCTGCTCACACAGCACAGGTGGGCCATGTCTTTTTCAAGAAATCTTTAAGAGATTTTCCAGGAAAATCCGAGTGTTCAGGGTTGTAAGGTATTAATTGTCATAGCAAAGGCAACTATAACTGGGAATTGCAAGCGTCTAAACTTAAAAGGCAGATCATTTGGAATAATAGGTATTCTAGGAATCAGGACCTCTTCCCCTCGAAAAGAGCCAGTTATAATTCGAGCCTGGAGAACATTAGTGCCCATTCGAGTGATGCATAATCTAGTGCCATTGCAGAGACGGGGTGGATCAAGGTTTCGTATTAAAATTACTGGCACACTAACTTCTAGTACAATTTTGTGTGAAGGTGTACCAGACAATTCCAGTGAATTAAAAAATGCAGGGGGATACGACACAGATTCATCAGGATCTACCATTGTATCAATTGATCTATAGACTTTGCTTTCACCCGGGATTAAATTTAATATTTTATTATTTATTTCTATCACAGTGCTATTTTTGGGGGCTAGAATAGTGCGCGCACATAACCATTCTTCAGATAAATAGTTTACACATATATTAGGAAAACTTTTTCATACAGACTTTCGAAGATTCCACCACTTGGCAAAAAGTATTTGAAACTGGATGTTACCCTCGGAATCAGTTTCTAGTTGCCCTTCTGCTATCTTTAAAAGTTCGTCTGCAAATTGTGCAGCAGTGGTATCATTATGGAGTTGAACTCTCATGTTGACTGTGAGATGCATTTTCACAATATGGCTCCAAAGATAAGAAGACTTTAAACAGGCATTCAGCTCATCAGCAGGTGTACCTCTAGTGACTACTGGAAGAGTCTGTCGGAAATCACCGGCAAAAGCACTACTAAATCACCCATGGGTTGTGGATCATCACGGATATCCTGTAATGTCCGATCAAGGGCTTCCAAGGCAATTTTATGGGCCATGGAGCACTCTTCCCAAACCAGCAACTTACAGCTACGTAAGAGTGAAGCTTTATCACTATTTTTTCGTATATTGCAAACAGCATTCTGGCCCTCTGCAAAAGTCAGAGGTAATTTCAGCACTGAATGTGCAGTTCTTCCGCCCGCAAGCAATGTCGCAGCTATCCCTGAGGAAGCAACAGCAATGGCAATATTTTGTTCCTTCCTAACCATTGCTAATAGAAGATTCAAAAGAAATGTTTTACCTGTTCCACCCGGCACATCTAAAAATATAATTATGGGTTATGACAAATTAATTCTTGCTAAAACAGCATCAAAAACATTTCTTTGTTCTGACAAGAGTTTGGGAATCATGGATGCAACATTGTCTTCAAGTTCTGCCGTATCATACGCAAGTTCTCTCAAAATGTCAGAATTGGTAACCACATTTCTCCTGGGTGCTTCTGAGCCTAATTCCTGCAGTTTCTTCCCACATATAGATACGACACGTCCCTCAATGTTACACAATGTTTCATTATATATCAGATCATTATACCTGATGGAGGAATCTAGAAGCTGATAACGATGAAGAATATCACCTGCCATCTCATCTCTATATGTAATCCATAACTGCTAAGGGTTCGAAATTGTGCACGTAGAAATTAATGTGGCAAACAATTGCCTTACTCTTGTAGGAGCCTGACAAAGAATGGCCTCATCCATTGTGACAACCCAATGGTTATCATTCTCCAATAATCCAAGAGCTGCGCATGTATCTCTAAATGTTTCGTATTGACTGCCATTAACAATCGTCAAATATGCGAAGGAAGGCGGTCCCTTGATGTTATGTAGTAACATAGGTAAACAAAAGCATTCAAAGTTACTGACATGCCTAGCGTAAACCCGTCCAATAGTGTCTGATCTCTTCACTCCTGGCCATCCTTCAACCGGCTTGCCTTGAACTCGCCTTCTCCATTCATGGGCAGAAGAATTCCAAGTGTAGTATTGGGGAACATCTGGATAGAGCAGGGTCCTAGCAAAGGAATCAGTTTGGCATAATGAAATAAATGCAGTCAGGGTTGTCCTTGGTGGATTACGCATTTGATTGGCAAGAGTGTTTTGATTGAAATATATCCGTTCTCCATTCTCAAGATGCATAGCTAAATGGATAACAGCTGGATGCGTTGGTGTGAAGGGAAGCTGAGAAGACGCCAAACAGCTTCATTGCTGCTTATGTATCTGGCACACTGATACATTCGCACCTCATTTTGAGGGTCAGGACCTCTACCTTCTCTGCGTAAATTAATATTAGCTTGATCACTGCCCTTATCAATATATTTTCAAATATATTTTATTGCCTTAACAGAACTACAGTTCTCAACATTGATATGCGCACAAAACATCTTCGATAGCAATGGAGAATAAGGCACCACCCAACGATTGTCAATTGTGACATCTTCGTTTTCACGTATTTTAACCTTTGCAGTAAAGCCACCTGCTTCAGGTGCGCGTCTCCTATATAAAGGATAACCATTCTCATTAGTCTGGGTTCCCAGCAAAAACTGTTTAGGATATTTTTTAGAACGTCTACTATTCTTCATGCAAGGAGACACAGAGTTGTACTCACCGCAAGGCCCATGGATCATATTCTTAACCACAATGTTATACAATAGTGGGTCTTGAATAGGATCTGGAAACTCAGCATATATAACAGTGTCTATCTGAGTGGGACGAAGCTTATTTGCTAGCCAAACTAATATGTGCGCATGAGGAAGTCCCCTTTTCTGCCATTCAACAGAATACATCCACGCAACTGTTGCTCCATACAATTGTCCTTTTGTTAGAGCCCCAATAAATTTAAGCAATTTTTGCCGAAAAACCCGAGCTGTGATATGATGCCTATCCAGCTGTTTTTGTCCTGGTAGCAACGCTGCAGATATCTCTTCCCAAGAGGGGTTACTTGTAAAAGTAATAAAAAAGATCTGGACGCCCAAATTTCCGAACATAACAAAAAGCATCCTGCGTATATTCTGCCAAATACTTGGGACTATTGACAAAACTTGATGGTAAAATGATCCTTTGACCCAAGCTATTAGGGTCAATATTTGCATCAGTTGACAGGGCATCGCGCAAATGAATATAACTCTCTGCACGCAAGTTTCTCTGGTGCAGCGTAATATAGCGCAAACGTTCACTTTCTACCTTAGCATACATATCGACCAGGAATTGATGAAAGAGCTGGCCAAATTGAACAATGACATTTGGACTATTTCGTCGAACCATAATAAAATAGTCATATAAACCCATAGAATACACTTTACTTGACAAAGGCTGTCTAGTGTTTGGGTCGATCTGAGGAATATGAAAAGAATATCCTTCCTGGCCTTTCCAGAAAATTAAAGGATATTGAAGGGCATCATAAAAGCGATGTGTGTCGCTAACATGTTGAAGTACATTATCTCGCTGACGTAAAACAATGTCACGTGAGCCAAACTGAATACCAGCTAAGACAACTGCAACCTCATTAGCTGTAGGAGCATTATACCGTCTAGAATGTTGACCAGGAGGTGTCCGATCTGCATTTACAACAACTCTGTATGCGTCACTGGGGAGATTCTCAAGTGCAGTTTTAAACTGTTGAACCAGTAGATTGTGCTGGTGCCACATGCGCTGCAAACCCTGTACAATATAACGACGTACTCCCTGTATTTGCTGACATCTTCGATCAGTCTGAATATCATCATCATCATCGTTGCCCATAACATAGATCTGAAGAAATATACTTGGCTGGTTCTCAGATGGCATAAGTGAACCTATTCTGTGGTAGACCTGGCCTTGGATATAAAATGTGGTTGGAAAAGTAACAGAGGGGGTTTGGTTTTCAGCTCCAAATGATGTCATTTGAAAGCAGGAATTATATTTGCGAATATTACGCAAAAAATGGACTGAATCAGAATTCTCTCCAGTGGCTCGGGAGGTAGGTCAATTAATGGCAAACGGACCTTCCCGTTTGAACAGCACATTCCAGAAGACTCATCTTTCCATCTTAAGGCCCCACAAAACCTGCATTTAGTGTCCATCACACAAAGGGAAATTAAAGGATGCTTAAATTATTCAACAGCAACAGAATAATTAAAACCTGAATTTTCCATAGAAGACCAAACGCCTCTGAAAAAATTATTTGTTCTAGTATTCCTCCGAGTAGAAGAATATCTCTCTGAATGCGCCTGTAATCGAGAATGGGTGTGATCAGGTGTCTCTTAACGACCGCAGAGTGACTTGACGCTCTGCCTGTTCACGTAATCTTCTAATATTCTGCGCTCTAGTTTCGCGCAGTCTGTAAGCATGCTGAACCCTAGAGCTATGGGAACGCTGAGAAAGATTGCTTCTCCGATGGCTTGACATACCTACAAACATAAAGCATTATAAAAAATAAAAATAAGGATAATCTAAAAATGTAAAACATCAAGGGCTGAGAATGAAGAAAAATGAAAAATAGTGTATTAAAATAAGCTCGACTTATGATTAAGTCCAAAATCAAAAATGCATAGAAATAATCTGAAATGAGGGAAAAAATGCATAAAATTCAGTGAAGTGGAAAAAATTGAAAACTTAAAACAACTGACAAAAAAAAAAACAAATGGAAAAATACTTTAAAAAAAAAAAGTTTAATTTGCTGAAAAAATCTGCACAATAAATATGAGTAGAACATATTCTGGCTCCCTCATTGGTCAGATTGCTGATTATACATTTCTTTACTTAAATTTAATTTCATCTATATCCATATAAAAAATATGGTTGTACCATATAGATATATATGAGCAGTTATATATTATGAAGCAAATAAATATAAATCCTACCTAAACAAATGACAGCAAAATAAAAATTTGAGCCTACCCTTAAAAAAAAGCAGTTATGGTTGTACCATATATGGTTGTACCAAATATGGTTGTACCATATAGATATATATGAGCAGTTATATATTATGAAGCAAATAAATATAAATCCTACCTAAACAAATGACAGCAAAATAAAAATTTGAGCCTACCCTTAAAAAAAAGCAGTTACTAAAAATGCATAGCAGCTGCTTACAATATAAATGCTAATAAGTATAAACATATTACATGGAACAAACATATAGTAAAATATATGTAGCAAGTTATAAAGAAAAAACATACTTTTTTTCAATAAATATAATTTTTGCAACTTCAATAAAATTTATACTTATTCTAAATATAAGAAAGAAAAAATATATAGAATACTGTTCTAAATATCAATTTGTCTTAAAATAGGAATATTCCTTATGAGAATCAAATAGTAAACCTTATCTTAAAAAATGTAGATCGTTATATTTGCACTAATTAAAATTAAACGAAGCAAAAATATATGAATAAGCTACGAAATAAGCAATATTTTCAATCAATTAAATATGAAAAATATTACTAAACAACTAAATGAAATCTTACCTTCTAAAAAGGAAAAAAAAAAGTTATTCAAAATGCAATTTTAGCACTTTTAGCCTAAATATAAACCAAAACCTCAGCTACCTACGCGCGAAATTCCACAATACAGCTCTAATTAACCCAGGTTCCGGGGGCGTATAAATTTGATAACGATCGATTAATATTATTTCCAAAGAGTTTAAATAAATATATATAATCTTACCTTTTGAAAAATTCAGCGTGTAAACTAACATTCATCGTGTAAACAAAATAAGTGTAAAATTATTAACCAATCAAATTCATTTATCGTCGCGACCAGTACGGCGCCAAGCGGGAAAAGGCTGAAACTAATGCATTTTAGATTTAAATTGAAAAAAAAAAATTACTTTTGTAGTTTTTTAAATAGCCTATATGTTAAACGAAATCTTCAGCTACCTACATGCGAAATTTCATAATGATTGATCCTGTAGATTTTGCGCAACGCGATAACAAACAACGATTTTGTATTTTATTTTTTATAGATATAAAGATTACAAACATGCATTACCTACATAAGTTACATACAAACCTTAACTACACACTATTACATACATACATTACAAACATGCATTACCTACATACGTTTCATTCAAACATTACATATATACATTACCTACATACTTTACATACGTTTAATACATACATGCCCTACCTACATAAGTTATATACATCACCTACATTTATTACATGCATACATACATACATACATATATATATAGAACAGAAGATACATAGAATAGTTGATATTTATTCCGATAGATGGCGCAAGCCATCAGCAACTTTCAGTTGCACGATAAGGAGATGCCTTAGTTGAGGCCAGAATTGCGTGAGAACGCTACACAATGTGAAAAAATAGCACAAATGTAATATTGTAATGGGATAAGGTGCATAAATTAAGAAAAAGGCATCTCCTTATCGTGCAACTGAAAGTTGCTGAAGGCTTGCGCCATCTATCGGAATAAATATCAACTATTCTCGTTGATTTTTAATTATTCCAGAATTGGCCAAATACCCATTCTTGATTAATCTAGAAAAGCTAACCACGGACGCGTTTCATTAATTTATGCACCTTATCCCAGTACAATATTACATTTGTACTATATTTTCCCATTGTGTAGCGTTCTCACGCAAATCTGGCCTTAACAACCCGTTTCATGATTTTTTAAGATGCCTTAATGACCAACTTTTTGGTCGTTGAGGTACAGCTTGCACCACGCTGATGAGGGCCAACAGCCCGAAACGCGTCCGTGGTTAGCTTTTCTTGATTAATCAAGAATGGGTATTTGGCCAATTCTGGAATAATTAAAAATCAACGAGAATAGTTGATATTTATTCCGATAGATGGCGCAAGCCATCAGCAACTTTCAGTTGCACGATAAGAAGATGCCTTTTTCTTAATATATCTATATATATAAAAATGAATGTTTGTATGTTTGTCTGTTGGTTGGTTGGTTTGTATGTCCGGTATACAAATTCGCAGTAGTGCACTAATTCAAACCAAAATTTCAATACATAGGTAAAAAATAACGAGGATGACGATAGGCTATTTTAAAAAATATATAAATCAATTATTAAAACTATATTTTCAAATTATTCTAAATAGCTCATCTAGAACGCGGTGGAACTGATGGCGGGGCACGCCCATTGGCCGCCTGCGACACGTGGCTTCCCTGTGCGCGCGCATGCGCCGGGAAGCCACTCGCACGCCGGCAGCCGACGGGAGCAGTCGCTTACTCGCCGGGAGTCAACGGGCGCCGACAACCCTAGGAAGCAAGGTGTAGACAAGATGAAGATTAAAACGGTGCAGTCGCTTGCTCGCCGGGAGTCAACGGGCGCCGACAACCCTAGGAAGCAAGGTGTAGACAAGATGAAGATTAAAACGTTTTTAAATATATATTCGCACTCGGGTAAAACCCGGGCGTTGCCCGGGCCATTCGTCTAGTATATATATATATTGTGTGTTTTTTCTCCTTGTGTGAATATCTTTGCTGCAAGGGCCAGCAGGCGTTGCGCTACCAAAGGATGTAGGGAGTAAACACAACGACATCCGTACTGGGATACAGCTAGAAGTCGAGACTGCGCTGCTTTTAATTAACTCGTTCTAAAAATAAAGAAGAGCTATGCAAACAATCAGAACAAACAAACTAGAAATTAACAAAATGAATAAATTCCTCGTACGTGGCTAAGGATAACGATAATAGCAGAAACATTTTACTGCCCCTCAATATGAGTTTTGTTGTGTGCTCTTATTGGCCAAATGTGTGAAAAACGTGTGAATATTAGCACGAAAAAAATAATAGGCTGTGTGTGTAATATGCACGTTGATAATATACATTTTGTGGAAGGTGTGTATTATAATAATACAATGAGGGGTGTTGTGCCTGAGACACGACGCCAAGCAAAGCCACTGGGATCTTAGGTAGTCGAACAAAACGTTCAAAGTGTCAAATTGATCGTTTTCTAGAAGAAGGACATGGTCTAGTACAAAATGAGTCTATCTTCCCAACACAATGAAGTTAATGCTATTCAATATTCTCTCTTGAGTGCCATTTACTATCTTTCCTTCTGTATTCCTATCTACCCTATTTATCAAGGATTCTAAGGACAAAAATTCTAGGATGCTACAACCAAATTGAAAAAAATGTTAGAGAATAACATTTACAAACTTTCCCTCTCTTCCGTGTCCATATAAATTCGAAATAAATTCTACTTGCCACGCGTTTATTAAATAAAGTATAAATTAATAATGGATGATGAATAAACAAGAAAAATTCATTTTATTTAACTTGGTGGAAAAGATGTTAGACACAGGGAACATACGGAAATCTTAGAAGAATCTGTTTCAGAAGTGAAAGGATTATTCTGCAAACAAAGAAGAGAAACTCTCTCTTTTAATAAATTCTTTAAATCAATGCATTTCTTTGACCAAGTTTTATAGAGGTTATTTGTTTAAATTTATCAAAGCTTGTGCTATGACTTCTTCATGGATGGATCTGTTCAATCTTCTCAGGAAAGATTAAATAACGCCGCATTGTCTGGTGTTAGTCAGTCAGTGCGCGAAGCCCAAAATGGACCAATAAATCTAAAGTTTAATATTCCTATATTGACACAGTTGGGAAAGAAATACTTATGAACTTCTTAGAATTCCAATAAATATTTGGTGTCAGATTATGTTACAGTTTCTATTAATTCCATCTAAATTTCGAGGCGTCAGTGATGGTTCCATGGAAGCTACAGTAAAGCTGTATATATACTATAACCACCATTTCCTTCACACAATTTCTGGAGTTTTATTGGCTGAACTATGGTAATATAGTAGCTATTTTATTATTATTATTATCCATAGTTTACGTGGTACAGGTCATGATAAGCATGGTGGGTAGAAGTTGGCGACTGCTTTTGCTGTAAGTGCACCACATGTTTACACAAGTGAAAAGCAGTTCGACTTTTGCACTTACAAATGTATCAGAGCACCGTTTGGTTACTTGTACTCGCTGGTGGGGTTGGACTTTTGCAAGAGTTGAGGGCCTTTGGAGATTTTTTTATTAGAAAAAAAAATGCCCAATGCGGGATTCGAACCAACGGTTCCACCGACCCACTAGCTATATACACTAGCAATATAAACGTCACTTTAGTGTGTTACTAGATAATTGACCCAGCTTTATCCAACTTCAACCCAAGCGTATGTTTTTTTTCAAAACATAAATTTATTAAAAGTTTATCATATTTATTTTTGGTAGTCGTATAGTAGTGAGAAAACATGAAAAGTATTAACACATCGGTTTTATAATCAGTTTAGGACCCCAGAATATGATAATTATCCTGTGTTAACGGACCTATTTAATACCGAAGTCTTTAAACTACATCGAGTGAACAAATGCTTTTTTAAATAAAACTCTACATTCATTGAAATTTAAAATATCAATATATTCGCAAGCACATGTGCAATATTATATTTGATAAATTTAACCGCAATAATAAATTTATTTATTGTGAACTCAGAAGTGTTCACATTTTTCATTATTCTTGATACTCGCACTGTTAGTACGCTATGATTTATTTCTAAAATCTTGCACAAGAGTTTCAGCTAAACCGTGACCACCACAAGAAGACCAGGGTAGGTCCGAAAAATTCCACCACGACCCAAGAAACTACTCTCTCACGCGCCACAAGGGGATGACAGCTTTCCACTGAACTCTCACCTGCCTCTGGAATTGTCAAATTATATTAAAAAAGTACCTTAGTTTGCTACCTGTTGAAGGGCGTGACTGCCCGAAAGCTTGTCACACGTTTATCTGAATAAAAATCTTTTCTCCTTAATTTTCATTACTATTTTAAATACTCAATGGAGAAAGTTTTCATGTAGTTCTGATCTACTGCCTTAGTTCACGAATGTGCTAACTTTGATGGAATCTAATGTCTGATACTCAGGAAACCCAACTATTTTTGCTCAATCTCCGACGCTCCAACGGTCACAGCCCTGATGCCCTCAGATATATATTAACAAATATTTGCATTTTTTGAAAACTTATCTCAGATTTTAGTGGGTAGGATTTTGTTATCGTTTGATAGTGAACCAATCTCTCCCGCCTTCTCATTGGACGAATGTGGCCATGTCTGTATACAAGGGGGCTATGGTATTGTCGAGAGGAGAGTGTGGTGGATTATCATGTGGAGACGCTTAAAGTGTTCTCTGAGTGCTATATCCGTGTCTGGCAATCTCCTCGCATACCCGTGTAACCCCTATCCGATCCCTACCAACGCAACAATAAAGATAAGTACCGCGTTTTTTTATTTTATTTAACAAATTGTAATTTATTATTTATTTATTTTTTTTACTCTTGAGTGTACGCTTTTTCTGTGTTTAGTTACTATTACTTTAGGCCCTAGTTTTTTGCATTTTGTGTTAACCCGTACAAAGTAACTTTTTGTCAGAATGACAAGTCCAAGATAAACTGTTCATCGAAGGCTCCAAGTAGGTGGTTTTTATACAAGATGACCAATGATATGTATCCCTTCTACCCCTTTCACAAAAGAGCTCGTTTGAATTGTTGCAGTGAACGTCAGCTCGGACCAGAATCGGGGCCCACGTTCTCTCCAATGTCCAGTCAATATTCAGTCTAGACACTGATGATTCTCGTCGAGTCTTTATCTGAAGAGAACCAGCTTCCATCCCACCAACATAAGAGAAAAACACTTTTGTAGGAAGAGGGTCTTAAGGTATCGGCTTCATTATGAGCAGGCGCGTACACCTTTCGTCCTGATTTAGGGAGGCACTACTCAGATTCTGGAATGAGATTTCCGTGCCCTATGTGAGACTTCAGGGGTGCCCTTTGTCCCCAGTTCATTTTATGGATGATAATTCCAGTTCACATAGAACATCGTCAGTCAATGATTTCTTCGATTTCATCAAAGGAGGAAGATCTCCGTCAAATCTCCCGAACCTGAATCCAATAGAACATGTCTGCGAAACTTAGGTAGCTCCTCGGTCCCTTCCCAGAACACTGCTCGAGCTAAAATCTGCTATTTTGTGGGAGGGAACTTATTGCTACAAAGCCTTCCCCACCACAGCCGCCTAATCGGCAATGAAACCTCATTGTGGATTGTTGTATAGTTATTAGAGTTGACCATATCCTATTGACAATTTTCCTTGGTGACATGATGCGACTCAATTTTGTGTATAAACTTGATTTAATTATAATATTATTCAATTTAAATATATAGGTCTAGATAAAAAGCATCCAAACAAAATGAACTATTTCTGTACCAAATTTTCTAATTAATAAAATATATTTATTAAATATACAATTTGCATAATACGGGGCTGATACTCAGTGATCTCTTTAACGCTGATTTATATCAAAATTTCACCCGGATAGGTCGAATATTGCGGAAGTTTATGCGGAGCTGACAGAATGTGTGCTAATTAACTTGCTACTGTACTGAAATGTATAATGCGGCCTGAAATTATGACTCCTTCCACACCTACTCTATAATGTATCATCCGGATAGGACAAATGTCCTTGAGACTAAACGGAATATGCAAATTAGTTTGTTAACATACTCCCGAGATTGAAACTGTAACTCCTCTTAGAACTAAGTCGATATATCGGGTCAAGTTTCATCGGATAGGTCAAATATTGTCAAATAGGAACGCGGAACAAGCTTACAAAGGAATAAAACCTTTTTTTAATTTCCATTTATATTGATAAATTAATTCTAGACAAGAGCATTCAATATTTGATATACTTGAGTGTCCGAGGGAGAGAGAGAATTCTAGAATCTCGGAAATTATCTAGAAATATATATAAAATTATCCATGCAAAAATAATTTGCTGTAAAACTTTTTTTAAACGGAAGCGCAAAGAGCCCGAGCAAATGTTGGAGAGCTCAGGTACAAAGGACGTGTGCTAGCTAACTAGGCAAAACGTAGTTTTGTCTGTATACAACAGGTTTTACTAAGCAATTGACCAAAGTGACATAGTTGGACAGGAGAGACGGGCAGGGACGGAGTAACAACATCAATCACATCTAGCAGGGCGGGGCCTGATGCTTTATTTATAGTCCTCACTTCCCCACACGCCGCCGTCTTGGGGAAAAGAAAGGATTTTATAACGCAAGTTAATAAATTATGAAGAGAAAAATTGCCCTCACTCTCTCTATCTTTCAGCACTGAACTTCTACTCTGTTAATTTCTTTATCAGACCACGCCACCTTGTTCCAGATCCGGAAATGTATGACCAATAGAGCCGTTGACAGCCAAACTGAAGAGCGAAGTTGTTGTATTCAAATTTAGTAAATATAGTTTTCAAATAAATATTAGTATATAAAATTATGAATATTTTTACATTATTGAAATTTAGTAAATATAGTTTACGGTGATTTCCACTTAAATAATTTTCTTCAGAATCTCATTAAACGGAAACACTCATCTTTCAGCTCAATCTTCCCCGATCTACCAATCCTGAGATTTTCCTCAATGTTCGAGGAAACACTACATTGTCTGGGCGTTGTGATACACCACACTGATGGGGGCTAACAATCTCAAGCAGGTCTGTGGTTGGCTTTTCTTGATTTGGGAAGAAAAAGTGTTTTTTATTCTAAATTATGGATTTAAAATAAATAAACGTTGAAATTTTACACAAATAAATTTACTGGCAATGCGTTTCTTTTAAATATCATCAAATATTATCTCTACAGACCTTACTGCAATGATATGAATTATTGAATGAGAGGGCTTGGCTCATCAGTAGTGAACCCTCTCAGCGGTTTCGCCAAATTAATCTCTAGACCGCTCTACTATTGTATTGGACTTCATCAGTAGTGAGCCAAGCCCTCTCATTCAATAATTCATATCATTGCAGTAAGGTCTGTAGAGATAATATTTGATGATATTTAAAAGAAACGCATTGCCAGTAAATTTATTTGTGTAAAATTTTAACGATAGATGGCAATAAAATTTAATTTAAAAATATATATTGGTTATGAAAACATATTTTGCGGAAGAGCTTTGCTCGATGCAATACCTTGAAATTATATGTATGCACCTCTACAGACCTATAAGCTTATGTCCATAGTTCACTAAACACCCCTAAGCTGCCTTCCATAGAAAATGCAGGGTATATAACAAAACCAGTCCAATACAATAGTAGAGCGGTCTAGAGATTAATTTGGCGAAACCGCTGAGAGGGTTCACTACTGATGAGCCAAGCCCTCTCATTCAATAATTCATATCATTGCAGTAAGGTCTGTAGAGATAATATTTGATGATATTTAAAAGAAACGCATTGCCAGTAAATTTATTTGTGTAAAATTTTAACGATAGATGGCAATAAAATTTAATTTAAAAATAAACGTTGAGTTGATATTTATTCCGAAAGATGGCGCAAGCCATCAGCAGCATTTGGTTGTACGCTCAAGACATTTATCTTAATTTTGCTGTCTGACCTGGTAAATCTTCTTCTTTATTAAACTTTACACATAGAAGCCTATTTTAATTTGTTCTACCCACTATATAGTTAGAAATTGCACAATTTTTATTATTAATAATTAGATTTTTTTTTTAATATATAATCGTGGAATCCTTAACACATTTACACTGGCCCGCAAAATTAGAGAAACAACTCTTTTTTTTTTCAATTATCTCAAATTTTATGGATAATTTATCATGAATTTTATACAAAAATTTATTTTTCCATTGTTGACTAAAATACCTGAAATCAAAGAAATCTAGCACATAGTTTATGCAAATTAGCGGTCAAGCAATGATATTCTTGCAGTAAGTGCATAAATAGCTTGGATATTGTTGTTAAAAAGGGGTGTGATCGCCTTTAACTGATAGACAGTCTCTACATCGGAGACCCATACTAAGAATTAGGGAGTTTATCAGCTCCTGTGGAATCAATGCTCACTCTTGTGTTAAGGCTGTTTCTAGCTCATGAATGTTTCTAGGAGGGGGTTGGAGGGATGAGATCCGCCATCCTAGATTGTCCCATACATGCTCATTGGGATTTAGGTCTGGAGATCGAGCTGGCCAATTCATCCGAACAATTGCATGGTTTTGGAAAAAATGCGTCGACCACACCAACCCTATGTGGACGGGCATTATCATCCATTAGAAGAAAGTTTTCTCCCATTTCCAATGATTGAGGCATCACATATGCTGCCAAGATCTCGTCCCGATGCCTCTGTCCAGTCAGGGTTCCTTGCCGAAAAATATGGAGTACTGTGCGACCGCCCAAGAAGATTCCAGCCCAGACCATAAAGCCTTGGCTTCTGTAAGGATCCCTTTCAACCATATTCCGGGGATTATTTCTGGTTCCTACCTCTCTCCAGACAAAGACACGACGAGAATCGCTGTTTAGAGATAATCTGGACTCATCAGTAAACATTACTCGTCTCCATTCATCTGGATTTCAGGCGACATGTTGCCTGAACCAAAGTTTCCTTGCTCTTTTTGAGGTGGTGTCAATGGCACACAAATTATGGGTCGTCGAGCATAGAGGCCCTTCACGTGAAGCCTTCTGCGTATTGTATCAGTTGAAATGGGAGAAAACTTTCTTCTAATGGATGATAATGCCCGTCCACATAGGGCTGGTGTGGTCGACGCATTTTTCCAAAACCATGCAATTGCTCGTATGAATTGGCCAGCTCGATCTCCAGACCTAAATCCCATTGAGCATGAATGGGACAATCTAGGACGGCGGATCTCATCCCTCCAACCCCCTCCTAGAAACACTCATGAGCTAGAAACAGCCTTAACACAAGAGTGGGCGTTGATTCCACAGGAGCTGATAAACTCCCTAATTCTTAGTATGGGTCGCCGATGTAGAGACTGTCTATCAGTTAAAGGCGATCACACCCCATATTGACAACAATATCCAAGATATTTATGCACTGACTGCAAGAAG
>CP092875.1:27714561-27725297 GCA_030710605.1 Cordylochernes scorpioides
ACAATATTATTCCAGATCCCATCCTTTAGACACGTGATCTATCTCAGATAGGAGAGAGGGGAGTGACATATCAAGGAGGTGGTTTGACCGAAAGAGTGAATATTGCACCCATTAACTACAAGTATAACTTGTATATTAAATCAACAGTTTAAACGATTGTTGAGGAGAAGACAAGGAAGGATTAGAGAACATTGAAATGCTGCACCCCAGAAAGGCCTCAACAGGTAATGGCCCACCAAGCACCCAGTGTTATCGACTCCCACCTTTCAACACCCCTTTTTTTGTGGCCCTAAGTGGCGGAGCAGAAAAACAATTTAATTAAGAAGTGTGTGTACTTAATAAGGGGGCAGGCGGTGACTCACGCCATCCTCTGCAATATATTCCGGATTAGGCAACAATGCTGTGTGACATTGAATCATTGTTTGCCTTCCCCCCAATTGTTAAAAAACAACCCCGCCCCACCAACGTTCAAGTTTGTATCTCATCCATTTCTCGTTGGTGACCCCATTGTTTTACGATCCATTGTCAAATATTCATGAGGACATTTTTTTCTTCAAGAGTAAATGAGTTTCTAAATGTTCGAAACATTCTTTTAAGAAAAAAATACAAGGTTAAATAAAAAGAGATCCATCACAAAGGTAATTTAAATTAGAAGTATTTTATTTAAAGAAGTTAACAGAGTTTTTATATATAAAATATAATACAATCAAAAAGTCTATTAATTCCACAAAAGATTTACGTCACCCTCTAAAGTGATGACACACTATTGTAATACACTTGAAAGATAGAGAGGGATAAAAAATTATTCCTTTATGCAAATTAAACACGTGTCAAAATAAAATAAAAATATGGTAGAGCCTAATAGAATTCCAATGCTGTTTGAGAGGTACAGCAAAACAGAGTGCCCAGAACGTATAACTTTATATCATGTGGCACATATTGGATTTAGACAAAACTTTTTATTGCGAGATATTCGGACAAGCGGCTCGCTGGTCTTTATTAGGAATAGTTGGCTTGATAGAAACCGCTTGTATTACAGCCGCCAACTTCTTACTTTCCATAATTACCATGGCCTATACCACGTGTACTAAGGATAATAATAAATTCAAAAAAGGCTTCGTCTGAGTTCAAAATACGCTTCTTGAAATAAATAGTAGTTCCCATCCAATTCTCAGAAGAAAGAAATTTCCTGAATCCAACAAACACGTTTGCATGTCATTAGAACCATTGCAGCTACGGCCCCTAGTGTCCTGTTTGAAACATCCTTTATCAACATACCGCCCAAGATTTGTGAAACTCGTCAATCTGAAGAAGCGCCCCAGATTTACAACCCCACCATTACTTCAAGGAAATACGCGTCGTATTTTTTTTTTTTTTCCCCATTGTAATTCATGTAAAGCCGGATATCTATAAAACTTTGTCCTCAACATTTATGAACTATATTTTACGTAGCTTTTCTCCTTATATATAATTTCCCCAGGTTTTATCACACCATGTCATAAAGACAAATTATGCACTTCTAGAGAATAAAATAAACTTTGAGATAGCGCTGAATAATTCTACTTTATTCAGCATCGAAGAAATCTTCTTTTAATAATTAATTTATTAATGTGTTCAACATAAATTAAAATCTTTATCCTGACTATAACAATATAAATCTAAAACAGGGTACTGCCGATTAAAAATTATAATATAATATAATATTATATTCAAGAATAACCAACCAATATATTCCAAAGTTTAACCATTGAAGCTATAGGACCAATCACTAAGCCCAATTCAATAAATAGCATATGCTCAACTATATGTATTTTTTAAAAAACTTCCATAAATACTATAACATGTTATAAAGTTTTCACTTTCCCTATGCAATTGCAGATAAACAACGTGTGATCAATAATTTCCAGGAATGAGACTGGATCACGTAAAATATTCAAAATAATGAAATAATTTTATAAGAACCTTATAGATAAAACATTTATCAACACGTAGAAAAAAAATTGATCACACAGACGCACGCGCTCACGTTTTATCGAATTTATAAGCTTGAGTATATCAGTACATTTTCTAACTGAGTATGGACTGTATTGAAAAACAGCGAGTCTGCATAGAGTTTTGCTTTAAATTAAGGAAAACAGCTTCCGAATCATTTCAAATGTTAAAACAGGCTTTTAAAGAAGATGCCCTATCACAATCGAGGACATTTGAATGGTTTGCACGATTTAAAGATGGTCGAACAAGCGAGAGAAAGCAAGGATGATCAAATCGAAGATTAAGTGTCTTCTTATCACTTTCTTTGATGTAAAGGGATTGGTACACTATGAATTCGTGCCCGAGGGTCAGGCCATTAATCAGCACTCTTGATGTATTGTGACGTTTAAGGGAGGCTGGGCTTCAGAAACGACCCGAAAATGGCATCGGAAAAATTGGCTCTTGCATCATGACAACGCACGGCCACATACGGCCGTCACTGTACAACTCTATTGGCTAAAAACGGAATTGATTTATTACCCCAGCCACCCTATTCTCCTGACCTCGTTCCCAACGACTTTGTCCTTAACCCTTAAATTAAAAAAGTCTTAAAAGGACGTTGATTTGACTCAATACCTGAAATAAAGGAGAATACGAAGAATATTTTGAAAAGCCTGAAAGATGAGGATTTTCAGAGGTGTTTTGATATCTGGAAAAAAATACGGAACAAGTGTATAGATAGTGACGGTGATCATTTTGAGAAATTTTAAATAAAACTTTATAATACTTTTGTATTTCTTTAAATATTTAACATTCCTGGAAATTATTGATCACACTATGTACAATTATATCCATGCCAGCCACCATAGAGGTTATGGGTATAAAGGTTCCCGTGAAAGTGACAACGTGAGGTCACATGGATATTTTTTGTGTGTGGGTAAAGTTAAGAAAAATCACTTTTCAAAGGCATATTTTGGTTGGTTTTTAGAAATAAACTTCCAGTATTCCTTCACCTAGTTGAATTTAAAGTAGCAACTATAACATAATGTGACCGTGGAAAGGTTTAGTTCTGAGAAATATGTCGTAGGCTATTGTGATAGGGAACCCGATATTCTAAATACGTATGTCGCTATTGGACAATTGTCGTTATAGGTTCCTAAGAGAGAGAGACCTCTCTCTCTCTCTCTTTCACTTTAATTTCTGAAACAACTCTTACATCTTATTTTATAAACTTTCAACTCTGTTGAAGCTACTGGGCCATTCAGAGAAAAAAGCACTTTGTATTAAGGATTCTGTCATCTCCAACGAGTGTCTCCAAACTGTAATTTGACATATTTGATGAAGCCCTTATCCCCCGGGCGTGTCCCAATCTAAAACAATCCGAAAGAGAATTGAAAGGTGTTAACCAACAATTGAATCGGAGTTGACTATAATAATGTAGACCTTCTGTGTGACCATCTGAAACTATGATAATGATAACCCTTGTATCGTCGAAAATTGAGACGCACTTTCATAACGCTATGTTTTAAAAATATTATTGAACACTACTTCTATAAACCTTATAGCTGTATGAAGAACTGTACAAATAAATATAGCAATTGTACATTGAACTGACTGGTTTTATGGTTCGCATTTATTAGGTGGCACATGGTGATATGTTATTTCCAGAAACTATGAACAAAACTTCTAGGGTACTGCAGAAACATAAAAATAAAAATCCAAGGTTCGACAACTGTGGCTAACACCTCGGTGTAAGCAACGGCATTTGACTCTGGAACCTGGAGTAAAAAAACACATCACACGACATCACATCATCTTCATTACTAACAACACCAAGAACCACCAATGATGCTGAAAATTTAGTATGCATGACCGTAGGTACTTCAATCAACTCAATAAACAACCACCTGATGAAAAACCAAATCAGTGAAAAATAAATTCAAGTAACAACCTCCTCAATTAACAACCAACTTAAAAAACGACCATTTCAATGAGCGGCCACTCAATGGGCGACCACCTTAATGGGTCACCATCGCAATGAGCGACCACTCAGTGAGCAACAATATTCGTAAAAAAATTACCTGAACTTCACTAAACCAGCCTCCAAAGAGAACCTACCTCAGTAGAGATCAGGTTTACCTATTTTCTTTTCTGCGGTTTTTATAAGCGGTTCTATACTGTTTTCTTATTTTCATCATTAGAAATACTTAAATGCATGCATAATCCACAAATTATTTTTAAAATTAGATACGTTTCTGACAAAGCGATAAACCGTAGATGGCCGCGCTCCTCTACACTCGACACGTGGCTCCAAGGTCTTTCTTGCCAGAATTAACAAGGGAAATGTGTCAGGCAGGATTCACGCTTGTTTGTTAGGGCTAATGAATTTAGCCTTGCTCGTCAAGTAGCTCGACTGGGCTGTGCAGTAACTTAGACGTAGTTACACAAGGATATTCCTGGGAGGTGAAGACCACCATAGGGAGAACGATAAAAAGGAAATATCCCGTAGTTGAAATGTTGCTAAAGAGGGGTGAAACAGATTGTCTATAATTAAAAATAAATCCTATACCTAACAATTAGAACCAATAACTATGGTAACAATCCAAGTTAAAATATTAATATTTAATTTTTGGGCGTTTAATAATTATTATGATTCCTAGTACACGTGGCACTGGCCAGGATAATTATGGTAAGTAGTTAGCGACTGACAACAAATGCACCACATGGCTACACATGTAGAAAGCCATTAGGCTTAAGCACTTACTGGTGTGCAGAGTTTGGTTACTTGCTCCCTGGTAAGGTTTGTAAGAATCGGAGGGCATTGAAGCAGTTTTTTTTTTCTTCAGAAAAAGATTTCTCACTGCGGAATTCGATCCTGGGTCGTGGAAAATCTCGACGATCTATACCACACCTCAACTAACCCCGCTTTCAATAATTAAATATTAAAGTGGCTTCCGATAATGATGCACGTCCTGTGTCTGTTCTCCCTTTTGTAAACCTCAATATTAGCTCTCAGGTGATCCATCACCCTAGTATAGCGGCTTCATTAAACACCGTCAACTTCGTCCTTCACTCTATACAGTGACTCCACGCTGTCTGTATTTATGCTACATTCATGGAGAGAGATAAAGCTCGGTTTAACATGTTTCATCAAACGCTAGGCAACTCTACAAAATATTTGTTTAGACTGAAAAGGAAAAATAATATAAAGTGAATATCTCTGGAAGATCCAAAGATTGAGTTATCCTGGGTGAATCTTACATTTAAATATCCGAGTGCTCGGTCATGTGTAGTTGAGGGGGGGATAATTAAACCTGTACAACACAACAAGAATCTCGTATTTATTTCAAATTGCTTACATCTGTGTTGAGGGTTGTTTGTACATTTGTATGTTGCGTACTCCAGACCGAGATTGGTGAGTTTACCGCTATAGCATCAATAGACAGCACTGAGGGAGATATGGCAATTTGTGAAATTCGTTCTCTACAGCGGCGATTGGGAGTGGAATTCGGATCATAAACGATCTATTGTCTAGATGGAACAATGTGAGAGTTAAATTTAGATCATGGATCATGTTTCATGGAGGCGTTCCAAGGGCATTCATTGAAACTTCTCACCGTCTTGTGATGGAACAGAAAATGGATTCGAGATATTGGATCTAAAATACCATGGCCACACAGAACGAGTTATCTGTTGCTAATTTTACAAATTTAAACTATTTTTGGCATGTAGGTTTCTTTTTAAAATGAAACACTTTTGCATTTCCCTTAATGCGATAATAGGAGGGCCTGGATCATCAGTGGTGAAACATCCCTTATTTTATCATTGCCGTAAGGGAAGTGGAAAATTGTTTTATTTAAAAAGAAACATACGCGACAGAATAGTTTAAATTACTTCTAACAGATGGCGCGTTAATACATCATATTAATGTCACTGAAGCACTTACAACGTGTGTTTTAATGTTCTTGTTGAATATACTTCCACACGTCAAATTATTGAATTTATATTTTCAAAGTCCAAACCGTCGGTATTTCATTTGTAACTTTAAAGTACAAAGGATTTCACAAACTTACATCCTTTTTCCATAAAAAGGAAGGAAAAGGGAAAAGCATTTCTAAGCTATCCATCTTTAAAAGTAAATAGACAAAACCAGCTATATTCATATTTTTATATTATTCTTATCTCTTGTATATATAATTTTCAATATTAGTATTAAATATATGATTACCTTTTACTTTTCTTTTTCACTTGCAGAGGCTCTGGGGTAAATCCAGATATGAGAAATTTATTTCCATCCAATTTACCCAGACAAATCTATTTATTAGCTTGTTAATTAAGTTTTCCTGTATATATATTTCATATTACCTTTATTTGTGATTATCTTTAAAAATTATAATAATAAAATTGCTTTTATTACTGGTATTATTACTGTTATACCTGCATGACCCCTACATTTCTACTCAGAGAATCGGTATAAGACTAAAAGGTCTTATTTTGTAAGATTATAAACTCAAAAGGAGCTTCTTCTAAAGAACATGTTTATTTTGCTAGCTTTCGAATGACATCGTTCTTCAACGGGCGTAAAGACAAGGTGTGATGTGTGCAATTATATAGACGTACATTCAGATTGCACACATCACACCTTGTTTTTACGCCCGCTGAAGGACGATGTCGTTCGAAAGCTAGCAAAATAAACATGTTCTTTAGAAGAAGCACCTTTTGAGTTTATAATCTTACCATATAGTTATGGTAATGTTGATGTCTACACTAAAAGGTCTTTATAAAACCTTTTTGTTGTTGTTGTTGTATATTCATATTTTTGCACATTGTATCAACCTTTAAATATCTAAAATATAAACTTTTCAATATATTGCCACGTGGAAAATTATGGAAGACAAAAACTTCAGGAGGAAACAAAATTTATTTCAGGCAAGGACAAACTATCAAAGGTAAACAAAAGATAAGCCACGAGGGAAATTTACAGAGTCGCAAGATATAAAACATAAAAATGACCACTCTGTTAAATAAAAAATAATAAAATTAAGAAATACTATGTTACAGAAATAAAATTAATAAATACTATGTTACAATATTTTACACAGAAAAATAACAATATACCTTTTTAATTAAAATATAATAATTAGTCGTATATAGGGGGTGTAGCAATTGTGCGCTGTATGTATATAAAATGAATACATTTCAAAATAGAGGTTTCAAAACTAATTTAAAGAATCTGGCTATTTATTATATTCCATTAAAATATTCTGTCAACATCAACTAATATTGATTCATACAACACTTTTAATCATAGAGCACTTGTTATAAAACCATAAATAATATGGGGGGGAGGGATGAAGGTAGACAGAAGGGTTTCTATAAAGATAACTATGTGTGTGTCACACAGGAACTTTCTTAGAACCTACATCATTATTATAATCAGCCTGATGACGAAAATAAATTTCATAGAACAAAAAAGTCAATAAAAACCCTATTAAAATAAAGCGAAGTAATCCGAGCAACTATAAAATTGTTAACTATTTTAAAAGTAGTTTAACAAGAAGCTCACAATGTGGGGCCATTCAATTAGGGTAGGGCGGCCGAATCATGGATTTTATGGCTTGGCAAACCAAACATCGCGCCTTCAACGGCTTTTTTTATTAGGCCCCTACTTCCGGTTTAAGGGTTAATGGCTTTTCTTAATGAAGGAAAAAGAAGTTTGTCTCCTAAATTGTAATTTTATTTTTTGCAATTGTGGTCGCGACTGTTTATTAGAATGAGTTTGATATTTGTTCTTCCCCTTTCCTCAAACATTTGTCTTTCTGAAAATTCTTCTTCTCCGTGAAAAACTTAATATTAATTTTTAGAGACAGTTTTGGAATATAGATATCATAGTGGAGAGCTCTATTTTTTTTTTTTTTTAATATATATATATGGACTTTATATTTAACTCTCTTCGAGAACTCTTTTTACCTTTTGATGTCCTGTATTGAGATGAAAGAATAGGGCGTGTTCTAAGTATGAAGAGTTGAATATGACTCGTTTTTAGGTGAACCCTGAATATGCAATATTCGAACCTTCACAATAGCTTTATCAAAGAATAATTGTGTAGCGAGCATACTTGTAGAATTTGTGTTCAGCGCATTAAGTCGTAAATGAATTCAGGTGACCTCATGCACTCGAACCATCTCTCTTAGGTACTGGAGCGACATCTCTTGTTGTGTACTTGAGACGTCCATCCAGTTCTTGGTCGTCCTCCTCTTCCTTGACTGCCCCCCTCGATTTTCCCTAGGAAAATAATCTCGAGGGTATCGTCTGTTCTCATTATTTTTTTATTAATCAACCAGGCGCGATATTGAAATATTTGCGTCTATTACAGAGGAAACCAACAAAACAACAAACATATTATGATGTGTCCCCACAATCGTTAGTCTACATTTGGTCGTTACCCTTCTAAACTGAATCTTCTGACTAATTTCTCTAAAGAATTTTAACCAGTAAAATACAGATAAGCAATTTATAGATTAAAACTGTTTGCGCAAAAAACGTTTTAGCCTTTTCTTTAAAGGTAAGTTGCCCATTTAGAAAAAATGTAAACCTCTAAATCATAACAAAAATTGAAATTGCTACATTAAAATTTTAATATATATATTATTGTTTTTTCAAAACACACATATATATATAAAATCAATAGGAAAAAAAATAATAAAAAGGTCAGGTGTTGATATTAAAAATAAAAAAGGCATATCCTGACCAGGAGCACATGTGCTTTTCAGAAGGCAGAGCGCCATCTGGTGGAACAGAAATTAACTATTAATTGATTTAACCTGTTCCCTGATATTTTGCCACCCCAATTTCTTGATAAATCAAGAAAAGCCATCCACGAACGCGTTTCGCGCTGTTGGCGCTCGTCAGCGTGGAGTAGGCTGTACCATTGCGATCAAAAAGATTTTTGGTCCCAGTGGTTTCCTGATGGCGCTCTGCCTTCTGAAAAGCACATGTGCTCCTGGTCAGGATATGCCTTTTTTATTTTTAATATCAACTCCTGATCTTTTTTTTTTTTTAATTCTATTGATTTTTCATGTATTAAGCGTATTTATGAAAGTTTGGCTTTAAATACCCATTTCTTGATTTTTCGGGAAGCCATTGGGACCAAAAAATATTTTTGGTCGCAGTGGTTACAGCCTTCTCCACGCTGACGAGCGCCAACGGCGCGAAACGCGTTCGTGGATGGCTTTTCTTGATTTATCAAGAAATTGGGTTGGCCAAATATCACGGAGCAAGCTAAATAAACGTTTAGTTTATTTTTGCTCCACTAGATGGCGCTCTGCCATCTAAAAAGCACATGTGCTCGTGGTCAGGAGATGCCTTCTTTATATTTAATATATATATATTATATTTAACTAGTTTTGTTTTAACTGTTAGTATGATTGTGGTATGTCTATTTTCCTATTAATGCTATTTTGATCATCTATAGATGCCCAGCTCTCCAGAAATAATCTTGAATGTTTGTCCTGTATGTTGCTGTATAAAACTATTGCATTTTCAAAATCTGGAATATGTCCTTGCTTGATTGCATGATCTACAAGTAATGACAATGATTTCTGAAGGCTGTTTTGTGTTGATTGAGTCTCTCTATTAGGGTTTTTCCAGTTTCGCCAATGTAAGATGATGTACAGGATTTGCATGGTATGTGGTATATGAGATTTGATTGGATTTCTTGTTTTGGGGGTCGTTTAGTTGTAGGATGACGGAGAAGGTTTCTTAAGTTTAGAGCGGATTGGTATCTAATATTTATATTGAATCTTTTGAGAGATCTGGCTATTCTTTCGATTCCATAACTGTAGGGAAGTATGCAGGATGGGTTCTGGCCTTGACTATTGTTTTTTGAAGGGTTTCTATTTCTATAAATATACTTGTTTATAAATTGTTTAGGATATTCGTTGCATTGCAATTCCCTCGATAATATTTTTCTTTCTTTTTCAATGATTCTATATTTTGAGAGCAGTGGGTGAGGATTCTTTTTGACAATGTTTTTATTACCGATATTTTATGGTGTATGGGACCAAAAGATTTGAAATTGAGGTATGATCCTGTGTGAGTAGGTTTCCAGTATATATCTGTTTTTATGCTATTACTAGCCGACTGGACCCGGCTTCGCCCGGGTATTGTTCGAGTGGGGTTTACTCATGAATGAATAGAGCCCCCAACTGTTTGAAAACTTTATGTAATGAATTTTCTTTCAGCAAAATGGAATAAACTGCAAATAGCAATATTGAAAATGCTGGTAAAAAAATCTGAAATATAAGATCAATTTCACAAACACATCTAATGAATAGAGTGCTGTTTGGAGGAGTGGTCTAAACTGTTAATTTTTAAAAACCATGACCCGGGATCATCGAATCCAGATTCAGACACTTTGTTCTGAAAAAAAAAACTGCCCCAATGGCCCCTGATTCTTGAAAAAGTCCAACCCCTCCAGTGAGTGCAAGTAACCAAACTGGGCTTTGGTAACTAAAAGATGAAAAAAAAAATCTAATGATTAGTGTGAATAAAGGAAAATGGTCCTCACAAACTGAAAATTTCACTTTCTCCACTTCACTCTCGGCTGTTCAAGAAGAAACAGCCAGATCAAACATTTTTAAGGGCACCTAATCCGCCACTTACATCTCTAAATAGTTAAGCAACTTTTATAAATGTAATATATCTGCAATACTGAAATACCCGGACTTGGATGAATTTTTTATTAGTTATTGTTGCAGTTTTAG
>CP092875.1:27727580-27761366 GCA_030710605.1 Cordylochernes scorpioides
CTGTGTTAACGGACCTATTTAATACCGAAGTCTTTAAACTACATCGAGTGAAAGAATCTTACCACGTTACCCTGTTTTTCTTTCAAGAAGACTCCGTCAGAACTCTTTATTGGGCATTCCCTTCGAACCCGACTATCAATTATACATCCAAATCTGGAATCAAGAGTAAAGGAGCAGCAGGCCAGGCAAATGAAATACGACCACGGATTTCAACAAGATGAGTTTGGAATAGATGACATGGTTTGGTGTCGAAATTTTAGAGGCGGTGATCGATGGATTCCAGGCAGAATAGTGGGGAGAAAATGATCCCGAGTCTATACAGTTTTAATACACGGACAGGTCAAAAGTTATCATAGAGATCAAATAAGGAAGAGGTCTGAGAATGGTGGAAATGAAGATCGACAATATGGACGCCAAAGAAAAGAAGCTGATATCATCGCTCCTGAGGCTGATGTGCCCAACAGAGGCAGAAGTGAATCGCCGCCTATAGAAACAGCCAGACAGCAGCGGGACTCTGGACTCGTGGACCAGAATGATGGAGGCATTTCAGGGGAGTCGTCTCGTTCACCGGATCCCGAAGCCAGTAATGAAGGACCCATCCCAAGAAGAAACCCACCAAGAAATCGGAGACCTCCTTCAATATATATTTGCAAGTAGCGGGAAGATGGTGTAATATATCAGCGTGAAATATTCTGTGAAGATTGTTTGCTTCTGTAATTCATAAGTTGCTATCATCATAGTTGTTTTGAATTTATATATATAATTTGCATTATATTCTTCTTTTTGCATTCATTTAATTTAATATTTTTGTGTTTATTTCTTTTGATTAAATATTCAAATATATATATAAATAAATATTATAATAAATATATATAACAATAAAAGTTTTCTTTCTTCGTTTCACTAAAGTTATTGCAGTAGCTTTTTTATTATTATTATTATCCATAGTATGCGTGGTACAGGTCATGATAAGCATGGTGGGTAGAAGTTGGCGACTGCTTTTGCTGTAAGTGCACCACATGTTTACACAAGTGAAAAGCAGTTCGACTTTTGCACTTACAAATGTGCCAGAGCACCGTTTGGTTACTTGCACTCGCTGGTGGGGTTGGACTTTTGCAAGAGTTGAGGGCCTTTGGAGATTTTTTTTTATTAGAAAAAAAAAGCCCAATGCGGGATTCGAACCAACGGTTCCACCGACCCACTAGCTATATACACTAGCAATATAAACGTCACTTTAGTGTGTTACTAGATAATTGACCCAGCTTTATCCAACTTCAACCCAATCGTATGTTTTTTTTCAAAAACATAAATTTATTAGAATTTTATCATCTTTATTTTTGGTAGTCGTATAGTAGTGAGAAAACATGAACACATCGGTTTTATAAACAGTTTAGGACCCCAGAATATGATAATTATCCTGTGTTAACGGACCTATTTAATACCGAAGTCTTTAAACTACATCGAGTGAACAAATGCTTTTTTAAATAAAACTCTAAATTCATTGAAATTTAAAATATCAATATATTCGCAAGCACATGTGCAATATTATATTTGATAAATTTAACCGCAATAATAAATTTATTTATTGTGAACTCAGAAGTGTTCACATTTTTCATTATTCTTGATACTCGCACTGTTAGTACGCTATGATTTCTTTTTAAAATCTTGCACAAGAGTTTCAGCTAAACCGTGACCACCACAAGAAGACCAGGGTAGGTCCGAAAAAATCCACCACGACCCAAGAAACTACTCTCTCACGCGCCACAAGGGGATGACAGCTTTCCACTGAACTCTCACCTGCCTCTGGAATTGTCAAATTATATTAACAAAGTACCTTAGTTTGCTACCTGTTGAAGGGCGTGACTGCCCGAAAGCTTGTCACACGTTTATCTGAATAAAAATCTTTTCTCCTTAATTTTCATTACTATTTTAAATACTCAATGGAGAAAGTTTTCATGTAGTTCTGATCTACTGCCTTAGTTCACGAATGTGCTAACTTTGATGGAATCTAATGTCTGATACTCAGGAAACCCAACTATTTTTGCTCAATCTCCGACGCTCCAACGGTCACAGCCCTGATGCCCTCAGATATATATTAACAAATATTTGCATTTTTTAAAAACTTATCTCAGATTTTAGTGGGTAGGATTTTGTTATCGTTTGATAGTGAACCAATCTCTCCCGCCTTCTCATTGGACGAATGTGGCCATGTCTGTATACACTGCGGGACATTGAAAATGGAACACCAAGAAATAGTGGCCAGAAAATTATGCAAATATCAGGGTAGACGCGCCTAACCGAGTTATGCAAATGATGTAAAATGCGCAGCTCTCGTGCGCACATGGAGTAAGATATAAGGGAAGGAACTTGCAGAAAGGACAGTATTCGTGTCGTTATTTCTTCAAGGAAAATCATTGTAGAAATTTTGTTCTTGTGTCAAAAGACACGTGTAATAACAGAGAATGCCAGGTCATCGTAAACGGAGGCAGTTCAAGCAGACAGACGCTTTTACGAGGGGCATGGTGATCGGACTGAAAAGGGCAGGTTGGTCCATACGTCAAATCGCAGCTGATACACACCTTGGTGCGTCCACGGTGCACCGACTGTGGAGAAGATGGTTGGAACAAGGAAATGTGGCAATTTATAGGAATGTCGGTGCAACCAGAGTGACGTCAGCACGTGTGGATCGGCGTATCCTTCGACAAGCAGTGGCGGCCCCACAAGCCACTTGTACCGCCATCCTGCAACATGTGCAAGACACCCTAGATCATTCCATCTCGACCAGAACCATTTCCCGTCGATTGGTTGCTAATGGCTTGCACTCATGCCGTCCGCTAAGAAGACTGCCATTGACCCCACCGAATAGGCGCCAACGTTTGGAATGGTGCCGGGCTAGATCGACGTGGATGACGGAATGGCACAGGGTCGTGTTCTCAGATGAGTCGCGTTTCTGCTTGTCCAGTGATAGTCGCCGTGTACGCGTGTGGCGTCGACGTGGAGAAAGGTCCAATCCGGCAGCAATTGTGGAACGCCCCACCGTGCGACAACGTGGAATCATGGTTTGGGGCGCAATCGCGTATGATTCCAGGTCACCTTTACTTCGTATTCAGGGCACTATGACGGCCCAACGATACGTTGATGATGTGCTGCGACCGGTGACACTCCCCTACCTTCAGGGGGTACCCAATGCCCTTTATCAGCAGGATAACGCCCGACCGCACACTGCTCGCATTAGCCAACAAGCTCTGCAAGATGTACAGATGCTTCCCTGGCCACCGTACTCTCCTGATCTCTCACCAATCGAGCACGTCTGGGACATCATTGGACGCCGTTTGCATGCCTTGCCACAGCCGCGTTCAGAAGACGAACTGTGGCAAATGGTCGAGAGGGAATGGAGAGCCATCCCTCAGGACGCCATCCGTACTCTGATTGACTCTCTACCTAGACGTGTTGCTGCGTGCATCGCCGTCCGCGGTGGTCCTACTTGCTAAGCCGACGCCGTTCTCGCTCTGTATTATGACTATCATTTTGAAATAAAGATCACTTATTGTTCGTCCCTGTCTCTCTCTGTCTGCCGAGTTTCATCACTTTCTGGCCACTATTTCTTGGTGTTCCATTTTCAATGTCACGCAGTGTATATAAGGGGGTTATAGTATTGTCGAGAGGAGAGTGTGGTGGATTATCATGTGGAGACGCTTAAAGTGTTCTCTGAGTGCTATATCCGTGTCTGGCAATCTCCTCGCATACCCGTGTAACCCCGATCCGATCCCTACCAACGCAACAATAAAGATAAGTACCGCATTTTTTTTATTTTATTTAACAAATTGTGATTTATTATTTACCTTTTTTTTTTACTCTTGAGTGTACGCTTTTTCTGTGTTTAGTTACTATTACTTTAGGCCCTAGTTTTTTGCATTTTGTGTTAACCCGTACAAAGTAACTTTTTCTCAGAATGACAAGTCCAAGATAAACTGTTCATCGTGGGTGGTTTTTATACAAGATGACCAATGATATGTATCCCTTCTACCCCCTTTCACAAAAGAGCTCGTTTGAATTGGTGCAGTGAACGTTAGTCTCGGACCAGAATCGGGGCCCACGTTCTCTCCAATATCCAGTCAATATTCAGTCTAGACACTGATGATTCTCGTCGAGTCTTTATCTGAAGAGAACCAGCTTCCATCCCACCAACATAAGAGAAAAACACTTTTGTAGGAAGAGGGTCTTAAGGTCTCGGCTTCATTATGAGTAGGCGCGTACACCTTTCCTCCTGATTTAGGGAGGCACTACTCAGATTCTGGAATGAGATTTCCGTGCCCTATGTGAGACTTCAGGGGTGCCCTTTGTCCCCCGTTCATTTTATGGATGGTAATTCCAGTTCACATAGAACATCGTCAGTCAATGATTTCTTCGATTTCATCAAAGGAGGAAGATCTCCGTCAGATCTCCGAACCTGAATCCAATAGAACATGTCTGCGAAACTTAGGTAGCTCCTCGGTCCCTTCCCAGAACACTGCTCGAGCTAAAATCTGCTATTTTGTGGGAGGGAACTTTTTGCTACAAAACCTTCCCCACCACAGCCACCTAATCGGCAAAGAAACCTCATTGTGGGATTGTTGTATAGTTATTAGAGTTGACCATATCCTATTGACAATTTTCCTTGGTGACATGATGCGACTCAATTTTGTGTATAAACTTGATTCAATTATAATATTATTCAATTTAAATACATAGGTCTAGATAAAGCATCCAAACAAAATGAACTATTTCTGTACCAAATTTTCTAATTTATAAAATATATTTATTAAATATACAATTCGCATAATACGGGGCTGATACTCAGTGATCTTCTTTAACGCTGATTTATATCAAAATTTCACCCGGATAGGTCGAATATTGCGGAAGTTTATGCGGAGCTGACAGAATGTGTGCTAATTAACTTGCTACTGTACTGAAATGTATAATGCGGCCTGAAATTATGACTCCTTCCACACCTACTCTATAATGTATCATCCGGATAGGACAAATGTCCTTGAGACTAAGGCGGTATAAACGGAATATGCAAATTAGTTTGTTAATATACTCCCGAGATTGAAACTGTAACTCCTCTTAGAACTAAGTCGATATATCGGGTCAAGTTTCATCGGATAGGTCAAATATTGTCAAATAGGAACGCGGAACAAGCTTACAAAGGAATAAAACCTTTTTTTTGTAATTTCCATTTATATTGATAAATTAATTCTAGACAAGAGCATTCAATATTTGATATACTTGAGTGTCCGAGGGAGAGAGAGAATTCTAGAATCTCGGAAATTATCTAGAAATATATATATATAAAATTATCCATGCAAAAATAATTTTCTGTAGAACTTTTTTTTAACGGATGCGCAAAGAGCCCGAGCAAATGTTGGAGAGCTCAGGTACAAAGGACGTGTGCTAGCTAACTAGGCAAAACGTAGTTTTGTCTGTATACAACAGGTTTTACTGAGCAATTGACCAAAGTGACATAGTTGGACAGGAGAGACGGGCAGGGACGGAGTAACAACATCAATCACATCTAGCAGGGCGGGGCCTGATGCTTTATTTATAGTCCTCACTTCCCCACACGCCGCCGTCTTGGGAAAAGAAAGGATTTTATAACGTAAGTTAATAAATTATGAAGAGAAAAATTGCCCTCACTCTCTCTATCTTTCAGCACTGAACTTCTACTCTGTTAATTTCTTTATCAGACCACGCCACCTTGTTCCAGATCCGGAAATGTATGACCAATAGAGCAGTTGACAGCCAAACTGAAGAGCGAAGTTGTTGTATTCAAATTTAGTAAATATAGTTTTCAAATAAATATTAGTATATAAAATTATGAATATTTTTACATTATTGAAATTTTAGTAAATATAGTTTACGGTGATTTCCACTTAAATAATTTTCTTCAGAATCTCATTAAACGGAAACACTCATCTTTCAGCTCAAATTTCCCCGATCTACCAATCCTGAGATTTTCCTCAATGTTCGAGGAAACACTACATTGTCTGGGCGTTGTCATACACCACACTGAAGGGGGCTAACAATCCCAAGCAGGTCTGTGGTTGGCTTTTCTTGATTTGGGAAGAAAAAGTGTTTTTTATTCTAAATTATGGATTTAAAATAAATAAACGTTGAGTTGATATTTATTCCGAAAGATGGCGCAAGCCATCAGCAGCATTTGGTTGTACGCTCTAGACATTTATCTTAATTTTGCTGTCTGGCCAGGTAAATCTTCTTCTTTATTAAACTTTACACATAGAAGCCTATTTTAATTTGTTCTACCCACTATATAGTTAGAAATTGCACAATTTTTATTATTAATAATTAGATTTTTTTTATATAATCGTGGAATCCTTAACACATTTACACTGGCCCGCAAAATTAAAGAAACAACTTTTTTTTTTTCAATTATCTCAAATTTTATGGATAATTTATCATGAATTTTATTCAAAAAAATTATTATTCCATTGTTGTCTAAAATACCTGAAATCAAAGAAATCTAGCACATAGTTTATGCAAATTAGCGGTCAAGCAATAATATTCTTGCAGTAAGTGCATAAATATCTTGGATATTGTTGTTAATATGGGGTGTGATCGCCTTTAACTGATAGACAGTCTCTACATCGGTGACCCATACTAAGAATTAGGGAGTTTATCAGCTCCTGTGGAATCAATGCTCACTCTTGTGTTAAGGCTGTTTCTAGCTCATGAATGTTTCTAAGAGGGGGTTGGAGGGATGAGATCCGTCATCCTAGATTGTCCCATACATGCTTATTGGGATTTAGGTCTGGAGATCGAGCTGGCCAATTCATCCGAACAATTGCATGGTTTTGGAAAAATGCGTCGACCACACCAACCCTATGTGGACGGGCATTATCATCCATTAGAAGAAAGTTTTCTCCCATTTCCAATGATTGAGGCATCACATATGCTGCCAAGATCTCGTCCCGATACCTCTGTCCAGTCAGGGTTCCTTGCCGAAAAATATGGAGTACTGTGCGACCGCCCAAGAAGATTCAAGCCCAGACCATAAAGCCTTGGCTTCTGTAAGGATCCCTTTCAACCATATTCCGGGGATTCTTTCTGGTTCCTACCTCTCTCCAGACAAAGACACGACGAGAATCGCTGTTTAGAGATAATCTGGACTCATCAGTAAACATTACTCGTCTCCATTCATCTGGATTTCAGGCGACATGTTGTCTGAACCAAAGTTTCCTTGCTCTCTTTTGTGGTGGTGTCAATGGCACACAAATTATGGGTCGTCGAGCATAGAGGCCCTTCTTGTGAAGCCTTCTGCGTATTGTATCAGTTGAAATGGGAGAAAACTTTCTTCTAATGGATGATAATGCCCGTCCACATAGGGCTGGTGTGGTCGACACTTTTCTCCAAAACCATGCAATTGCTCGTATGAATTGGCCAGCTCGATCTCCAGACCTAAATCCCATTGAGCATGTATGGGACAATCTAGGACGGCGGATCTCATCCCTCCAACCCCCTCCTAGAAACACTCATGAGCTAGAAACAGCCTTAACACAAGAGTGGGCGTTGATTCCACAGGAGCTGATAAACTCCCTAATTCTTAGTATGGGTCGCCGATGTAATCCGAACAATTGCATGGTTCTGGAAAAATGCGTCGACCACACCAACCCTATGTGGACGGGCATTATCATCCATTAGATCTCATCCCTCCAACCCCCTCCTAGAAACACTCATGAGCTAGAAACAGCCTTAACACAAGAGTGGGCGTTGATTCCACAGGAGCTGATAAACTCCCTAATTCTTAGTATGGGTCGCCGATTCATCCGAACAATTGCATGGTTTTGGAAAAATGCGTCGACCACACCAACCCTATGTGGACGGGCATTATCATCCATTAGAAGAAAGTTTTCTCCCATTTCCAATGATTGAGGCATCACATATGCTGCCAAGATCTTGTTGGATATTGACAACAATATCCAAGATATTTATGCACTGACTGCAAGAAGATCATTGCTTGACCGGCTAATTTGCTTAAGATACGTGTTAGGTTTCTTTGATTTTGGGTATTTTAATCAATAATGGAATAATAAATTTGTGTATGAAATTCATTGATAAATGTTCAATAAAATTTGAGATAAATGAAAAAAAATGTTGTTCCTTTAATTTAGCGGGCCAGTGTATGTAACTTCGATCACACATTACATTCAAGCACCGAGTTTGAGCTTAAAATACAATACGTAAATACAAACTTTTTAAAACTTAGAACACGCATGAGCATATATATTCAAAATCAGATATTTTGCCTTTAATTTCTTCTAATTGCAAGACAAAAAGTTCAAATGTTAGAAAGTCCTTCCTTTTTAAGTCTCGCAGGGCACATATTCAAATATTATGCAAAATTTGCATATATAAAGATGAATTATATATGTGATATATTCATGCCACTAAATAAAAATTGAACAATACATTTAGCTTTATCATCCACTTAAAGGTAGTGACAAAGAATGAGTAAAAAAACAACAGTTTTGTCAAATTCAGATGCCCCTGTGCTAATGAGGGTCATAGCCCAAAACCATGGTATACAGGTAGGCTTTTGTCTGAAAATGCCAAAATTGGTGTTTGTGGCCCTAATTTTATCACTAACTTTAATTATTTTTATTGGAGTGATGAATATAATGCATATTTGAAGGATTAGGTGGCCCTTTTGGTGCATATATATGTGGGTGAGTGTCATAAAATACTATTATACATATTTAAAAATAAGGCTTATTTTGGATTGTAATAAGATTATTTATTAATCCAATATTTCGATGGATCAATCGTCCATCTTTTACGAGGGTTTTTGTTATGAAGCACGCAGCAGGTCGCGTGTTCCAGGTGAGCCACGGATGTCTTACAAGCTTATTGGGCGATAAACCATCTAATATATACATTTTAAACAAAGTAGATATAATCAAAAGAAAAACAGTGTAATATATAAAAATAAATATTGATAATTAAGAGATTTCGAATTAATTAAACAAATAAAAATACCATAAAAATTGAAATAACTGTGAAATAAATATATAAATAATAGTAATAAATATCTGATTTAAAAATGAAATAAAATAATATAAATATATAAATAACCTAATCATCTAAGAGGTTCTAAACTGAGTATATACATCTGGTAAGTCAATTTTTCTATTAATACTATTTTTATTTTCTAATGAGCTTCAGCTTTCTAAAAATAATCGGCAATGTTTTTCTTTGATATTTTCGTATATTATAGATGTTTGATCGAAGTCTGGAGTGTGACTATTGTTGAATGCGTGATTTACCAGTAGGGATGTCGGGTTATGGTGTTTTAGTGCAGATTTGTGTTGGTTGATTCTTTCAGATAAAGATTTGCTGGTTTCTCCTATATATTGCTGGCCATGGTATTTTATAAATTACATTGGTTCTATCTTCTGGCTTATAAATTTTGTGTCGGGGTGACGGAAGACGCTTCTTAAATTTTGGTTGGGTTGATATCTTGTTGTTATATTATGTTTTTTTAAACTTCTGGCTATCCTTTCACAGCCATAGCTGTAAGGTAAGGAGCAAAATTTGTTCGGGGTTAAGACCTCTCTATTGTTCGTGGATTGAATTTTTGGTATATATAATTGCTTTTTGTGTGTGATTAATTCTTCAGGATAATTATTACTTTGTAGTTCTTGAAATAGTCTTGCTCTTTCAATTTTTTCATCATTTTCATTTGTTAAATGTGTAGCCAACCTCTTGGAAAGTGTTTTAATTACCGCAATTTTATGATAGATAGAACCAAAAGAATTGAAATTCATGTAACTTCCTGTGTGGGTTGGTTTGCGATAAATTCTTGTTTCAATTTTATTTTGATTTTTGGTCAGTTGTAAGTCCAAAAATGGTAGAGACCCATTTACTTCTAATTCATAAGTGAATTTCAGAAAGGGTCTAAGACTATTTAGAATGTTAGTGTTGATATTAAAAATAAAAAAGGCATAACCTGACCAGGAGCACATAGGCTTTTCAGTAGGCAGAGCGCCATCTGGTGGAACAGAAATCAACTAAACATTGATTTAGCCTGTTCCCTGATATTTGGCCAACACAATTTCTTGATAAATCAAGAAAAGCCATCCACGAACACGTTTCGCGCTGTTAGCGCTCGTCAGCGTGGAGTAGGCTGTACCACTGCGACCAAAAAGATTTTTGGTCCAAATGGCTTCTGAAGAAACCAAGAAATGGGTATTTAAGGCCAAACTTGCGTAAATACGCTTAACATTTTTTTCTGTGATTTTGTCACATTTTAAGCGTATTTACGCAAGTTTGGCCTTAAATACTCATTTCTTGGTTTCTCAAGAAGCCACTGGGACCAAAAATCTTTTTTGTCGTAGTGGTACAGCCTACTCCACGCTGACGAGCGCCAACAGCGCGAAAAGCGTTCGTGGATGGCTTTTCTTGATTTATCAAGAAATTGGGTTAGCCAAATATCAGGGAACAGGCTAAATCAATGTTTAGTTGATTTCTGTTCCACCAAATGGCGCTCTGCCTTCTGAAAAGCACATGTGCTCCTGGTCAGGATATGCCTTTTTTATTTTTAATAATAAATATGTAATACTAGCGGATGTACCCGGCTTCGCCCGGGTTTTACCCGAGTAAAGGTTTGTCTAACGAACATTTTTAAAACAATTCTCTATAAACTTATTAAAAAAAAGTTATATTTTGATAATTTGAAACTCGTAAATTTGAATCTCTCGATAAAAGAACATTTTTCCCGGTCCCATGAAAAATACTCGATAAGTTGAATAAAATCAATATTAATTGGTTCCCTCGGTAATTGGAAGTTAAAGGAATAGTATCTTGCCTTGGAATTGTATCATTATTCTTGTCTCAAATAAATTGCCGTGTCATCCTGAATTTTGTCTTTCTTAATTTTCTACATTACAAAATCATCATTTTATCTATTCTCCCAATATATGTTGTAGATAAATGATAAAACTAACTTTGACTTGAGAGCAATTAATTTGTAGGAAATCTTACTTTTGATAAATAATCTTTAAGATAATAAACTTAGTGATAATAAAACTAATAGATAAAAAAACGTGTTATCATCGTCGCAATGGGGGCGCTGCTTGCGAGTTAAATCTACAAATCTGCAAATAACTCTAAGGATATTCAAGAAATTATTTTTCAAAATCTTCCCGGGGATATACCTAATAATATCCCAAAATTTCACGGCGATTGGATGTATGGTTTTTGAATCTATAGAGTACAAACATACAAACAGACATTCAATTTTATATATATACTAGCGGATGTGCCCGGCTTCGCCCGGGTTTTACCCGAGTGAATGTTTGTCTAACGAACATTTGTTAAAACAATTCTCTTTAAACTTATAAAACGTACTCGGCTTCGCCCGGGGTTTTACCCGAGTAAAGGTTTGTCTAGCGAACATTTGTTAAAACAATTCTCTAAAAACTTATTAAAAAAAAAAAAAAGATATATTTTGATAATTTGAAACTCGTAAATTTGAATCTCTCGATATCTTGTTATCATCGTCACAATGGGGGCGCTGCTTGCGAGTTAAATCTACAAATCCGCAAATAACTCTAAGGATATTCAGGAAATTATTTTTCAAAAACCTTCCCGGTGATATACCTAATAATATCCCAAAATTTCACGGCGATTGGATGTATGGTTTTTGAATCTATAGAGTACAGACAAACAGACAGACAGACATTCAATTTTATATATATAGATAGATTCACTCTTCATTGTTGGCTTTTTATCTTACATTCATTCTTCATTGTTGGCTTTTTATATTACATTCACTCTTCATTGTTGGCTTTTTATCTTACATTCACTCTGTTGGCTTTTTATATTACATTTACTCTTCATTGTTGGCTTTTTATCTTACATTCACTCTTCATTGTTGGCTTTTTATATTATATTTACTCTTCATTGTTGGCTTTTCATCTTACATTCATTCTTCATTGTTGGCTTTTTATATTATATTTACTCTTCATTGTTGGCTTTTTATCTTACATTCATTCTTCATTGTTGGCTTTTTATATTACATTTACTATTCATTGTTGGCTTTTTATCTTACATTCACTCTTCATTGTTGGCTTTTTATCTTACATTCATTCTTCATTGTTGGCTTTTTATATTACATTCACTCTTCATTGTTGGCTTTTTATCTTACATTCACTCTTCATTGTTGGCTTTTTATATTATATTTACTCTTCATTGTTGGCTTTTTATATTATATTTACTCTTCATTGTTGGCTTTTTATCTTACATTTATTCTTCATTGTTGGCTTTTTATATTACATTTATCCGAGTGAAAGTTTGCCTAACGAATATTATATATTATGAAGTATAATAAACAATGTTAAAGATTAGTTTTAATTATTAATCAAAATTGTGTGTGAATATGTGAGAAAGATGTAATATCGTTGTTGTTTTCTTGGCCGACTGTTTTACATATGGTGTTATCTTAAAATTGCTTGTTTTGAATATTTTTTTAGATTGAGTTGAATGAATTGCTGAATTTTTTTTTTTGTATTTTATATAAATAAAATTAACTCTGTTGATTTTTTTTGTATTTAATCGATAACAGCTAAGTTACGCATGTTAATGTTAGGGAAAAATATTTTGATGTTAAGCAAAACCTGCTCCATCTCGTTTTACATAAATGTTGAAAATTTGGTTGGAATTGATGCATTGTAACGAAAGTTTTTAGTGATGTTCTCTTATGAAATTTGCATTTTATTAATATAGACTAGCGGATGTGTACCCGGCTTCGCCCGGGTTTTATCCGAGTGAAAGTTTGCCTAACGAATATTATTGATAATAATATTCGGGAACACACAGAATATTATGATAATAATGATAATTATATTCGTTACGTCATATATTTATATAATATATGAAATTTATTTTTCGAGCAAACATATCCACTCTCTACTGAATAGATTTTTAAAAAGATATACCTAAAAAAGTATATCTAGAGATATACTACATGATCTTAGCCAAAAGGCCGAGAAACGATATTTTATATATAGGGATGACCTGGCTTCGTGTGTCTTCTGCTCGAGTGAATGTTTCGCTGGTAGAATTTTGTTCCTGCCTACTATTAATCATTATCTGGCTTCGCCCGTGGTCTGCTTTAGTGAATATTCTCCAAAAGATTTTTTTAATACAATCAAGCATGATACGGCAATATTGTCATCATCATTTCTGACTAAAAAAATATTGTTGCTCAGTACTTGGTTAAATATATTTTTTCTTGGTTAAAGTGCGACAAAAAACCTCTTCCAGATTTAACTCTCTGTCCTGTTCAAATTTCAGCGAGATTAGTTACATATTGAGGGCTTGCATAGCCGACAAACATATATATATATATATATGTTCCCGGGTTCGCCCGATTTTTACCCGAGTAAAGGTTTGCTTAACAAACATTTGTTAAAACGATTCTAGCAAACATCCAATCCCTACTGAATCTATACTTGTCTACACTCTCGATAATTTTTCCCGGTCCCTTGAAAAATACTCGATAAGTTGAAAAAAATCAGAATTAATTGGTCCACTCGGTAATTTGAAATTGAAGGAATAGTATCTTGCCACAAACGAAGATTTGTAAATAACTGTATTTAGCGAATGTACCCGGCTTCGCACAGTTTTTATCCGAGTAAAAGTTTGCTTAACGAACATTTGTTAAAACGATTCTAGAAAACATCCAATCCACCTATATATTGATTTATAAACGTATATAAATATAAATATTGTTATATGCGTTTAAATAAATTTTTGAAACACATACATTTTTGAATACATTTATTATAAAATAAGATATTGTCACTTTTGTGAATTTGATAATTAATTATTTATTTTTTCTCAATGAATTATATATATTAATTTAAAAATTCATTTTTGTTATCATCATCACATACAATGAAATTTTTTTTATATAAACAAACGATAATAAACAACAACAATTAGGGGCTCAAAAATAATTTATTATGGTTAGCAGCTCCGTAAATAAAGATATTTTCACAACAACAATTAAAGTTGCATCATCATTTTTTATAAAACAACAGCAAATTAAATTAACAATGTAAAAATATATTTTAACATTACATTTTAACATTTAACACAAAAACGTTACAATTTTTTCTTTAAATATATATTAATATTGAAATGCCAAGTATTTTTGACGTCATTGGAATATTATATTACTAAATTCTCAAATTAAATTTATTATACTTGGAAAACATTTTAAGCATTGTTACAATTTATAAATATAATTTCACCAGACGCCGCTAGAGGCGCTGCTTGAGAATGAAAGTAGAAAATTTGCAAATAAAATTGCAAAGAATATTTATTTCAAATCAAATTCAAACCAGAAATCTTCCCAGTAGTATAGTAAATAACTTCCTAAAGTTTCACGGCGATTGGATAATCTTACCTTTTAAAAACATTCATCGTGTGAACAAACTAACATTCATCGTGTAAACAAACCACGTGTTAATTATTAACCAATCAAATTCATTTATCGTCGCGACCAGTGCTGCGCCCAAGCGGTAAAAGGCTGGAACTAACACTTTTTGTTTTTTTTTTTTTTAAGCACTTTAACTTTTTTAGTTTTTTGAATAGCCTATATGTTAAACGAAATCTTCAGCTACCTACATGCGAAATTTCATAAAGATGTATTCTGTAGATTTTGCGCAACGCGATAACAAACATCGATTTTGGATTTCATTTTTATAGATATAAGGAAAAGGACAAGGATATATACTAGACGAATGACCCGGCTTCGCCCGGGAATTCCCCCGAGTGCAATTTCCTTCATACTGAAAGAACATTACTAATAAATAGTATTAGAGCCATAGAATAGCAACACCGAAGTAATACATTATCACAGGCAAAAGGTATGTGTGATGTCAAAAAAATGCAATATATTAGTATTTAGGTATTTTATTTATTCATTTTTCAATCCATTTAGGTGTTTTAAATATAGTTCAAGGAGACAAGCTCTCTAATATAATTCCCAATCTCTCTCAGTAAGAAAAAAAGGCTTATAAAAATGCAAGCCAAAATACAGTCATATTAATAAATGTCAATAAATGTTCAGTAAAAAATAAAAGGGCACATGGAACATAGGAAAAATATATGACAACAACAGACTAAATTTTAAACTATCAATGAAACATATTATTTTTTTTAAGAATAACAAAATAAAGGCCATTACAACAATGACAAAACATAAGCCCATTGTTTACATACAGTAATAAAAGTTTGTAAAAATTGTCAAATCTGCATTGTTTACTAACCGTAACTTTGTAAAATGTAGTGTCCTGTCAACATGTCAACAAAAAATAATAATACTAAAAAAAAACTAATGCCAAAATAGCCATGTTAATATTTTAGGCTGATAAAAACCAAAGGGTATATGGATTATAGACAAACACATGTTTTGGCTGTTAAATGAGACAGTAATTCATATTAAATTTTCACTACATATGATTTTTTTTTTGTAAAAATATTTTTAAAAATAAAGGCTAGAACAAAAATTAATAAAAATACGAAATCCATTGTGTACATAGTAACGATAGGTTTGTAAAGTTTTTTAAAATTGCATTTTTGTGTGCACTTACCGTAACTTAGTAATACGAATTTCTATCTCAATACTTACTACTAAATACTTTTGTAAAAAAAAAGTAACACTCTTATAAAAAGATATTAAAAAAAAAAAAAAAAAGTTGGGCAAGCGATTTGGAAAATATGCAGAACGCTCATTGGTCGGTTAATTCGCCTGGTGTTGTCACTTCGCCTCGTATTTACTGCCGCGCAAAAAAAATAGTTCTGGAGATTCGTTACACTTTATTACAACAATATCGAACTTTCGAGTATTTCTGCCTTCCTGCAGGAGTACATAAAAACGAATAAACGCCGTTAAGATGCTAATAATATGTACATTTAAATATTAGGAGAGATTTTGCATATTGCTTGATATTAGAATATTTTATTAAGTTAGTTTGTATTTTTTGCATATTGACTATTGTTTGTTTAATTTTAAGAATTATCATATTGACTGTAACTTTTATTTATTAATATATATAAAAAAAACAAAGGCCAGAACAAAAATTAATAAAAAATACGAAAACCATTGTTTACATACAGTAACGCTAATTTTGTAAAGTTTATTTTTTTTAATTGCATTGTGTGCACTTACCGTAACTTAGTAATATAAATTTCTCTCTCAATACTTTTGTAAAAAAAAAGTGACACTCGTATAAAAAGATATTTTAAAAAAGTACGCAAGCAACTTGAAAAGAAATGCAGAACGCTCATTGGTCGCTTAATTGGCCTCGTGTTGTTACTTCGCCTCGTATTTACTCCGCGTAAAAAAAAAGTTCTTCAAATGAAAAAAAGAAATAGCCAAAAATACTAATCAAAATGTAGCCGAAAATTTTCCTCAGGTTTATAAAAAGCGACATGCAAAATTTGGTACCAAAATTTTTGAGTTTATCGCGAAACAGACAGACATTGACTTTTATATATATAGAGATAATATATATATAAATATACTTAATGTGTTATAAAATAGAACAATTTTGATAAATTATTTCAAATTGGTTTTAAAATTTGATTTGTTAATATAGTTCCAGTCGTAGAGGTACAGTCTGCACCACGCTAACGAGGGTGCGCGTACGTGGTTGACTTTTCTTGATTTATCAAAAAAATTGGGTTGGCCAAATATCACGGAACAAGTTAAATAAACGTTTAGTTAATTTTTGTTCCACTAGATGGCGTTCCACCATCTGAAGATGCTCATGTAAGGGGTCAGGATATGCCTTTTTTACACAAATATATACATATTAATATCTACTTAATAGTTTTTATTTCTACTCCTGGTGAATATAAAAAATTGACACAATGCGCGGAGACGAAATACCTCATTTATTCTCTGTATGACATCATTAATTTTATTGACTTTATTCTTACTCGCTCTACCAGAACGTACAGGCTATTGACCTATTTTAATGTGAGCAATATTTACCTAGCAATTAGTTGAAAGGGAAAATAGAATGCGGGTAAAAAAAAAGTTTATTTTTTATATTTTTGCAGAAATTCGCTCGAAAGTTTGGAAAAAAAACTAAAATAAAAGAAACTTTATACCCGCATTCTATTTTCCGTTTCATCTATTATTCTATTGTTTTTCATATATAAGAATAGAGTTTTATGTTCAGAAAAATGAGAGAAGAAATTGTGTCGTTCTAACGAATCTGACCAAGGTGTGACAAATCTAATTTACCATCACTTAATGTCCGGCCGCTCTATCGTCCTGACCTGGAGAACTTTCCTGCCGGCCTTAACAGCATTTCGCTACTTCTCTTCACTTGTTTGAAGATTCTTCAGCCGAACAGACAGTTCTGTGGTATATGTACGCTCTATATATATATAGGAAATAGGATTTTTTTTTTTTTGCTTATCCCTAGTACACGTGGTACAGGCCATGATAATGATGGTGGGTAGAAGTAGGCGACTGCTTTTACTGTAAGTGCACCACATATCTATACATGTGAAAAGCAGTTCGATATTGCACTTACAAATGTGCCATATCTCCGTAATATAAATAGTAGCAATGCGTTTCTTTATTTGTACAAAGTGCAAGCTTTCGGATCTTTATAATCCTTCTGTAGAAGGAATGCTTCCGAAAGCTTGATATTTGCACAAATAAAGAAACACATTGCTACTAACAACAACAAACAACAAAAAGGCTTTTATTAGGGCCCATTGCCCTGTATGGATTCGCCATACAACAACAAAATAATACAGTTTTCTTTTCTCCCTTTCTCCTTGTGCATGTGAGCCTTTGTTTGAAAAGGGATTTATTCACACATCTGTTCTAAAACTTTCCTCAATACCTCTTTTGTGTATGAATCTATTTACAATTGATCTGTAGAAATTATAGAGTTCTATTGCTATATTTTTCTTTTCTGAAATAGTTCTCAGCGTCTTCAGTGGGTTGCGAGATCTCCAGAAGGTGTTTTTAAGAGTTTTTTCTCTTTCTTCACCTAAATATTTGCATTCTATGATATAGTGGGAGATTTCATCAGATATCATATTTCCACAAATCCTGCAGTGAATGTTTTCCTTTTTGATAATGAGAATATGACTTTCTCTATTAGAGTTGAAGTATTTCTAGTCCGTGCAATGAAGGCTATTATCTTCGATGACAGATTCCATGACAAGTATCGTTCTGGCATAAATGAAATACAGAGAAGTTTATAGTTTGAAAAAATTTTCGAATTGTCGAGTCTAGCGAAGTCTTGTTGAATAAGCTGTTCTATTTTTGTTTTCATAATCTTAGGAAGTCCTTTTTAATTGTATCATTGTTCGGTGGGAGGTTCAGCCATGACTGACCACAACAGTTGATTATATCATTAACGGTTTTGTATAATCCTATAGAGTTTTTTGACATTTAATGCACTTCTTTCAGCCTGTTCCAGCATAATTTTGGTAGTCTGTACTCGTCCATTTCCAGTATTCTCATGTAGTATTTCAATGTTAATTTTGTGGCGGTAGCAGTAAGTGAGATTCTTCCAGTTTCCAATCTTAGTATGTTCCCCGGGATATATCTAGGTAAATCAAGAAAGTTTTTTATGAATGAGGTTTGAAGTTGCTCTATAATTTCCCCATTATCGCAGGCCCACACTGGGGCCGCGTGAAAAAGAATTGATTTTCATTCCTACTATATTTATATTCTAATTTCATAATTTAATGAAATGTTCTCTTCTAACGCTCTATATACACCCAGCTTGTCTGTGAACACCAACGTCACACGCCCACACCCCTTTCTATGAGTTCCCAGAAGAGGAAACAGAATCAAATAACAACATTCTGAAATATTTAGACGCCAAATTAACCATAAATAGTTTGTATTCGGCACTTTAATAAACGGTAATCAAATATTTATTATTTTATCAAATGATTATTAATTTTAATATTCTGTTTTTCTAGACAAATTTCTTTGATTGCGTCTCTATTTTCTTTTTTCCTAAATGAGGTCTAATTGTTTCGATTAAAATAAATTGTTTTGCGTCATCCTGACTCTTCTATAATGTTCCCCCTGATACTATGTATATATGTATAATATTGATCATATAATGCAATAAATTATATATTATATTGTATTCTATGGCCAAAATATAAATGGAAAGTTTGCCGGGAGGATATTGATCTATAAAAATAAAGGTCACCTCTCCTGTCAAAATAGACGTCAAAGATTTGACCTAGCCACTTTGCCAGCTAAACACCTCTTTGGAAACTGGGGAATCTCATGGAATAAAGTCCGCCCAAGGAAGAGGACCATTAGGCCAAAACCATGGTCTCTAGGTGGACGCTTCTCAATTTGCCAAAGCTGGTGTTATGGCTTTGTCACCGACCCGAGACCGCAAGTTTGAGGCGATGGTCAATAGATAGCGCCTAGCTTGGACGTCTATTTTGACGGGAGAGATGACCTTTATTTTTTAGATCACTATCCTATCGGCAAATTTCCATCTAAACCTTAATTAGTCGTAGTAGTAGCAATTGTGATGATAGGAAATCATTATCATAATTTTTCATCATTTTATGCAATATGTTAATATGCAATTCAGAAAAAACACAGCTACATCAACCAATCCCGACGTTTCACGCGAGATTCTAAACTCGCTCATTCTGACTATCAAATTCCTTTCAGAAACTTTCTGTGGACGAATTGAAACAGAAAGATCAAAGGCTATATGTCAGATTTTTTAAAATCAATTTTGCGCCTACTTCGACCCTATTATATAACTTAATCGTTGTTATTGTTGTTTTCATATTCCGTGGGAATGCTAATAGATTGGCCTTATCTAACTTAATATTCACTATATGATTTTAAAAATTGAAATATATTATGAAGTGACTTTAGTACCATAAACCTATGCAATATTAAGCAAAAATGTTTTATCTGAACAAAAAAAAAAGTGGAATATTTTTTCTGTGCTAACCTTTATTCTTCCTCCTGGATAGCAAACTTATTCATCGTGCTTTATGGAGTGAAGTCGTCTAAATTCTACTGAGCTTTCATAATGTTTGTTAAAATAAATATAATACAATGAACCTTCTGAAGGTATAACTGAATGTTGCTGCCATATATCACCATAATTATCAACTGACTCTTCTTTTTCTTTCTTATCTTCACCAAATCATATTAGGGTACCAAGCTTGTAGAGATCATGACTGACTGAAGTAGAATACGTCTGCCTTTGTCATTAAGACTGGGAGCACTCCTCAGTAGCAGGCCGACTTAGCTCCAATATGAAATGGTCGCCTCTGACATGAGGAACAGACGCCATGTGCAGTCGCTCCTAACATGGAGTACCGAAGCTGCGAGTACAGACGCGTTTCGGGCTATTGGCCCTTTTCGGCATGGTGCAGGCTGTACGTTAAAGCGCCTCCAAAGGATATTCACTGTATATTTTTAATTTCATATAAAAATAAATATCCTTCTTCCAAACTCCTTTCAGAAAAATTAGTTTGTTTTTATATGAAATTAATATTACTTGAGGCACACACGTTTCAATGTGATAAAAGTATATCTCAGTGTATATCCAGTTTATTAATAAAGGTTCAGGGCTGGTAACAAGGTGATATACATTGTTACCAACCAATTGTACCTCGCACTGAGCAGGTTGTATATGAAACAAACAAACAAAGGTTCTTCAATGGCTCCGACTTGCTCAATTTCACCAGAGAATGCAAACAACCAAACTCAGGCACTCTGGTAATTCAATATCCAACTGCTTTCTACATGTTTAGACATTTGGTGCACTTATAAAAGAAAAAGGCAGTCACTAACCTAAATAACTTAGCATATGACCTGTATACCAATAGATATTGGAAGAGAGAGAGAGAGAGACAGCAAAACCATTAATAAAATATTGTCAGAAGTAAAATAAGTCGTGATCCAATCTTCCATCTCGGACGGTGACAGTTGGAGATATCCCAATTCCCTGCTGGCGCCAAATATTTACGTATTGAGGAAGTTCCCGCGCCAGCCTCGGTAAACAACACGGAGGAGCCGTCCGTACCTTTGTTTGTTTACTGGAGCGGTGAATTGTACATACTTAGCTCGGGACTCTACTTGAGAAATGTGAATTGTATTTTGGGTGGGGATCATCTTGAAATGTCAAAACAAACTCATAAGGTTTTAAGATGGTGAACATTTTCTTCAATAATAAAAACGCAATTTTCTTGTCAAAATAAACTCTTTCGACTGTCTCTGAAATCCGTCGGATTCGAGAAGGTGAATTTCCCAGCAGCACATCATTAGTGTCGAACTCGAAAAAAAAACTAAATTTTATAGTCCCGGCCCAAGGCAGTTTCACAAAATCTCACAAGGACACTGGTGAAACGTTCAAATCCGCCAATAAGAGATTTTCCTGGCGTAATAGCATAGCAACATGTCGAAAAAAAATTGTTATTTATGCAAATATATTTTCCTGAAGAATAGTGATCTCAGCTTCTTTGGTAGATCCATAAAATTTCATTAGATCCCTTGTGAGATATTGTGGAATCAAGTCGCCGTGGGTTGGCAAGGGCCATGGTCTGAAACAATAACTTCAGATGAGCATTCTGAAATTTTCAAAGCTGATGTTGCAGTATTTTGACTCAACTAAATCTTCGAGGCTGCAAAGGTTGTTAATAGATGGCACAAAAGGTTTTGAGTCTATTTTGGCGAGAGTTTTTTTTTTTTTAACTATATTATATACACAAACACACACAGAGAGAAGTCTAGTTTGCTGATGATAGTAATGTTGGGGGGGTATCCATACGTCATAGTTTTCCCTATTAAAACCCTAACTGATATTTAAGGATCAGATAAACAATTTTGATGGTCACTAACCTAATGATTACCCAATAATCCGCCACCTTGTTTTGTTCAAACCCACGTTAAGCGTCGGCGAACTTGGTTTTCTGGTGTATGTGTGAAATCGGCGCACAAGAGCTGATTTTGATCCATATTCTTGAGGAATGACATCCTTGTTTAACAATGAATTCAATTATATAAACAGGGCTTTGCCTGTGCAACAGCGAACTACTTGCGACATATGTGTATTTATTTATTTAGAGTAAGAGCTGTGCATATATTTTGAGAAGGAGTCAACGTATTCGCAGAATGGTAGCACCAAAATTGATAACGTAGCGCTATGACAGTATGTTTCTAGCTCGATTGTTCAGCAAAATTTAATCAATATTAGCTCAACTGTCCCGCGAATCCTTTGACTATTTCCATAAAACTCCACAGAATTCGCAATTCTCGACCACGGTATTTCAATGCCATAACCTTACCCCAAATATCTGAGAGATAGGTAGAAAGAATATTATATAAATTATGATTCAAATAAATATTTGACATATATAGACGTTATTTATTACACACATAATTGTCTCGTGTATTTTGCGATACAATCGGCTCTCCAAGAGATCGATTCAACAGTGGAAGTCCCCCACCGCCGATATTAAAATACTGCAATTAACTCTCAGAATGGTACTTTTCCCAAGCACTACACATGATGGCTAGAGAATAATTAAAGCTCCTAGTGGGGAATAAATTGCACACACATATCCTGCTGATACCTGCCACCAATTGGGATATTTACCATCTGTCATAGGAGCGCTAGCTGCATACCAACTAAGGCTGCCACCATTAGCTAGCTGGCCAGGTAAATTGTTTGTGCACGATGGTCCGATTCAAGGCCGGTCAATGGTAATTGATAACTCCGCGCAATGTTGGTTTTGAATTATTTAAAACACTTGTATCACACATTATAACCCGTGAAAAAATCATCAGAATTAATGCTTTGGTTTTTATAATAAAACTTCTGAATTGCATTTTTTGAAAAGCAAATGTCCTAGTAAATTTTGAAGATGATTTCTCCTTTTTTTAAAAACATCCTATAAATATGTTCATCTTATTGAAATTTAAGAAGAATATGTCTTATTATCAATTTCCTTGATGACAAATCGTCATAAACAAAATAAGTTGTTGCAGAAAGATAAATTTCTACTGTGTACTTCTAAAACATGCCAAAATACACTAGTTAGCGATGAGCGGGTTGACACCTTGGGAAAAAATATTCTGGTTGATATATATATATTAATTTTTAATTATAGATTCTACAAGGCCGCAGTCAATGTCCGTTGGAGAATGATGGATTCATCGAATGTCGTGGTTTGCTCGGAGGAGGAAAGCGAAGATTGAATGCGGCTGATTCCACACTAGCCCTCTCAATGATATCTTAACCTTGACATATTCTAAACATTGGTACTTTAATTTAAATATTTAATCATGTACGGTTCCTTTTGCTCTGTAGTTTTTTTTTTGTATATATGGTTATATTTCTTTTTGTTTGGTTTTTCTTTCTTCTCTCTTTCCTTATTACTTCTTGTATTCTAGTTTTTACTTTTGAAATATCTTCCTTTCCTAAATCCCGTAGAGGGGAATCATGTATAGGGCTGGATACCCCAATAAAAAGGCTTATGTGTGTATATTAATTTTTAATTAAAAAGGCTTATATTGGATCAAAATATTATTTATTTTACCAATATTTCAGTTGGCTGAACGCCAACCTTTATCAAGGTGTTATAACATTTTAAAGTGTGTCAACAACAAAACTAAGCGCCAAATAACGTCAACAGCATTTAGGTTTTAAAAATATTTTGTTATATTCAATGGGGAGAAAAAAATTTGATATATTATATTTATATTATGGACAAAATATATTTTGTAAAATATAGGTGTGAATATTTTGAAAATTAACAATAACGCCTATTTTATATTTAAAATTATTTGTACTATGTGTAAAAAGATTTTTCGTATAAAAATAAGTAAAAATAACAAAATATATATAAAAGAAATGTTAAACTAAAATTTTACTGAAAACACAAAGCGCAAAATATGTTTGAAAAGTTGGCTAAAATAAAATATCAAAATAAATTTAAATGTGAAATTGTAAAATTTGAAATAAAATATAAGTGAAAATGGGAAGATATTTTAAAAAATGATATCACACAAATAAAACATTGAAGACATTGAACTATCGATATATATATATAAACACATATATATATATACTAGCGGATGTACCCGGCTTCGCCCGGGGTTTTACCCGAGTAAAAGTTTGTCTAACGAACATTTGTTAAAACAATTCTCTATAAACTTATTAAAAAAAATAATAGATATATTTTGATAATTTGAAACTCGTAAATTTGAATCTCTCGATAAAGTGAACATTTTTTCCCGGTCCCTTGAAAAATACTCGATAAGTTAAATAAAATCAATATTAATGGGTTCCCTCAGTAATTGGAAGTTAAAGGAATAGTATCTTTGCCTTGGAATTGTATCATTATTCTTGTCTCAAATAAATTGCCGCGATATCCTGAATTTTGTATTTCCTAATTTTCTACATTACAAAATCATCATTTTATCTATTCTCCCAATATATATGTTGTAGATAAATGATAAAACTAACTTTGACTTTTGCGCAATTAATAGGTAGAACATCTTACTTTTGATAAATAATCTTTAAGATAATAAACTTAGTGATAAGAAAATTAATAGATAAAAAAAACTTGTTATCATCGTCGCAATGGGGGCGCTGCTTTCGAGTTAAATCTACAAATCTGCAAATAACTCTAAGGATATTCAAGATATTCAAGAAATTATTTTTCAAAAACCTACCCGAGGATATAGCTAATAATTTCCCAAAATTTCACGGCGATTGGATGTATGGTTTTTGAATCTATAGAGTACAGACAGACAGACAAACAGACAGACAGACATTCAATTTTATATATATAGATATATATATATATATATATATATACAATAACATAATACTTATATATAAAATAAGCGTGTGATTGTATTTGAAATAAACTTAAACGATGTTACATAAATTTAAAGAAAGATATATTAAAGGAAAAATGCGTTTTGAGCATTAAAACATTTTTACGTGCTTCTAAATGTGTACCTCTCCCTATAAAATTAATTGAAATATAGACCTAAAATATCGGGAATTTGAAGTAATAAAATGTAAATATTTTATGACGATCTAAATTGCGAATATATCTCTGGTAGTTCAATTTTCCTATTTATACTGTCTTTGTCTTCTGCGGAGGTCCAACTTTCCAAAAATACTCGGCAATGTTTTTCATTTATGTTCTGGTATAAAATATCTGTTTTATCAAAGTCCGGTGTGTGGTTGTTTTTCAAAGCGTGGTCTACAAGGAGTCATAATGGATTATAATTTCTTAGACCAGATTTGTGTTGATTGATTCGATCTTTTAGAGGCTTGCTTGTTTCTCCTATGTATTTGGCGGGGCAATCATTACATGGTATTTTGTAAATTACATTGTTTTTGTTTTCTAATTTGCTAATTTGTTTGGTGTCTGGGTGGCGTAGAAATTTTTTCAAATTATAAATTGGCGCCGTGGATGTCACACCTGTGAAACTTCCCGCTCCAAATTTGTGTCTGAGAAGCGATATTTTTATAGAGAGATGATCTGGCTTTGTGTCTTCTGCTCGAATGATTTTTTTTTTTCTGTTAGAATTTTGTTCCTGAATACTAAAAATGAACTGGCTTCACCCGTGGTCTCTGCTCTTTGGAATTTTTCCCGATATAATTTTGTATCTGATAATCAAATGATGATACAGCAATATTGTCATCATCATTTTCTGACTAAAAAAAAAAAAAAACCTAACTATTTTTGCCCAAAACCTGTCAATTTCAATTTTTCCTGGCTAAAAATGCGACAAATATCCCTTCCATATTTTTCTCTATGTCCTGTTAAAACCTCTTTTTACATGTACATTAGGTCAGCTGATATTACCTTCCATCTTCACCGCTAGAGGCGCTGCTTGCGAGCGAAAGGGCAAATTTGCAACGCAATTTGCAAATAACTCGACGAATATTCAGAATAGAGACCTGAAATTTTCACTATAAGTTTTTTCAGATTCTACTCTATATACTGTTAAAATTTCAGTCAAATTAGTAACGTATTGTGGACGTTTATAGCCGACATAGGAACAAACACACATACATACACTGACTTTTATATAAAACAACAACAACAACAACAAAAAGACTTTATTTAGGGTCACTGACCCTATACAGGATTCACCAGAGGTATGCATAAGAACAAAGCAGTGAGACAAAGGAAATAACGATATATACAGAAGAAAAAGAAAAAAAAAGAAAGAAAGAGAAAGAGGGAAGCAAGAAAAACAACACAAAAAGAGTAGCAGTAAGAAAGTGAGGAGTGAGTGTCACTTGGCCTTCTTCTGATATATGGACTTGTGGAAACCATAAAACGCCGTAGCAATATAATTATTCTGGGTCATATTGTCAATTATTGACGGAAGTGAAGCACAGAGTTGCCCAGTTTTGAGCATAAGGGTTCTTCTTTCTTCTTTCAGAGCATAGCAATCAAAAATATAGTGAGTGATTTCCTTTTTTAGTTTTGAATTACAGAAGGTACAAATCGGGTCCTCACCGCAGAGCATCTTGGTGTGGTTTTCTCTAAAAAAACTTGAAAGTATTCTAACTTGTGCGAGTAGTCTTACAACCGGGAAAGGAAAATCCCCTAAAAGGTATCCCTCCGTCATGAAAGATATGTGAATGTCTTTGTAGTGAGAGTATAGCTTAGATTTATCCATTCTTGTAAGGTCGTTTTGTATAGATTGGTCTGCCGCTGTTTTTAAGAGCCCTGTAATCGCGCTCCTCAGCGCTTCAGGATCATCACAGGAAACAAGTGCAGGGGATCCATTATTGTTAAGCAGATTGGTGAGCTTTTTAATGAAGCCGATGGGTGTGTCCGAAGCATTAGACAGTTCCCGTGTTCTATTAAAACATATACGCGGCAATCTGTCACTGCTCATATTCAACACCCGCAGCCAATACTTCAGGGTTAATTTTAAAGCTGTTACACTCAAAGAGATACGACCGGTTTCTAATCTGATTATGTAGCCTGGAGTGTATCTGGGCAGATTCAGGAACCTACGGATAAATATGTCTTGTATACTGTCCAGTAAGTATTTATGCTCTGTTGCCCACAATGGAGCGGCATACATCAGGACAGCTCTCACTATTGTATCAAAGAGTTTGATTGATAAATTTATTGACTTTGCTTTTGATTTTATTAATATTGGGTATGTGGCGTTAATTGCTGTAAGTGCTTTTCCTTTAAAGTAATTTGCCGGGTGAGTAGTTGTTATTGTTGGTGTCAGAGGGAATCCCAAGTATGTATATCTTGAAGTTATTGTTATGGGTTTATCATTCCAGAACCATCTATCCTTATTTGAGGGTTTACCTCCATTACGGAACACCATAATCTTTGACTTGGACTCATTTAGTGTCATTAAGTTCTCATCGAGATATTCTTTCAGTATTTTGATCTTCTTTTGGAGGTTCATCCTGGACTCACCTATAATTACTATGTCATCACTGACTTTTATATATATATAGGGATTTCACAATTTCACATTTAAATTTATTTTGATATTTTATTTTAGCCAACTTTTCAAACATATTTTGTGCTTTGTGTTTTCAGTAAAATTTTAGTTTAACATTTCTTTTATATATATTTTGTTATTTTTATACGAAAAATCTTTTTACACATAGTACAAATAATTTTAAATATAAAATAGGCGTTATTGTTAATTTTCAAAATATTCACACCTATATTTTACAAAATATATTTTGTCCATAATATAAATATATCAATTTTTTCTCCCCATTGAATATAACAAAATATTTTTAAAACTTAAATGCTGTTGACGTTATGTGGCGCTGAGTTTTGTTGTTGACACACTTTAAAATGTTATAACACCTTGATAAAGGTTGGCGTTCAGCCAACTGAAATATTGGTAGAATAAATAATATTTTGATCCAATATATGCCTTTTTAAATAAAAATTTATTTATGGATTGCTCTATTTTCATAAATATATATTAATATATAGGTATAATATGATGAGGTAATATCCTCGTCCTACAGATGCTTGTAGCTTTTCTCTATATTTTCCAAAGTTTATCGTAAAAAAATGACTGACCGAGTCAACTTGGCGTTTGTGTCATCTTGATCGACTTGACATCAAATGAGATCATTTGTGTTGGTTAAATAATTCTTACCTTGACGACAGAATACAAATCGCCAGGTATCTCCGATTCAAAATTAAAATGTTGGGGAGCGCTTGAACCCGCCTCTCTCCGTTGGTGTCATTCCAAAACGGAACCTTTCAGATTTGCATTAGAAAAGAAGAGGAAGTAAACAGAACCAAAAGAATAATGCGGATGCTCTTCTAGGGCGTTTTTAGTCCACGAAAGCTGCCATTGTTTCGAAGGCTTGGCATGCAACAAAAGGACTAACTTCCCGCCTTCCAATTCGACCTTGCAACTCCAACTTATGCCAAGGATGTTACAAGATCCAATTAAAGCAATTTAATTTGATTATAACATTTTCTCAAAATTCTCCAACTATTTGGAACCAAATATTTCTACGCTTTAAAAACTTATAATTACCAGACCATGAAGATCGTCTCCCAACAGCTGAGTGAATGCCAATTGTGACTTTGTAAATCTCCCTGCATGGAATATTTTACGAATAGAACATTTTCTCCTTGAATCGAAATTTATTACTTAACCTGGTTCAATATACTTTTTCGCTTCTACAGTTATATATATAATTGTGGCGACATCTATACGCTCCCAGATACCTAAGTTAGTCAAATAAATATTATACACACAGACACACATTAAAATGTTATAATACCTTGATAAAGGTTGGCGTTCAGCCAACTGAAATATTGGTAAAATAAATTATATTTTGATCCAATATATGCCTTTTTAATTTAAAAAAATAAATAAAACACCTATATATATATGTTATAGATTAAAATTTTTTTGTGTGTTTGATTGTTGAAAAGAGGTGCAGTCGTGGAAAAAATAAAAATAATTATTTACCTTTCAAGCAGATTTTTATTTTGAATCTCTTGAAGTAAAAATATACATATAAAATTATTTATATCACAGGAATATAGAATTTATACAATGAATTCTATAATCGTGAATAAAAGATAGGTAGCGTTAAATATACATATTTACAACAACAATAATTAAAAATGGTATGTTTTGAATATATGGTCAAAAATGCAGAACAGTCAATGAATGAAAAAATAAAATATATGTTTTTAAAATAAAATAAAATATTTGCATTTTTAGATTATATAATATATATATATATGCTGATATAATTTGCATTAGTTTTATTAGGATCCTTGAACAAAATAGACTAGCCTGGCTATTTCCTCCCAAAGCCAGTCAAAATATTGGAAGAAAGACTTAAAATATGAGTTATGCGGAAATGAAATACAAGTTAGGATGTCTCATATGGTTATTCATTTTTCCCGGCTTCAGGGAGAAAGACAATCTCATGTATACCAAATAAGAAGTCAAATATTTTAAAGCTTTTCTCAGATTTGTTCGCCAATGAGAGCTTTGTCTACTTGTACTGCCACTTCTACACTACTGTATAAAATCTTAGATTATTGTTGAAAAAAAAAAAAAAAGATGATGACTAGAAGACACGCAGTGTTTGTTATGCCACTCTCCACTCCAAGATTGTATATTGCTGTTACCTATTTACTTATTGATCCTCTCTACCGTTGGTTTTACGTTCTTGGACTACGCCGGACGAGTCCGTGTAAGACCAAATGTCTTGATATAAAAATCTTTTGTTGTTGCAATTTTAGGATTGTTTCTGAGGATTGGTAATTATGAGAAAATAAAATAAAGTGTTAACTATACGAAAAGATAACGTTCTATCTTATAGAGACTTTAAAACAACAACAACAACAAATGATAATAAACGAATTTGAAGAGCAGTTTTGGACACCGTAGTGATAGTAACGTGATATTGGAAGTGAAATTCCATCTCCGTGAAAGAGGAGCAATTCAATAAGTTATACACGTGTTATCCAGACAACAAGGGTGTCATTGAGACAATTGGCAATGTGATCAATTAGTCAATTTTGTCAATTAATTCGTCAATTGATATCCCTTTCTATACATAAATTCTATGAACAATAAATCTGAATAATATATCACTTTCAGGGGATTTGTCTGTGATCCAATCAGACTTCCTTGATATTCCAGGTCGGCGACATATGCTGTCGTGCGAAAAAAAAAAAAAGAGTTCGTAAATTTTAATTAATAATTATTAAAATGTAATAATTATATTTTTGTTAATATTTCTATATTTTATGATATATTATTATATATACAGACCTTAGTGCAATGTTAATCGTCCCAGTAAGGTCTGTAGATATAATATTTAATTCATGATAAAAAACTTTATAATTACAAAATAATCACATTAAATTTCTTCTTATTTTAAATTGCTAGTTTTCATCATTTGCTAGCAAAATTACATATGAATTTTAAAATTTCAGTGGTAAATATCCAAGCTGCGCGCGTTTGTATTTGTAAATATTTCTTGTTAGATATAGTCGATATTTTTTAAGCCCGTTGAGGAGCGATTATCGCTTGAAAGCTAGCAATTTAAAATGAAAAGAAACTTATTGTGAGGAAATATTTTGTAATTAATATTAAATACTAGCGGACGTACCCGGCTTCGCCCGGGTTTTACCCGAGTAAAGGTTTGTCTAACGAATCTCTCGATAAAGTGAACATTTTTTCCCGGTCCCTTGAAAAATACTCGATAAGTTGAATAAAATCAATATTAATTGGTTCCCTCGGTAATTGGAAGTTAAAGGAATAGTATCTTGCCTTGGAATTGTATCATTATTCTTGTCTCAAATAAATTGCCGTGTCATCCTGAATTTTGTCTTTCCTAATTTTCTACATTACAAAATCATCGTATCATCATGATAATATTTAGAGCAGATTGTTGAATTATAACAGATAAATTAGAATATTTATCTTGATTATTTTAAAGCGAAAAGTTATTTCAAAAATTTTATTTGCTAGAAACCTTCCCAGTACTATACTAAATAACTTCCCAAAGTTTCATGGCGTTCCAATGAGTAGTTTGGTCAGGCATAAAGGACAAACAGACACACATACATTCATTTTTATATATATAGAATACATATCATAATAAACACATCGCTAACATAATTATCACAAATTTGATCGATAGATAGCAATTGATTTATTGTAATAAAAATAGAATAATGTAATGTTCAAAATTATATATTCACCACATCTACAATATAAAATTTACTAAGAATACTTTTGATATGATGATCACATTTCAAATGTTAATCTTCTTATCTATTTGTTTGGGAGATATTATAGATGAAACATTAATTTGACATTTTGAAATGAAATCACCGTCTCGGTTCAGATAGGGAATTGTTGTGTAAATATGTTAGACCAGGGGTCTCGTAAGACAGGTTTTTATTTCCAACTCATCGACCTTATCACAACCCGCTGTTTACCATCTCAGCGAACACTCCGTATCGCCGCCAATGTAAAATAAAATTTCGTTATTACAAGCTATTCTGAGACCTTGGTGCGGGACAGAGCGCTATATTCGGGAAATTCCAAAGACATCTTGAATCACTCGTAAGGAGCTGTGTAAATTTAGATGAAATGGCTGTTGAAGAGCTCTTAAACTCGGAAGCTTGCTATATATAATACATTTTAAAATTTTGCGGAGAGTAGTCAATTAAATATTTAAAATAAGAATAAGGACTGTGAGGAAATTAAGCGAGAGAATTTAAAATAAATTTTGCTGTTGTAAAAAATGTCATCAGCCATATGCAGTCTTGGTGGAGAGGCACACTGTATGTATTTCAGTCATCTTCTTTTTATTTTCTAACGACATTCTCAGCCTTCTGTAAAACTGGTAGCATAGGTACACTCATCGGTCAACGACTCGGAAAAGAAGCTTTAGTGTTTTTTATTAGTTTCGGTGATGTGAAGCTGAAATTTTTTGTCACTACCCCTGAGGTCGGAAACAATGAAGAATATAATGGAATACCTGTCAAATTATATTAACAAATATTTGCATTTTTAAAATCTTATCTCAGATTTTAGTGGGAAGGATTTTGTTATCTTTGATAGTAAACCAATCTCTCCCGCCTTCTCATTGGACGAATGTGGCCATGTTTGTATATACTCGTATAAGGGGGCTATGGTATGGCGAGTTGAGTCGAGAGGAGTGTGGTGGATTATCGTGTGGAGACGCTTAAAGTGTTCTCTGCGTGCTTTATCCCTGTCTGGCTATCTCCTCGCATACCTGTGTAACCCCGGTCCGATCCCTACTAACGCAACAATAAAGATAAGTACTGTGTGTGTGTTTTTTTATTTTTTTATTTTATTTAACAAATTGTGAGTAATTATTTACTTTTTTTGTGTGTTGTACTCTTGAGTGTACGTTTTTTCTGTGTTTAAGTTACTCTTACTGTAGGCCCTAGTTTATTGCATTTTGTGTTAACCCGTACAAATTAACTTTTTGTCATACCTTATCGAGTATTCCATTCCCACATTACTCCCATCTTAAAATATAGTATTTTCCAATATTCTTAGCAGTTTTTAGGTAGAATATCCAGAGTATTCTTTGTGGTGCAAGGATCCTTAGATTTGAAATGGAAATTTAAAGAGCGAGAAGACTTCAGTTATAGATGAGTGTGTTGAGTGGCCATAGTAAGAAGAGTTAAATATATTACTTGACATTTCTGAATAGATTATTCTATTGTTACTTTTAGATTATGTTATGATTTTTTTTTTTTTTTTTGTAGAGCAGAATATTTAATAAGGAAAATCTCAAAGTCTCAGCAAGCCAGTGAGTAAAGCCCTTTAATATTCTGTTCTCAATAAGGGTTTTACAGAGGCGAAGCAACAAATAATCTTTCTAAAAAATTCCATTTAAAAAATACGGAGCCAATAATATTACAAAGTTGATTTGACCACATTTGCCCGCATTCCGTTCTCAATAACCTGGTGTAAACTTAGGTAGGTTTAAGAGACGTCGGAGTAAAAATATCCCAAGTTTGTTTTACTGACTTATTTATTGGCCCAGATTAGTGCCGTATGTAGTAATGTAGCCAGTACAGTCAAGTCCGAGATTTTCAGTGCGGGTTTGACTGTGTTCATTTTGAATCTAGTCAGAAATTTCCAAGCTGGATTTATAGCAACTAGTGAATGTGTTGTAAAAAATATAGCAGCATAACTAGTTGAATTGAATGAAGCGATTGGTTAATCCAAATATGTATACTTGGTTGAGACACACCGTCTGTTAAAAGAAAAGAACCAAATAAAAAGAACCAATTTACATTTTAACATTATAGGTGTCACTAGCACCTATATAGGTAATAACAATGCTTATTACTGGTGTTATTACAGTTTTTCCTGCATGTACCCTATACATTTCTACTCAGAGAATCTGTGTAAGACTAAAATGTCTTAATAAAGCTTTTTGTCGTTGTAAAAAAAAAAAAAAAACACCTATATAGGTGTCAGTTTAGATGACACGATAAGCCGACATCACTAATGAAACACCTGAGTAAGAAATGATAAGGTGTTAATTACAAGGTAGCAACACCTTGTAACACCGGAATTCTGAGTATTTCCACTCCGAAACTGTAGAAGTTGCAATCCACTTGATCTAGCCCAGGATATTGTAGTTTGAACAAAATTGCTTACTTAAATATACCTTTTGTTCGATC
>CP092875.1:27761466-27785395 GCA_030710605.1 Cordylochernes scorpioides
ATATGGAGCACAGCGAGTGGCTATGTGCAGGAGATCGAACAAAAGGTATATTTAAGTAGGCAATTTTGTTCAAACTGCAATATCCGGTGCTAGATCAAGTGGATTGCAACTTCTACAGTTTCGGAGTGGAAATACTCAGAATTCTGGTGTTACAAGGTGTTGCTACCTTGTAATTAACACCTTATCATTTCTTACTCAGGTGTTTCATTAGTGATGTCGGCTTATCGTGTCATCTAAACTGACACCTATATAGGTGTTTTTTTTTTACAACGAAAAAAAGCTTTATTAAGACATTTTAGTCTTACACAGATTCTCTGAGTAGAAATGTATAGGGTACATGCAGGAAAAACTGTAATAACACCAGTAATAAGCATTGTTATTACCTATATAGGTGCTAGTGACACCTATAATGTTCAAATGTAAATTGGTTCTTTTTATTTTGGTTAAATAGCAATATTCAAAATAACAGACTGTGTGTCTCAACCAAGTATACATATTTGGGTTAACCAATCGCTTCATTCAATTCAAGTAGTTATGCTGCTATATTTTTTACAACACATTCACTAGTTGGCGCTAAATCCAGCTTGGAAATTTCTGACTAGATTCAAAATGAACACAGTCAAACCCGCACTGAAAATCTTGGACTTGACAGTACTGGCTACATTACTACATACAGCACTAATCTGGGCCAATAAATAAGTCAGTAAAACAAACTTGGGATATTTTTACTCCGACGTCTCTTAAACCTACCTAAGTTTACACCAGGTTATTGAGAACGGAATGCGGGCAAATGTGGTCAAATCAACTTTGTAATATTATTGGCTCCGTATTTTTGAAATGGAATTTTTTAGAAAGATTATTTGTTTGCTTCGCCTCTGGAAAACCCTTATTGAGAACAGAATATTAAAGGGCTTTACTCACTGGCTTGCTGAGACTTTGAGATTTTCCTTATTAAATATTCTGCTCTACAAAAAAAAAAAAAAAAAAAAAAAATTAATAACATAATCTAAAAGTAACAATAGAATAATCTATTCAGAAATGTCAAGTAAAATATTTAACTCTTCTTACTATGGCCACTCAACACACTCATCTATAACTGAAGTCTTCTCGCTCTTTAAATTTCCATTTCAAATCTAAGGATCCTTGCACCACAAAGAATACTTTGGATATTCTACCTAAAAACTGCTAAGAATATTGGGAAAATACTATATTTTAAGATGGGAGTAATGTGGAAATGGAATACTCGATAAGGTATGACAAAAAGTTATTTTGTACGGGTTAACACAAAATGCAATAAACTAGGGCCTACAGTAAGAATAACTTAAACACAAAAAAAGTACACTCAAGAGTACAACACAAAAAAAAAAGTAAATAATAACTCACAATTTGTTAAATAAAAAAATAAAAAAACAGTACTTATCTTTATTGTTGCGTTGGTAGGAATCCGACCGGGGTTACACAGGTATGCGAGGAGATAGCCAGACACGGATAAAGCACGCAGAGAACACTTTAAGCGTCTCTACACGATAATCCACCACACTCCTCTCGACTCAACTCGCCATACCATAGCCCCCTTATACGAGTATACACAAACATGGCCACATTCGTCCAATGAGAAGGCGGGAGAGATTGGTTCACTATCAACGATAACAAAATCCTTCCCACTAAAATATGAGATAAGATTTAAAAAATGCAAATATTTGTTAATATAATTTGACAGGTATTCCATTATATTCTTCATTGTTTCCGACCTCAGGGGTAGTGACAAAAAATTTAAGTTTCACATCACCGAAACTAATAAAAAACACTAAAGCTTCTTTTCCGAGTCGTTGGCCGATGAGTGTACCTATGCTACCAGTTCTACAGAAGGCGGAGAATGTCGTTAGAAAATAAAAAGAAGATGACTGAAATACATACAGTGTGCCTCTCCACCAAGACTGCCCATGGCTGATGACATTTTTTACAACAGCAAAATTTATTTTAAATTCTCTCGCTTAATTTCCTCACAGTCCTTATTCTTATTTTAAATATTTAATTGACTACTCTCCGCAAAATTTTAAAATGTATTATATATAGCAAGCTTCCGAGTTTAAGAACTCTTCAACAGCCATTTCATCTGAATGTACACAGCTCCTTACGCGTGATTCAGATGTCTTTGGAATTTCCCGAATATAGCGCTCTGTCCCGCACCAAGGTCTCAGAATAGCTTGTAATAACGAAATTTTATTTTACATTGGCGGCGATACGGAGTGTTCGCTGAGATGGTAAACAGCGGGTTGTGATAAGGTCGATGAGTTGGAAATAAAAAGCTGTCTTACGAGACCCCTGGTCTAACATATTTACATACTCTACAATTCCCTATCTGAACCGAGACGGTGATTTCATTTCAAAATCTCAAATTAATGTTTCATCTATAATATCTCCCCCAAACAAATAGATAAGAAGATTAACATTTGAAATGTGATCATCATATTAAAAGTATTCTTAGTAAATTTGATATTGTAGATTTTGTGAATATATAATTTTGAACATTACATTATTCTATTTTTATTACAATAAATCAATTGCTATCAATCGATAAAATTTGTGATAATTATTTTAGCGATGTGTTTATTATGATATGTATTATTAAATATTAGTTTTAAAATTACAAAATATTTCCTCACAATAAGTTTCTTTTTATTTTAAATTGCTAGCTTTCAAGCGATAATCGCTCCTCAACGGGCTTAAAAAATATCGACTCTATCTAACAAGAAATATTTACAAATACAAAAGCTCGCAGCATGGATATTTGCCACTGAAATTTTAAAATTGATATGTAATTTTGCTAGCAAATGATGAAAATTAGCAATTTAAAATAAGAAGAAATTTAATGTGATTATTTTGTAATTATAAAGTTTTCCATCATGAATTAAATATTATATCTACAGACCTTACTGGGACGATTAACATTGCACTAAGGTCTGTATATATAATAATATATCATAAGATATAGAATAATTAACAAAAATATAATTATTACATTTTAATAATTATTAATTAAAATTTACGAACTCTTTTTTTTTTTTTTTCGCACGACAGCATATGTCGCCGACCTGGAATATCAAGGAAGTCTGATTGGATCACAGACAAATCCCCTGAAAGTGATATATTATTCAGATTTATTGTTCATAGAATTTATGTATAGAAAGGGATATCAATTGACGAATTAATTGACAAAATTGACTAATTGATCACATTGCCAATTGTCTCAATGACACCCTTGTTGTCTGGATAACATGTGTATAACTTATTGAATTGCTCCTCTTTCACGGAGATGGAATTTCACTTCCAATATCACGTTACTATCACTACGGTGTCCAAAACTGCTCTTCAAATTCGTTTATAATCATTTGTTGTTGTTGTTGTTTTAAAGTCTCTATAAGATAGAACGTTATCTTTTCGTATAGTTAACACTTTATTTTATTTTCTCATAATTACCAATCCTCAGAAACAATCCTAAAATTGCAACAACAAAAGATTTTTATATCAAGACATTTGGTCTTACACGGACTCGTCCGGCGTAGTCAAAGAACGTAAAACCAACGGTAGAGAGGATCAATAAGTAAATAGGTAACAGCAATATACAATCTTGGAGTGGAGAGACTGGAGTGGAGACACTGCGTGTCTTCTAGTCATCATCTTTTTTCAACAATAATCTAAGATTTTATACAGTAGTGTAGAAGTGGTAGTTCAAGTAGACAAAGCTCTCATTGGCGAACAAATCTGAGAAAAGCTTTAAAATATTTGACTTCTTATTTGGTAGACATGAGATTGTCTTTCTCCCTGAAGCCGGGAAAAATGTAGAACCGTATGAGACATCCTAACTTGTATTTCATTTCCGCATAACTCATATTTTAAGTATTTCTTCCAATATTTTGACTGGCTTTGGGAGGAAATAGCCAGGCTAGTCTATTTTGTTCAAGGATCCTTATAAAACTAATGCAAATTATATCAGCATATATATATAAAGGTGTTTTATTTATTTTTTTAAATTAAAAAGGCATATTAAATTTAATTGCCATCTATCGTTAAAATTTTACACAAATAAATTTACTGGCAATGCGTTTCTTTTTAAATATCATCAAATATTATCTCTACAGACCTTACTGCAATGATATGAGTTATTGAATGAGAGGGCTTGGCTCATCAGTAGTGAACCCTCTCAGCGGTTTCGCCAAATTAATCTCTAGACCGCTCTACTATTGTATTGGATTGGTTTTCTTATATACCCTGTATTTTCTATGGAAGGCAGCTACGAAACCGCTGAGAGGGTTCACTACTGATGAGCCAAGCCCTCTCATTCAAAAACTCATATCATTGCAGTAAGGTCTGTAGAGATAATATTTGATGATATTTAAAAAGAAACGCATTGCCAGTAAATTTATTTGTGTAAAATTTTAAAAAGGCATATATTGGATCAAAATATCATTTATTTTACCAATATTTCAGTTGGCTGAACGCCAACCTTTATCAAGGTATTATAACATTTTAATGTGTGTCTGTGTGTATAATATTTATTTGACTAACTTAGGTACCTGGGAGCGTATAGATGCCGCCACAATTATATATAACTGTAGAAGCGAAAAAGTATATTGAACCAGGTTAAGTAATAAATTTCGATTCAAGGAGAAAATGTTCTATTCGTAAAATATTCCATGCAGGGAGATTTACAAAGTCACAATTGGCATTCACTCAGCTGTTGGGAGACGATCTTCATGGTCTGGTAATTATAAGTTTTTAAAGCGTAGAAATATTTGGTTCCAAATAGTTGGAGAATTTTGAGAAAATGTTATAATCAAATTAAATTGCTTTAATTGGATCTTGTAACATCCTTGGCATAAGTTGGAGTTGCAAGGTCGAATTGGAAGGCGGGAAGTTAGTCCTTTTGTTGCATGCCAAGCCTTCGAAACAATGGCAGCTTTCGTGGAATAAAAACGCCCTAGAAGAGCATCCGCATTATTCTTTTGGTTCTGTTTACTTCCTCTTCTTTTCTAATGCAAATCTGAAAGGTTCCGTTTTGGAATGACACCAACGGAGAGAGGCGGTTTCAAGCGCTCCCCAACATTTTAATTTTGAATCGGAGATACCTGGCGATTTGTATTCTGTCGTCAAGGTAAGAATTATTTAACCAACACAAATGATCTCATTTGATGTCAAGTCGATCAAGATGACACAAACGCCAAGTTGACTCGGTCAGTCATTTTTTTACGATAAACTTTGGAAAATATAGAGAAAAGCTACAAGCATCTGTAGGACGAGGATATTACCTAATCATATATTATACCTATATATTAATATATATTTTTGAAAATAGAGCAATCCATAAATAAATCTTTAATTAAAAAGGCATATATTGGATCAAAATATTATTTATTTTACCAATATTTCAGTTGGCTGAACGCCAACCTTTATCAAGGTGTTATAACATTTTAAAGTGTGTCAACAACAAAACTCAGCGCCACATAACGTCAACAGCATTTAGGTTTTAAAAATATTTTGTTATATTCAATGGGGAGAAAAAATTTGATATATTATATTTATATTATGGACAAAATATATTTTGTAAAATATAGGTGTGAATATTTTAAAATTAATAATAACGCCTATTTTATATTTAAAATTATTTGTACTATGTGTAAAAAGATTTTTCGTATAAAAATAAATAAAAATAACAAAATATATATAAAAGAAATGTTAAACTAAAATTTTACTGAAAACACAAAGCGCAAAATATGTTTGAAAATTTGGCTAAAATAAAATATCAAAATAAATTTAAATGTGAAATTGTGAAATCCCTCTATATATATAAAAGTCAGTGTATGTATGTGTGTTTGTTCCTATGTCGGCTATACACGTCCACAATACGTTACTAATCTGACTGAAATTTTAACAGTATATAGAGTAGAATCTGAAAAAACTTATAGTGAAAATTTTAGGTCTCTATTCCGAATATTCGTCGAGTTATTTGCAAATTGCGTTGCAAATTTGCCCTTTCGCTCGCAAGCAGCGCCTCTAGCGGTGAAGATGAAAGTTAATATCAGCTGACCTAATGTACATGTAAAAAGGGGTTTTAACAGGACATAGAGAAAATATGGAAGGGATATTTGTCGCATTTTTAGCCAAGAAAAATTGAAATTGACAGGTTTTGGGCAAAAATAGTTTTTTTTTAGTCAGAAAATGATTATGAGAATATTGCTGTATCATCATTTGATTATCAGATACAAAATTATATCGGGAAAAATTCCAAAGAGCAGAGACCACGGGTGAAGCCAGATCATTTTTAGTATTCAGGAACAAAATTCTAACAGAAAAAAAATCATTCGAGCAGAAGACACAAAGCCAGATCATCTCTTAATAAAAATATCGCTTCTCAGACACAAATTTGGAGCGGGACGTTTCACAAGAGTGACATCCACGGCGCCAATTTATAATTTGAAAAAATTCCTACGGCACCCAGACACCAAAAAAATTAGCAAATTAGAAAACAAAAACAATGTAATTTACAAAATACCATGTAATGATTGCCCCGCCAAATACATAGGAGAAACAAGCAAGCCTCTAAAAGATCGAATCAATCAACACAAATCTGGTCTAAGAAATTATAATCCATTATCACTCCTTGTAGACCACGCTTTGAAAAACAACCACACACCGGACTTTGATAAAACATATATTTTATACCAGAACATAAATGAAAAACATTGCCGATTATTTTTGGAAAGTTGGACCTCCGCAGAAGACAAAGACAGTATAAATAGGAAAATTGAACTACCAGAGATATATTCGCAATTTAGATCGTGTCATAAAAAAAATACATTTTAATTTTTCATTTTATTACTTCAAATTCCCGATATTTTAGGTCTATATTTCAATTAATTTTATAGGGAGAGGTACACATTTAGAAGCACGTAAAAATGTTTTAATGCTCAAAACGCATTTTTCCTTTTATATATCTTTCTTTAAATTTATGTAACATCGTTTAAGTTTATTTCAAATACAATCACACGCTTATTTTATATATATGTATTATGTTATTGTATATATATATCGATAGTTCAATGTCTTCAATGTTTTATTTGTGTGATATCATTTTTAAAAATATTTCCCATTTTCACTTATATTTTATTTCAAATTTTACAATTTCACATTTAAATTTATTTTGATATTTTATTTTAACCAACTTTTCAAACATATTTTGTGCTTTGTGTTTTCAGTAAAATTTTAGTTTAACATTTCTTTTATATATATTTTGTTATTTTTATTTATTTTTATACGAAAAATCTTTTTACACATAGTACAAATAATTTTAAATATAAAATAGGCGTTATTGTTAATTTTCAAAATATTCACACCTATATTTTACAAAATATATTTTGTCCATAATATAAATATAATATATCAAATTTTTTCTCCCCATTGAATATAACAAAATATTTTTAAAACTTAAATGCTGTTGACGTTATGTGGCGCTGAGTTTTGTTGTTGACACACTTTAAAATGTTATAACACCTTGATAAAGGTTGGCTTTCAGCCAACTGAAATATTGGTAAAATAAATATTATTTTGATCCAATATATGCCTTTTTAATTAAAAATTAATATATATATATCAACCAGAATATTTTTTCCCAAGGTGACAACCCGCTCATCGCTAACTAGTGTATTTTGGCATGTTTTAGAAGTACACAGTAGAAATTTATCTTTCAGCAACAACTTATTTTGTTTATGACAATTTGTCATCAAGGAAATTGATAATAAGACATATTCGTCTTAAATTTCAATAAAATGAAATTATTTATAGGATGTTTTTAAAAAAAGGAGAAATCATCTTCAAAATTTACTAGGACATTTGCTTTTCAAAAAATGCAATTCAGAAGTTTTATTATAAAAACCAAAGCATTCAATCTGATGATTTTTTCACGGGTTATAATGTGTGATACAAGTGTTTTAAATAATTCAAAACCAACATTGCGCGGAGTTATCAATTACCATTGACCGGCCTTGAAACGGACCATCGTGCACAAACAATTTACCTGGCCAGCTAGCTAATGGTGGCAGCCTTAGTTGGTATGCAGCTAGCGTTCCTATGACAGATGGTAAATATCCCAATTGGTGGCAGGTATCAGCAGGATATGTGTGTGCAATTTATTCCCCACTAGGAGCTTTAATTATTCTCTAGCCATCATGTGTAGTGCTTGGGAAAAGTACCATTCTGAGAGTTAATTGCAGTATTTTAATATCGGCGGTGGGGACTTCCACTGTTGGGTCGATCTCTTGGAGAGCCGATTGTATCGCAAAATACACGAGACAATTATGTGTGTAATAAATAACGTCTATAAATGTCAAATATTTATTTGAATCATAATTTATATAATATTCTCTCTCCCTATCTCTCAGATATTTGGGGTAAGGTTATGGCATTGAAATACCGTGGTCGAGAATTGCGAATTCTGTGGAGTTTTATGGAAATATTCAAAGGATTCGCGGGACAGTTGAGCTAATATTGATTAAATTTTGCTGAACGATCGAGCTAGAAACATACTGTCATAGCGCTACGTCATCAATTTTGGTGCTACCATTCTGCGAATACGTTGACTCCTTCTCAAAATATATGCACAGCTCTTACTCTAAATAAATAAATACACAGGTGTCGCAAGTAGTTCGCTGTTGCACATGCAAAGCCCTGTTTATATAATTGAATTCATTGTTAAACAAGGATGTCATTCCTCAAGAATATGGATCAAAATCAGCTCTTGTGCGCCGATTTCACACATACACCAGAAAACCAAGTTCGCCGACGCTTAACGTGGGTTTGAACAAAACAAGGTGGCGGATTATTGGGTAATCATTAGGTTAGTGACCATCAAAATTGTTTATCTGATCCTTAAATATCAGTTAGGGTTTTAATAGGGAAAACTATGACGTATGGATACCCCCCCAACATTACTATCATCAGCAAACTAGACTTCTCTCTGTGTGTGTTAGTGTATATAATATAGTTTAAAAAAAAAAAAAAAACTCTCGCCAAAATAGACTCAAAACCTTTTGTGCCATCTATTAACAACCTTTGCAGCCTCGAAGATTTAGTTGAGTCAAAATACTGCAACATCAGCTTTGAAAATTTCAGAATGCTCATCTGAAGTTATTGTTTCAGACCATGGCCCTTGCCAACCCACGGCGACTTGATTCCACAATATCTCACAAGGGATCTAATGAAATGTTATGGATCTACCGAAGAAGCTGAGATCACTATTCTTCAGGAAAATATATTTGCATAAATAACAATTTTTTTTCGACATGTTGCTATGCTATTACGCCATGAAAATCTCTAATTGGCGGATTTGAACGTTTCACCAGTGTCCTTGTGAGATTTTGTGAAACTGCCTTGGGCCGGGACTATAAAATTTAGTTTTTTTCCGAGTTCGACACTAATGATGTGCTGCTGGGAAATTCACCTTCTCGAATCCGACGGATTTCAGAGACAGTCGAAAGAGTTTATTTTGACAAGAAAATTGCGTTTTTATTATCGAAGAAAATGTTCACCATCTTAAAACCTTATGAGTTTGTTTTGACATTTCAAGATGATCCCCACCCAAAATACAATTCACATTTCTCAAGTAGAGTCCCGAGCTAAGTATGTACAATTCACCGCTCCAGTAAACAAACAAAGGTACGGACGGCTCCTCCGTGTTGTTTACCGAGGCTGGCGCGGGAACTTCCTCAATACGTAAATATTTGGCGCCAGCAGGGAATTGGGATATCTCCAACTGTCACCGTCCGAGATGGAAGATTGGATCACGACTTATTTTACTTCTGACAATATTTTATTAATGGTTTTGCTGTCTCTCTCTCTCTTCCAAATATATCTATTGGTATACAGGTCATATGCTAAGTTATTTAGGTTAGTGACTGCCTTTTTCTTTTATAAGTGCACCAAATGTCTAAACATGTAGAAAGCAGTTGGATATTTAATTACCAGAGTGCTTGAGTTTGGTTGTTTGCATTCTCTGGTGAAATTGAGCAAGTCGGAGGCCATTGAAGAACCTTTGTTTGTTTGTTTCAAATACAACCTGCTCAGTGCGAGGTACAATTGGTTGGTAACAATGTATATCACCTTGTTACCAGCCCTGAACCTCTATTAATAAACTGGATATACACTGAGATATACTTTTATCACATTGAAACGTGTGTGCCTCAAGTAATATTAATTTCATATAAAAACAAACTAATTTTTCTGAAAGGAGTTTGGAAGAAGGATATTTATTTTTATATGAAATTAAAAATATACAGTGAATATCCTTTGGAGGCGCTTCAACGTACAGCCTGCACCATGCCGAAGAGGGCCAATAGCCCGAAACGCGTCTGTACTCGCAGAGTCGGTACTCCATGTTAGGAGCGACTGCACATGGCGTCTGTTCCTCATGTCAGAGGCGACCATTTCATATTGGAGCTAAGTCGGCCTGCTACTGAGGAGTGCTCCCAGTCTTAATGACAAAGGCAGACATATTCTACTTCAGTCAGTCATGATCTCTACAAGCTTGGTACCCTAATATGATTGAGTGAAGATAAGAAAGAAGAAGAAGAGTCAGTTGATAATTATGGTGATATATGGCAGCAACATTCAGTTACACCTTCAGAAGGTTCATTGTATTATATTTATTTTAACAAACATTATAAAAGCTCAGTAGAATTTAGACGACTTCACTCCATAAAGCACGATGAATAAGTTTGCTATCCAGGAGGAAGAATAAAAGTTAGCACAGAAAAAATATTCCACTTTTTTTTTGTTCAGATAAAACATTTTTGCTTGATATTGCATAGGTTTATGGTAATAAAGTCACTTCATAATATATTTCAATTTTTAAAATCATATAGTGAATATTAAGTTAGATAAGGCGAATCTATTAGCATTCCCACGGAATATGAAAACAACAATAACAACGATTAAGTTATATAATAGGGTCGAAGTAGGCGCAAAATTGATTTTAAAAAATCTGACATATAGCCTTTGATCTTTCTGTTTCAATTCGTTCACAGAAAGTTTCTGAAAGGAATTTGATAGTTAGAATGAGCGAGTTTAGAGTCTCGCGTGAAACGTCGGGATTGGTTGATGTGTTTTTTTCTGATTTGCATATTAACATATTGCATAAAATGATGAAAAATTATGATAATGATTTCCTATCATCACAATTGCTACTACTACAACTAATTAAGGTTTAGATGGAAATTTTGCCGATAGGATAGTGATCTAAAAAAATAAAGGTGACCTCTCCCGTCAAAATAGACGTCCAAGCTAGGCGCCATCTATTGACCATCGCCTCAAACTTGCGGTCCCGGGTCGGTGACAAAGCCATAACACCAGCTTTGGCAAATTGAGAAGCGTCCACCTAGAGACCATGGTTTCGGCCTAATGGCCCTCTTCCTTGGGCGGACTTTATTCCATGAGATTCCCAAGTTTCCAAAGAGGTGTTTAACTGGCAAAGTGGCTAGGCCAAATCTTTGACGTCTATTTTGACAGGAGAGGTGACCTTTATTTTTATAGATCAATATCCTCCCGGCAAAATTTCCATTTATATTTTGGCCATAGAATACAATATAATATATAATTTATTGCATTATATGATCAATATTATATATACATAGTATCAGGGGGAACATTATAGAAGAGTCAGGATGACGCAAAGCAATTTATTTTAATCGAAACAATTAGACCTCATTTACGAAAAAGAAAAAAGAGACGCAATCAAAGAAATTTGTCTAGAAAAACAAAATATTAAAATTAATAATCATTTGATAAAATAATAAATATTTTATTACCGTTTATTAAAGTGCCGAATACAAACTATTTATGGTTAATTGGGCGTCTAAATATTTCAGAATGTTGTTATTTGATTCTGTTTCCTCTTCTGGGAACTCATAGAAAGGGGTGTGGGCGTGTGACGTTGGTGTTCACAGACAAGCTGGGTGTATATAGAGCGTTGGAAGAGAAAATTTCTATAAATTATGAAATAAGAATATAAATAGTAGGAATGAAAATCAATTCTTTTTCACGCGGCCCCAGTGTGGGCCTGCGATAATGGGGAAATTATAGAGCAACTTCAAACCTCATTCATAAAAAACTTTCTTGATTTACCTAGATATATCCCGGGGAACATACTAAGATTGGAAACTGGAAGAATCTCACTTACTGCTACCGCCACAAAATTAACATTGAAATACTACATGAGAATACTGGAAATGGACGAGTACAGACTACCAAAATTATGCTGGAACAGACTGAAAGAAGTAAATTAAATGTCGAAAAACTCTATAGGATTACACAAAACCGTTAATGATATAATCAACTGTTGTGGTCAGTCATGGCTGAATCTTCCACCGAACAATGATACAATTAAAAAGAAACTTCTTAAGATTATGAAAACAAAAATAGAACAGCTTATTCAACAAGACTTCCCTAGACTCGACAATTCGAAAATTTTTTCAAACTATAAACTTCTCTGTAATTCATATATGCCAGAACGATACTTGTCGTGGAATCTGTCATCGAAGATAATAGCCTTCATTGCACGGACTAGAATTACTTCAACTCTAGATAGAGAAAGTCATATTCTCATTATCAAAAAGGAAAACATTCACTGCAGGATTTGTGGAAATATGATATCTGATGAAATCTCCCACTATATCATAGAATGCAAATATTTAGGTGAAGAAAGAGAAAAAACTCTTAAAAACACCTTCTGGAGATCTCGCAACCCACTGAAGACGCTGAGAACTATTTCAGAAAAGAAAAATATAGCAATAGAACTCTATAATTTCTACAGATCAATTGTAAATAGATTCATACACAAAAGAGGTATTGAGGAAAGTTTTAGAACAGATGTGTGAATAAATCCCTTTTCAAACAAAGGCTCACGTGCACAAGGAGAAAGGGAGAAAAAAAATACTGTATTATTTTGTTGTTGTATGGCGAATCCATACAGGGCAATGGGCCCTATTAAAACCCTTTTTGTTGTTTGTTGTTGTTAGTAGCAATGTGTTTCTTTATTTGTGCAAATATCAAGCTTTCGGAAGCATTCCTTCTACAGAAGGATTATAAAGATCCGAAAGCTTGCACTTTGTACAAATAAAGAAACGCATTGCTACTATTTATATTACGGAGATATGGCACATTTGTAAGTGTAATATCGAACTGCTTTTCACATGTGTAGATATGTGGTGCACTTACAGTAAAAGCAGTCGCCTACTTCTACCCACCATCATTATCATGGCCTGTACCACGTGTACTAGGGATAAGCAAAAAAAAAAAAACCTATTTCCTATATATAGAGCGTACTATATACATTAGAACTGTCTGTTCGGCTGAAGAATCTTCAAACAAGTGAAGAGAAGTAGCGAAATGCTGTTAAGGCCGGCAGCAGCAGGAAAGTTCTCCAGGTCAGGACGGGAGAGCGGCCGGACATTAAGTGATGGTAAATTAGATTTGTCACACCTTGGTCAGATTCGTTAGAACGACACAATTTCTTCTCTCATTTTTCTGAACATAAAACTCTATTCTTATATATGAAAAACAATAGAATAATATAGATGAAACGGAAAAAAGAATGCGGGTATAAAGTTTCTTTTATTTTAGTTTTTTTCCAAACTTTCGAGCGAATTTCTGCAAAAATATAAAAAAAAATAAACTTTTTTTTTACCCGCATTCTATTTTCCCTTTAAACTAATTCCTAGGTAAATATTGCTCACATTAAAATAGGCCAATAGCCTGTACGTTCTGGTAGAGTGAGCAAGAATAAAGTCAATAAAATCAATGATGTGATACAGAGAATAAACGAAGTATTTCGTCTCCGCGCATTGTGTCAATTTTTTATATTCACCAGGAGTAGAAATAAAAACTATTAAGTAGATATTAGTATGTATATATTTGTGTAAAAAAGGCATATCCTGACCCCTTACATGAGCATCTTCAGATGGTGGAACGCCATCTAGTGGAACAAAAATTAACTAAACGTTTATTTAACTTGTTCCGTGATATTTGGCCAACCCAATTTTTTGATAAATCAAGAAAAGTCAACCACGTACGCGCACCCTCGTTAGCGTGGTGCAGACTGTACCTCTACGACTGGAACTATATTAACAAATCAAATTTTAAAACCAATTTGAAATAATTTATCAAAATTGTTCTATTTTATAACACATTAAGTATATATATATATATATATATTATCTCTATATTATATAAAATTCAATGTCTGTATGTTTCGCGATAAACTCAAAAATTTTGGTACCAAATTTTGCATGTCGCTTTTTATAAACCTGAGGAAAATTTTCGGCTACATTTTGATTAGTATTTTTGGCTATTTCTTTTTTTCATTTGAAGAACTTTTTTTACGCGGAGTAAATACGAGGCGAAGTAACAACACGAGGCCAATTAAGCGACCAATGAGCGTTCTGCATTTCTTTTCAAGTTGCTTGCGTACTTTTTTAAATATCTTTCTATACGAGTGTCACTTTTTTTTACAAAAGTATTGAGAGAGAAATTTATATTACTAAGTTACGGTAAGTGCACACAATGCAATTTAAAAAAAATAAACTTTACAAAATTAGCGTTACTGTATGTAAACAATGGTTTTCGTATTTTTTATTAATTTTTGTTCTGGCCTTTGCTTTTTTTATATATATTAATAAATAAAAGTTACAGTCAATATGATATAATTCTTAAAATTAAACAAACAATAGTCAATATGCAAAAAATACAAACTAACTTAATAAAATATTCTAATATCAAGCAATATGCAAAATCTCTCCTAATATTTAAATGTACATATTATTAGCATCTTAACGGCGTTTATTCGTTTTTATGTACTCCTGCAGGAAGGCAGAAATACTCGAAAGTTCGATATTGTTTTAATAAAGTGTAACAAATCTCCAGAACTATTTTTTTTTTTGCGCAGCAGTAAATACGAGGCGAAGTGACAACACCAGGCGAATTAACCGACCAATGAGCGTTTTGCATATTTTCCAAATCGCTTGCCCAACTTTTTTTTTTTTTAAATATCTTTTTATAAGAGTGTTACTTTTTTTTTTTACAAAAGTATTTAGTATTAAGTATTGAGATAGAAATTCGTATTACTAAGTTACGGTAAGTGCACACAAAAATGCAATTTTAAAAAACTTTACAAACCTATCGTTACTATGTACACAATGGATTTCGTATTTTTATTAATTTTTGTTCTAGCCTTTATTTTTTAAAAATATTTTTACAAAAAAAAATCATATGTAGTGAAAATTTAATATGAATTACTGTCTCATTTAACAGCCAAAACATGTGTTTGTCTATAATCCATATACCCTTTGGTTTTTATCAGCCTAAAATATTAACATGGCTATTTTGGCATTAGTTTTTTTTTTAGTATTATTATTTTTTGCTGACATGTTGATAGGGCACTACATTTTACAATGTTACGGTTAGTAAACAATGCAGATTTGACAATATTTACAAACTTTTATTACTGTATGTAAACAATGGGCTTATGTTTTGTCATTGTTGTAATGGCCTTTATTTTGTTATTCTTTAAAAAAAAAAATGTTTCATTGATATTTTAAAATTTAGTCTGTTGTTGGCATATATTTGCCTATGTTCCATGTGCCCTTTTATTTTTTACTGAACATTTATTGACATTTATTAATATGACTGTATAATGCTTTATAAGCATTGCATTTTTATAAGCCTTTTTTTCTTACTGAGAAAGATTGGGAATTATATTAGAGAGCTTGGCTCCTTGAACTATATTTAAAACACCTAAATGGATTGAAAAATGAATAAATAAAATACCTAAATACTAATATATTGCATTTTTTTGACATCACACATACCTTTTGCCTGTGATAATGTATTACTTCGGTGTTGCTATTCTATGGCTCTAATACTATTTATTAGTAATGTTCTTTCAGTATGAAGGAAATTGCACTCGGGGGAATTCCCGGGCGAAGCCGGGTCATTCGTCTAGTATATATCCTTGTCCTTTTCCTTATATCTATAAAAATGAAATCCAAAATCGATGTTTGTTATCGCGTTGCGCAAAATCTACAGAATACATCTTTATGAAATTTCGCATGTAGGTAGCTGAAGATTTCGTTTAACATATAGGCTATTCAAAAAACTAAAATAGTTAAAGTGCTTTTTTTTTAAATAAAAAACCAAAAAGTTTTAGTTCCAGCCTTTTACCGCTTGGGCGCAGCACTGGTCGAGACGATAAATGAATTTGATTGGTTAATAATTACCACGTGGTTTGTTTACACGATGAATGTTTTTAAAAGGTAAGATTATCCAATCGCCGTGAAACTTTAGGAAGTTATTTACTATACTACTGGGAAGATTTCTGGTTTGAATTTGATTTGAAATAAATATTCTTTGCTATTTTATTTGCAAATTTTCTACTTTCATTCTCAAGCAGGGCCTCTAGCGGCGTCTGGTGAAATTATATTTATAAATTGTAACAATGCTTAAAATGTTTTCCAAGTATTATAAATTTAATTTGAGAATTTAGTAATATAATATTCCAATGACGTAAAAAATACTTGGCATTTCAATATTAATATATATTTAAAGAAAAAATTGTAACGTTTTTGTGTTAAATGTTAAAATGTAATGTTAAAATATATTTTAACATTGTTAATTTAATTTGCTGTTGTTTTATAAAAAATGATGATGCAACTTTAATTGTTGTTGTGAAAATATCTTTATTTACGAAGCTGCTAACCATAATAAATTATTTTTGAGCCCCTAATTGTTGTTGTTTATTATCGTTTGTTTATATAAAAAAATTACATTGTATGTGATGATGATAACAAAAATGAATTTTTAAATTAATATATATAATTCATTGAGAAAAAAGAAATAATTAATTATCAAATTCAAAAAGTGACAATATCTTATTTTATAATAAATGTTTTCAAAAATGTATGTGTTTCAAAAATTTATTTAAACGCATATAACAATATTTATATTTATATACGTTTATAAATCAATATATAGGTGGATTGGATGTTTTCTAGAATCGTTTTAACAAATGTTCGTTAAGCAAACTTTTACTCGGATAAAAACTGTGCGAAGCCGGGTACATTCGCTAAATACAAACAACAACAACAACAAAAAAGCCTTTATTTAGGGTCACTGACCCTATACAGGATTCACCAGAGGTATGCATAAGAACAAAGCAGTGAGACAACGGAAATAGCGATATATACAGAGTAAAAAGAGAAAGAAAAAAAAAAAAAAAAAAAAAACAAGAAAAGGAAAAAAAAATAATAAGAAGAAAGAGGGAAGCAAGAAATCAACACAAAAAGAGTAGCAGTAAGAAAGTGAGGAGTGAGTATCACTTGGCCTTCTTCTGAGATATGGACTTGTGGAAACCATAAAACGCCGTAGCAATATACTTATTCTGGGTCATATTGTCAATTATTGATGGAAGTGAAGCACAGAGTTGCCCAGTTTTGAGCATAAGGGTTCTTCTTTCTTCTTTCAGAGCAGAGCAATCAAAAATATAGTGAGTGATTTCATTTTGTAGTTTTGAATTACAGAAGGTACAAGTCGGGTCCTCACCGCAGAGCATCTTGGTGTGGTTTTCTCTAAAAAAACTTGAAAGTATTCTAACTTGTGCGAGTAGTCTTACAACCGGGAAAGGAAAATCCCCTAAAAGGTATCCCTCCGTCATGAAAGATATGTGAATGTCTTTGTAGTGAGAGTATAGCTTAGATTTATCCATTCTTGTAAGGTCGTTTTGTATAGATTGGTCTGCCGCTGTTTTTAAGAGCCCTGTAATCGCGCTCCTCAGCGTTTCAGGGTCATCACAGGAAACAAGTGCAGGGGATCCATTATCGTTAAGCAGATTAGTGAGCTTTTTAATGAAACCGATGGGTGTGCCCGAAGCATTAGAGAGTTCCCGTGTTCTATTAAAACATATACGTGGCAATCTGTCACTGCTCATATTCAACACCCGCAGCCAATACTTCAGGGTTAATTTTAAGGCTGTTACACTCAATGAGATACGACCGGTTTCTAATCTGATTAGGTAACCTGGAGTGTATCTGGGCAGATTCAGGAACCTACGAATAAATATGTCTTGTATATTGTCCAGTAAGTCTTTATGCTCTGTTGCCCATAATGGAGCGGCATACATCAGGACAGCTCTCACTATTGTATCAAAGAGTTTGATTGATAAATTTATTGACTTTGCTTTTGATTTTATTAATATTGGGTGTGTGGCGTTAATTGCTGTAAGTGCTTTTCCTTTAAAGTAATTTGCCGGGTGAGTAGTTGTTATTGTTGGTGTCAGAGGGAATCCCAAGTATGTATATCTTGAAGTTATTGCTATGGGTTTATCATTCCAGAACCATCTATCCTTATTTGAGGGTTTACCTCCATTACGGAACACCATAATCTTTGACTTGGACTCATTTAGTGTCATTAAGTTCTCATCGAGATATTCTTTCAGTATTTTGATCTTCTTTTGGAGGTTTATCCTGGACTCACCTATAATTGCTATGTCGTCGGCGTACAGCAATAAATGGATATCTCCAAATTCTGGCAAATTTACACTCGGCAGGTCTGAGTTATTATAAATTTCGATTAAGTCCGTGATAAATAATATAAATAGCAGTGGGGAAAGTGGTTCTCCCTTATGAATTGGTAACTTATGAATTGGTAACTTATGCCTAGGTTGTAAAGTTTTTTCCAAAGTAGTGAGTGGGGTACAGTATCAAATGCCTTCCTTAGATCGACAAAAAAGACATATAGTTTTCCCCTCTTTTTTCTTAATGATAGTTGGATTAAAGTAGTTAGTGTAAATATGTGGTCAATACATGATCTTTCTTTTCTAAATCCCGCTTGGTTTTCGGGTATAACCCTTCTTCCTTCGACCCATTCCTCCAGTCGTGATCTTAGGATTGATGTGAAAAGCTTTGATACATTGCTAATCAGTGCAATACCTCGGTAGTTGGAGGGGCTGTTCTTATAACCGTTTTTAAAGATTGGGTGTATAGTGGAATTAGTCCAAATTGCTGGGTATTTTCCAGTCGTCATAACACTATTGTAGAGTTGTTTCAACAGCAGTATGTACGAATCAGGGAGTGTTTTTAATACTTCATTGGGGATGCCATCGGGCCCGCATGCCTTGTTACTCCTCAAACCAGCTATCTCCTTGTATATGTCTGCATTGGTTATCTCTGAGTCCAATATAGGATCGTTCTGAGAAATCACATTATGTAAATTACAAATTCTCAAATTTTTCTCTGTAGTCATTAGTTCGCGGTAAAAGTTCAGCCAGTCCTGTATAGATATTTCTCCTTGGATTATAGATGTGCTTTTGTAGAGCGCAATAGTTTTCCAGAAGGTCTTTGAGTCTTTAGCATTTCTGAGTATTTCCTGTTTTTCATTATCAAAGCCTTTCCTTTTTAGATCCAATAAAGCAAGATATTTCTTTCTGGAAGAAGCATAACATTCTCTGTCTTCCAATCTATTTGTTTTACGATATTTCTTCAGACTTTCTTTTGCCAGTTTTTTCATATCATAGCAGTCCTTATCGAACCACGGCTTCATTCGCTAAATACAGTTATTTACAAATCTTCGTTTGTGGCAAGATACTATTCCTTCAACTTCAAATTTTACCGAGTGGACCAATTAATTCTGATTTTTTTTCAACTTATCGAGTATTTTTCAAGGGACCGGGAAAAATTATCGAGAGTGTAGACAAGTATAGATTCATTAGGGATTGGATGTTTGCTAGAATCGTTTTAACAAATGTTTGACACACGAAGCCAGGTCATCTCTATATATAAAATATCGTTTCTCGGCCTTTTGGCTAAGATCATGTAGTATATCTCTAGATATACCTTTTTAGGTATATCTTTTTAAAAATCTATTCAATAGAGAGTGGATATGTTTGCTCGAAAAATAAATTTCATATATTATATAAATATATGACGTAACGAATATAATTATCATTATTATCATAATATTCTGTGTGTTCCCGAATATTATTATCAATAATATTCGTTAGGCAAACTTTCACTCGGATAAAACCCGGGCGAAGCCGGGTACACATCCGCTAGTATATATATAAAATTGAATGTCTGTCTGTATGTTTGTACTCTATAGATTCAAAAACCATACATCCAATCGCCGTGAAATTTTGGGATATTATTAGGTATATCCCCGGGAAGATTTTGAAAAATAATTTCTTGAATATCCTTAGAGTTATTTGCAGATTTGTAGATTTAACTCGCAAGCAGCGCCCCCATTGCGACGATGATAACACGTTTTTTTATCTATTAGTTTTATTATCACTAAGTTTATTATCTTAAAGATTATTTATCAAAAGTAAGATTTTCTACAAATTAATTGCTCTCAAGTCAAAGTTAGTTTTATCATTTATCTACAACATATATTGGGAGAATAGATAAAATGATGATTTTGTAATGTAGAAAATTAAGAAAGACAAAATTCAGGATGACACGGCAATTTATTTGAGACAAGAATAATGATACAATTCCAAGGCAAGATACTATTCCTTTAACTTCAAATTACCGAGGGAACCAATTAATATTGATTTTATTCAACTTATCGAGTATTTTTCATGGGACCGGGAAAAAATGTTCTTTCATCGAGAGATTCAAATTTACGAGTTTCAAATTATCAAAATATAACTTTTTTTAAATAAGTTTATAGAGAATTGTTTTAACAAATGTTCGTTAGACAAACCTTTACTCGGGTAAAACCCGGGCGAAGCCGGGTACATCCGCTAGTATTACATATTTATTATTAAAAAATAAAAAAAAGGCATATCCTGACCAGGAGCACATGTGCTTTTCAGAAGGCAGAGCGCCATCTGGTGGAACAGAAATCAACTAAACATTGATTCAGCCTGTTCCCTGATATTTGGCCAACCCAATTTCTTGATAAATCAAGAAAAGCCATCCACGAACGCTTTTCGCGCTGTTGGCGCTCGTTTGCGTGGAGTAGGCTGTACCACTACGACCAAAAAGATTTTTGGTCCCAGTGGCTTCTTGAGAAACCAAGAAATGAGTATTTAAGGCCAAACTTGCGTAAATACGCTTAAAATGTGACAAAATCATAGAAAAAAAATGTTAAGCGTATTTACGCAAGTTTGGCCTTAAATACCCATTTCTTGGTTTCTTCAGAAGCCATTTGGACCAAAAATCTTTTTGGTCGCAGTGGTACAGCCTACTCCACGCTGACGAGCGCTAACAGCGCGAAACGTGTTCGTGGATGGCTTTTCTTGATTTATCAAGAAATTGTGTTGGCCAAATATCAGGGAACAGGCTAAATCAATGTTTAGTTGATTTCTGTTCCACCAGATGGCGCTCTGCCTACTGAAAAGCCTATGTGCTCCTGGTCAGGTTATGCCTTTTTTATTTTTAATATCAACACTAACATTCTAAATAGTCTTAGACCCTTTCTGAAATTCACTTATGAATTAGAAGTAAATGGGTATTTACCATTTTTGGACTTACAACTGACCAGAAATCAAAATAAAATTGAAACAAGAATTTATCGCAAACCAACCCACACAGGAAGTTACCTGAATTTCAATTCTTTTGGTCCTTTCTATCATAAAATTGCGGTAGTTAAAACACTTTCCAAGAGGTTGACTACACATTTTACAAATAAAAATGATGAAAAAATTGAAAGAGCAAGACTATTTCAAGAACTACAAAGTAATAATTATCCTGAAGAATTCATCAAAAAGCAATTATATATACCAAAAATTCCATCCACGAACAATAGACAGGTCTTAACCCCGAACATATTTTGCTCCTTACCTCACAGCTATGGCTGTGAAAGAATAGCCAGAAGTTTAAAAAAACACAATATTACAACCAGATATCAACCCAACCAGAATTTAAGAAGCATCTTCCGTCACCCTGATACAAAACAAATCTACAAGCCAGAAGATAGAGCGAATGTGGTTTATAAAATACCATGCAAATCCTGCCAGGCAATATACATAGGAGAAACCAGCAAACCTTTATCTGAAAGAATTAACCAACACAAATCTGCACTAAAACACCATAATCCGACATCCCTACTGGTAGATCATGCGTTCAACAATAGTCACACTCCAGACTTCGATCACACATCTATAATATATCAAAATATCAAAGAAAAACATTGCCGATTATTTTTAGGAAGCTGGAGCTCATTAGAAAATAAAAATAGTATTAATAGAAAAATTGACTTACTAGATGTATATACTCTGTTTAGAACCTCTTAGATGATTATGTTATTTATATGTTTATTTTATTTCATTTTTAAATCAGATATTTATTACTATTATTTGTAATGTAGAAAATTAAGAAAGACAAAATTCAGGATGACACGGCAATTTATTTGAGACAAGAATAATGATACAATTCCAAGGCAAGATACTATTCCTTTAACTCCCAATTACCGAGGGAACCAATTAATATTGATTTTATTCAACTTATCGAGTATTTTTCAAGGGACCGGAAAAAATGTTCACTTTATCGAGAGATTCAAATTTACGAGTTTCAAATTATCAAAATTTATATATTTATTTCAATTTTTATGGTATTTTTATTTGTTTAATTAATTCGAAATCTCTTAATTATCAATATTTATTTTTATATAATACGCTGTTTTTATTTTGATTATATCTACTTTGTTTAAAATGTATATATTAGATGGTTTATCACCCAATAAGCTTGTAAGACGTCCGTGGCTCACCTGAAGCACGCGACCTGCTGTGTGCTTCATAACAAAAACCCTCGTAAAAGATGGACGATTGGTCCATCGAAATATCGGATTAATAAATAATCTTATTACAATCCAAAATATAAGCCTTATTTTTAAATATATATAATAGTATTTTATGACACTCACCCACATATATATGTAATATTTTTGCAATGTGCCGACGTATGGATGAACTGGCAGTCGTGTACGTGAGGCGAGTGTTGATGATCTTCCCACACGCGGACAACAAGAAGCAGAGGCAGGGCTAGATGTTAGCACAAAGAGGGATCGGGGACAGCCCACGGGACAGAGGCCATGACACCAACTTTGATGTTTATCACCGAGACATGGAGAGAAAAGACTGTGTGCAAGACAGCCAGGCTGAAGCGAACTGCCGAGAAACATCTAGAACATCTGCTGACTCCCTGCCAAAACTTGTCCTGTTTTGGGGGGTTTCTATATGAATGTCCCTCGGGACCCCACATGGGCTGGGCGTTGCCTTTTTCCACCCCTCTGTCCCTGCTGCCACCAGCTGACCGCTCTCTCTTTGGATCTTTATTTTGACGTCACCAATTTTAGTTTATATACAAAAAGGGTGTACAGGTTATATTAATAAATATATAGCATATATACAAAATATGGGGGTGGTATCAAATAGAAACGGTGTACATTTTAATACAGTTTAAAATATACTAAAATATACGTGTTAGGTGTCTTTGATTTTGGGTATTTTAATCAATAATGGAATAATAAATTTGTGTATGAAATTCATTGATAAATGTTCAATAAAATTTGAGATAAATGAAAAAAATGTTGTTCCTTTAATTTTGCGGGCCAGTGTATGTAACTTCGATCACACATTACATTCAAGCACCGAGTTTGAGCTTAAAGTTGTGTTTGGGCTGTCCCCGATCCCTCTTTGTGCTAACATCTAGCCCTGCCTCTGCTTTTGTCTGAAAATGCCAAAATTGGTGTTTGTGGCCCTAATTTTATCACTAACTTTAATTATTTTTACTGGAGTGATGAATATAATGATATTTGAAGGATTAGGTGGCCCTTTTGGTGCATATATATAGTATAGTATCTTATGCAAATTAGCCGGTCAAGCAATGAT
>CP092875.1:27785495-27829987 GCA_030710605.1 Cordylochernes scorpioides
GAATTTGTTTTTTTTAATTGCTTCCATCTGACATAGGAATGCCTGAAATAAACCAGGATGTAACACTTGTCAAGATTGCTCCGATGCCACTCTTCTGTCTGAATGAATCATATTTTAAAGTATATTATTCCTTAGCCCTCCATCATGTTCTTAATAGCTTATAGACGGGATCTATGTTCAGAAGAAGAAATCGAGTCCAGCTCTTAGATCACCAACTCTCTCAACAAAGGATAGAAGAATATCTCAACTCTTGTTTCCCATATTTGTATTTTCAACTTCTAATACTCCGTATATTTACTGCGTGTTGAAAGAAACAAGCCAAATTCCTTATCTATATATATATATATAAATGAATGTCTGTGTGTGTGTCTGTGTGTGTGTCCTCTATGGATTCAAAAACCATACATCCAATCGCCGTGAAATTTTGGGATATTATTAGGCATATCCCCGGAAAGGTTTTCGAAAAATAATTTCTTGAATATCTTTAATATCCTTAAAGTTATTTGCAGATTTGTAGCTTTAACTCGCAAGCAGCGCCACTTTGCGACGGAGATAGGCTTAGGTCTGCCCCCCGTCTAGAAAATGTAATCGTCCAGCCGCCGGCCGGTTGGACAGTCCAAGTTCCCACCGACCAATCAGAGGGATCAAGAGGTCCTGGCGCGCGGGGGCAGAGTTGGTGACACAGCTGTGCAAAGTAGACAAGAAAAAAGCCTCGCGGGTGACCTCCGGGAACTACGTCCATCTTCCATAAACGACCATGATTTTATTCAACTTATCGAGTATTTTTCAAGGGACCGGGAAAATATGTTCACTAGATAAAACGATGATTTTGTAATGTAGAAAATTAGGAAAGACAAAATTCAGGATGACACGGCACACAGGGACCGGGAAAAAAATGATCACTTTATCGAGAGATTCAAATTTACGAGTTTCAAATTATCGAAATCAACTTATCGAGTATTTTTTAAGGGACCGGGAAAAAATGTTCACTAGATAAAACGATTATTTTGTAATGTAGAAAATTAGGAAATACAAAATTCAGGATGACACGGCACACAGGGACCGGGAAAAAATGATCACTTTATCGAGAGATTCAAATTTACGAGTTTCAAATTATCAAAATATATATATATTTTTTTATATGTTTATAGAGAATTGTTTTAACAAATGTTCGTTATACAAACCTTTACTCGGGTAAAACCCGGGCGAAGCCGGGTACATCCGCTAGTATATTATATAAATAGATTCCCCAAAAGTGAAATGAATAAAAACTTCCGTGATGAGATAAAAAGAATGCCCTTTGAAACTTAAATATTTCCTTGAATTTGTAGCATGATTCGAAGCATATAGTATTTATATTTTATAAATATAAATAAAAGTAATAGTTATATATCTTGATAAGGAAAGTTATTCAGCCTGGGTTTGACACACACATAGTGTAAATATAAGTTTTAGGAAACTTGCGCAGCAGATAGGAAGTGGTGGAAACACCGGTAGGAAGTTGAGAAATCCTCGGAATTCCCCCTTGAACACATGGATCTGAGCATACGACGCTCTGTACACACTCAGCCACGTACATACGTCTACACTTGGTCCTTAACACATTTACACACACTTTGAAGTGTCTTACACTTCACCAAACGGAATTCACTCGAGAAAAATAATAATTTTTATTCAACCCACGTTGGCCATTTACATACATACAAGCCTTTACTAACTAAGTAAAAACACTATATATAGACATCTTTATTAAATACATGCCAAAACATGATGATGATAACTGTACCTAAAATATTATTTTTGATTTAGGTTATCACACACACATAGTTCATGTGTACGCATGTATTTACATACAGTTCCTCATTCAGCTATATGTGACACGCCTATTCATTCATGCCACACCTATTTACACCCACACATATTCAATCATGTACAGACGTATTTACACACACTTACTCCTTCAAGTACCCACGAGGACACCCACATTCATTCAGATACAGGTCTATGTATTCACACTTAATATAACATACAAGTATATGAATAGAATACTTGACTTTCTTTATAATTAATTTACAATTTTCTAATTTAAATTTAATAGTTAATTTGATGAGTATAGCAAAATGCACAAAGAAAGTAAATAAATATTTAATAAAGTTTTATAACTTTGAAAGTGCTCATCTTTAGATAACCCACATTCTCTCTTTCCTTTCGCATCGATTTTCGACAGTCAACGACCTGGGATCGAATCCCGCACTGGGCACCTTTTTGGAAGAAAAATATATCAATGACCCCCGATTCCTACAAAAGTCTAACCCCACCAGCGAATGCGAGTAACCAAACGGGGCCCTGGAACATTTGTAAGTGTAAAAGTTTGACCGCTTTCTACCTGTGTGGACACGTGGTGAGCTTGAAGCAGTCGCTAAATACCTACCATGATTATTATAGTCTGCACCATGTTTACTCGGAACAAGTAAAAACCTAAGCCATATCACAATTTAATCTATCTAGATAATCAGAATGTTTACAACATAGTGTCTGTCGGCAATATTGTGCAAAATCCAACAATGGAAGCTAAAACTTTTTTGTACAATGGATAGAGGCAACTGTCTAAAAAAAATATTTTAAATATCAAAAAAATATATATTAAAATAGTAGGTATTTAAAATATGTATATAATAACGTGTATATAAAAATGTATTTATTATTAAATTGTTAAGTGATAATCCTGTTGAAGGACTGACAAGTCCGAAAGCTTGAAAATAAAAAGTTGTACAAGAAACATAACCCTGGAAACTTCATTTATTTTATAATATACGTATATATTCATTTTCCCTTTAAATTTCCAGCCATAAAATATTTTCAGGACAGAGTTTGGCCATATTCCCCAGGCAAGGGCTAAAACCATATATGGGATGGAACGTGATCAGGTAGGATCGGGCAACTTCCTGGACAGAAGGGGCTCCAGGTTTACCGGAAGTTTTGGGAAGCAAGCAATCCTAAACCCACAATTTACCCAATTCCCGGACTTCGGTATAATGCTCGGGGCGCAAAAAATGTGTGCAGAAAGTTGCGAAGGTAAATTAAAGGTTGTTTGCTGATAGCTCCATGACTGCTCATCCCTTGATGCCACTTCCATCAAGACGGTAACGTAGGGTGGATCACGTATTGGGGAGGAAACTAGAAGATGACCTGAGTGAAATTTACCAGCGTCTAGATGAGCTTATATTATTTTACCTGTAGTAGAGCACAGTTGTAGAGTAATTAGGAGTTAGTAACAACACCAGTAAAGTAGTAATTTAGTAGTAGCTTAGTTGCTAGTTTTAGTAGTTAGAAGTATTTTCAATCAATCAATATACCTTTATTAAGATCTAAATACGATTATGTTTTTCATCATATGATAAAACAAATCAAAGGTGGAATTATAGCTATAAAATAAATAATCAAATTTTACTTGATTATAAATAACAATAGTAATAAATATCTTGGATCAAGAAATTGAAAATTCAAAATGAAAATATGACAAATAAAGCTGTTCAAGTTGCTCGAAGCAAAACTACACAAGAATTTAATAAGAGCTAACACAAAACCTAAATATAAATATTTTTCAATTGTCTCTTCTTTCCAATAAATAACGAACCTACTTCTAACATATTTCAATATATCGCAAGCAAGGTGAAAGAGACCAAAAAAGTTTTCTAAAATCACAAAATTAATTTTAAAAATATATAAATTCCAGAAAACAATAATTTAAAAGACACCAAGTGAAGAAGAAATAAAATTCCGAATTAAATTGAAAATAATGAATAAAAATATAACGAATTGAATAGGTTTAAAAGCGAGATTGTAAAAACATTATCTACTTATATAATTGCCTTATTTTGTCTGTCTGAAGCTCACGGATAGAATGCGCGCCCATTGGCTGCCGGCGAACACGTGATCTCCCTGCCCCCCTCTAGACAACCCTGTTATCAGCTGTGTGATACATACACCTGTCTATAGCGGCCATTCTAGACAACCCTGTTATCAGCAGTGTGTTACATCCACCTGTCTATACAGACTACCCTGTCTATAGCGGCCACTCTAGACAACCCTGTTATCAGCTGTGTGATACATCCACCTGTCTATACAGACCACCCTGTCTATAGCGGTCACTTTCGGCAACCCTGTTATCATCAGTGTGTTACATTCACCTGTCTATACAGACCACCCTGTCTATAGCGGTCACTTTAGGCAACCCTGTTATCAGCAGTGTGATACATACACCTGTCTATACAGACCACCCTGTCTATAGCGGCCACTCTAGACAACCCTGTTATCAGATGTGTGATACATACACCTGTCTATAGCGGTCACTTTAGGCAACCCTGTAATCAGCAGTGTGTTACATCCACCTGTCTATACAGACCACCCTGTCTATAGCGACCACTCTAGACAACCCTGTTATCAGCTGTGTGATACATCCACCTGTCTATACAGACCACCCTGTCTATAGCGGTCACTTTAGGCAACCCTGTTATCATCAGTGTGTTACATTCACCTGTCTATACAGACCACCCTGTCTATAGCGGTCACTTTGGGCAACCCTGTTTTCAGCAGTGTAATACATACACCTGTCTATACAGACCACACTGTCTATAGCGACCACTCTATACAACCCTGTTATCAGCTGTGTGATACATCCACCTGTCTATACAGACCACCCTGTCTATAGCGGCCACTCTAGGCAACCCTGTTATCAGCTGTGTGATACATCCACCTGTCTATACAGACCACCCTGTCTATAGCGGCCACTCTCGGCAACCCTAGGAAGCAAGATGTTTACAAGGTGTAGACAAGATGAAGATCTAGATGAAGATTAAAACGTTTTTAAAATATATTCGCACTCGGGTAAAACCCGGGCGTTGCCCGGGCCATTCGTCTAGTTTAATATAAAATGTAACACTGGTTGCGAACGATATTTTGAGAAAGATAACATTTTAGTTAAAGAATGTCAAAAAGTTTATAATTCGATCCAATTCACAAACTCGCCGAATACCCCAGTGTAAAGATTAACAGTATATTTTGTCCATAAGTCACCAGGAATTTTAAAATTTTATTGTTCAAAACATCTCAAATATAGGATGTTCAGTAAATCACAAAAAAAAAAAAAATTCAAGTACTTGATCTTTAGAAATTATTCAAGTAGAATTAATTAAACAAAGAACTATATATGCTTATCCCAACAATGGAGTAGTTAAAACGACAACATAACTCTAGACATCGAAATTATAGATGAAAAAAAGCACGGAATGTTTATAACAAATTTAAGGGAATGTTAAAGCACAATTTGGATTATAGATTATAGATACAAGAAAATAAGACCTAATCCAAATAATTTAATAGTGTGAGACCTTTGGGTTACAATTCTGTTAACGAAACGTCACACACTATTAAATTATTTGGATTAGAGAGGTCTTATTTTCTTGTAAATATAAGAGAATTTATTCCCAGCCATGGACTACTTCATTCAGCATAATCCATCAGATCTAATATTTGTTAAAGAACTTTTTGCGAGAGAGGTGATATTCAACTTAGATCTGCAAATATTATATTCAACAACTGCTGAAAAAGTCAACTCAGCAACGATCATTATAAAAAAAAATAGCATAAGATTTAATAAGAATTCCTTTTGTGCTGCTATCTCTATTTAATTAGTCATATTGCAAAATTTTATATTCTCCTAAATAACTTTAATGATGCACGTCGAATATTCTCCTACAAAGTAAAGACATTTTACTAAGGCCCCACACACATCATACAGGATTCTCCTGAACATAATGATAAGAAGAAAGTAGCTTTCATGGGATTCATCTAGTCTGTCGAGTCATTGTTACGGAAGTTCTATCTCTGTACATTGAACTCGGCACCGAGGAATACAGTGAGTGGATGGACAGCCAATCCAAGAGTAAAAAAAAAATCTGTTTCCTTCTTAAGAGAGGTGCATTCAAATATATATAAATAAAGGGGGAAACGGCATTTCCTCATCGTGCAACTAAAAGTTGCTGATGGCTTGCGTCTGCACGATAAGAAGATGCTTTTTTTTCTTAATTTATGCACCTTATCCCAATACAATATCACATTTGTACTATTTTTCATATATAAATAAGTTACTAATCCAATTTATATTTTCTTTTTGCATATTATTCTATATATGTCTTCTGTATTTAGATATATGGTACCTTGAGAAAAAAAATCGAAATGAATTCTTAGCCGCGAGATAGCTCTCTCGGCAGAGGTAGATCACCGAGTAAATAACTCTCTGCCACAAGTGATTTGTTTAATGGATATTTAGACTGATGGTGAAGCTCAATTTGATTATCTAGTCTGATAATTGGAGATATTTATCTTTGAAGAACATTAAGATCTGAACAAAACCTTAGCCACGAGGATCCGGTAGAGTTGACAAGTATGTGAGCAAAGATTTTTGAGAAGTCCGTAAAGGTCGCCACCGTTGAGAATATTTTCCACTAGCCGAATGACCCGGGCAGCGCCCGTGTTTTACCCGATTGAATGTTTTTATTCAAATACTATTTGTTACAATTATAAATTGGTGCCTTATATAAATGCATATATTAGTTAATAACTATAGCCTATGTGCTTTATCTGTCTATGTACTGTTGGCTTCCGTAGGCGTCTCTTACTGGGAAAAAGAAAGAGAAGATTCCATTTAGTTATTAACTAATATATGCATTTATTTAAGGTGCGACCCGCTCTAACACAATAGTTACAAAAACCAAAAAGCGAGTGGGGGGGGCAAAGGTGGCGTGATCGTAGCCAACCAATAGGAGAGCGCCATTCCAAAAAAAAAAAAAAGCAAACGGTGACAGAGATGAAGAATTATTAAGAACGCATGACGCTCGTAACTGTATATAGAACTAGACGGGTGACCCGGGATTGACCCGTGTGCATATCTACCCGTACAAAAGCTACATACCTATACTTTCGATATTTGCGGACCTATAATGAGGTATTGTTAACAATAGATTATTTAAGGAGCGACCCGCTCCAACACAATAGTTACAAAAACAAAAAAGCGAGTGAGGGGGGGGGGGGCAAAGGTGGTGTGATCGTAGCCAACCAATAGGAGAGCGCCATTCCAAAAAAAAAAAAAAGCAAACGGTGACAGAGATGAAGAATTATTAAGAACGCATGACGCTCGTAACTGTATACAGAATAGTTGTGTCAAGCAAATTAAGGGAAATCCCTGGAATTTTTTATTTTTAATATTTTGAACCAGAACTTTAAAGTTAATTTAATTTCTGTAACTCCAAATGAGAAATGTCCAGATTTCTAGTGTAGTATATAGCTTGGTCTTGGCAGATTCAACAATCCCAAAAATAATAATCCCTTGTGTAATATCATATTTTTATCTCATCGTCTGAGAAATTGATCTTGAATTTGATCTAAAATCGTGTTTTCATCAATTGCCCAAATTGGAGCGGTATGCAGCAATGTTGCCATAAATATTGAGTCTAATAGTTTTATTATTAAAAACACGAGTTTTTTTGCCAAAATTTTCCATACTTCGCTGGTAGCCGCAAGGGCTTTGTCCTTAAAATATGAAGTTACTTGACTATATAGGAGTTGGCTGTTGTGAGAGAGGGGATGGCCAAGATATTCCGACACCCACCGAATATTTACCAGAACACTTTTTGAATCTTCAATCAATCAATCTTCTGATATTTTAATTATCAACATTCTGTATGGTTTGAATGGACAACTATTTCCAGTGGCTCTATAAACTACACACATAATTAAATCTTTGTTTTATTAGATATTCATATTATTCTCAAATATATACATTTCTAAAGTATTATATCAAAGTTTGGTATACTTTCAAGTTCATAAATATTGATATATCCTCTTCAAAATAAATCTCAATAAGCTTTTTTAAAGTTTCACACAACCGACACAATTTTTTTTAATGTTATAAACTTTTATAAAAATATGGAATGTAAGAACTGAGAGTTGGTGCGGAAAAAAAAATGCCAGGGTTCTTTAGAAGTCGAATAGGTTGAAACACTAAGACTTGGCAAGATAAGATTATGGAAGCATTTAGGATGGTCCAATTAAGGTCATGGCTTTTATCTCTTCCTTTTCGTAATCCACCTTCATCAAAACTGTGATAGTTCGCCGCCCCCCACGGTCAGTTGTCGCCAACATGGCTGGTGCACGTCCAGGACAACATTGTCTCCTGTTGGGTCAACGTCCTGACTCTCAGTAACCTAACGTATGAAACAATTCGATTCGTCAATGGGTCATCTTCCCATTTTAAATTCAGAATTTTGAAATATTGAATTAGCATTGAGCGGTAGGTGAAGTTGCAAGGTTTCGCCTGTATCTCGATTCACGTATAGGAATACATCCCTATATATAATCATTTTGATATAATAGTTATCTCTATACAATATATGATTTATTATTATTACACTATTGAAGATTCATACACACGGTGTACACGATAGAATTTCTTCTTGAAACTGCTAAATATCTATATTTGATAATAGTTTTACTTGTACTATAGCTTAAAGCTTTGATTGTAATATCGATTTTAAATATTTTGAATATCACCAAAGTACAAAAAGGAATATAGAGAGTAAGAGAAATCATCAAATTTCTGCAATTGTCTTTAAGCTTTATTACTGATATTTATTAATTTGGAGACGAGAGTGAGAAATTTCAAATCCCAATCACATCATGGATTGAACTTAATCCCAACAAAATGGTGAAAAGAATGGAAAATTAAACAAATAGTCTGATTTAAAATTGAAAACAAATTTTGCCTCTATAAATTTACTATCTAAAAGCCCGCGCACGGTCTATAATGCGGGTATAAAGAACAATTTCAGATTTTGTCATTAATGTAGAGTACCACAATGCACAGTATGTCCATCCGTAGTAACAAGGAGTAAGTTGACACAATTGGATAAAAGGAAGACAGAGACTGAGCCTAGCAGAGGTAATATAGAAATCGTCCCAGCAATTTCACAGCAAGGTCCAGTCAGGCGTTGTTACCTGCTCACTGTCCAGTAACTAACTGATTAACTGAAAGCACAGAAGCCTGTTTTCTTGGAATCTTCGCCATAGATAAGGGTCGCTGGAACTTTTCTTATCTCCTTTCCTAAGTCAATATTTTCATCCTGTATGTGTGTACGTTTCTGTTTCTATTTATTTATTGTGTTGAATTCAAATATGTTTACAATAAATATTTACACTAGTGTATTTACACTAATTAATGCTCTCTCTATCAGATTTTATATTACCTATCTATATAGATAATACCGTAACAGAGTTTTCCATTGTAAAGTCCTGAGCTATCTCCTCCGAAGATTCTGAACTACACATAACAATCTATATACCAAAATTTTCGTTATTTTTTTCTTCGTATGATAGGCCTGTTTTTATTTTCCTAATGTTAACAGTTATTTTTATTTTTCAATTTAATCTATTTTACAATCGTAGATTTTTTGCATTTATCATCATCAATTCATTTGTTTTGAAATGCGTAAAAATGTGTTTTGAAATAATATATATTTCTGATTCATTTGATTATGTAAGTACTTTGTTATAGTTTTTCATTTAAATATATAAATTTTTCGAATTGTAGATTGAATTATTACTTTTATTCTATAATAATTATCTTTTATAAGTGTTTGTTATAGTTTTTCATTTGAATTTAGCACAATTTTTGTATCTGGTTATCTTTTTTGGCATCTTTTCATCTCTCTTTGGCATCTTTTTTTTTCTCATTAATAAGACCTAATCCAAATAATTTAATAGTGTGTGACGTTTCAGCAACAGCATCAGACAGAAGAATAAATGAACTAAAGAATAAAATCTCATTTTTTCTTTTGTCTGATGATGGTGGCATTTGGATTAGGTCTTTTTTTTTTTTTATTAATTTGTTATAGTTTTTCATTTGAATTTAGCTCCATTTTTGTGTCTTATTTCTTCTTTATATTAAAACTTAGAATTAAGCTTTGCTTTTTTATATACATGTTTATTACACATTTAGCAATATTTTTTCTTTATATTTGCTCTTATTTACTCTTTTTTTTTTACTCTTTCACAATCAGATTTTGAAAATGGCTAAATGGCTTCACTTCTCCCTATTTGCTTTTGTAGCTTTTCTTATAAAAAAAATATTAGAACTTAGAATTAAGCTTTGCTTTTTTATATACATGTTTGTTACACATTTAGCAATATATATACCAAAATATTTTTTTGAATACTTACCTCTTTTAGTGAATTTTTGTCAGGGGGGCTGCAAAATACTTATGCAGTATTTTGATGCTTTTCCTGTGAAAAGGATAATGAAATTTAAAATTAAGCTTTGCTTTTTTATATACATGTTATTTACACATTTAGCAATATATACACAGAAATATTTTTGGAATATTTAACTTTTTTGGTGAATTTTTGTCAGGGAAGCTATGGACTGCCGTAATCATGCATTATGTTGATGTTCTTCTCATAAAAAAAATATTTGGGTTTGGAATTGGGCTTTGCTTTTTGTATACATGTTTTTTACATATTTAGCAATTTACACACAGAAAAATTTTGGAATATTTAACTTTCTTGGTGAATTTTTGTCAGGGAAGCTATGGACTGCCGTAATCATGCGGCTGCAAAAGTGCCGTACTTATGCAGTATTTTGATGCTTTTCCTGTGAAAAGGATAATGAAATTTAAAATTAAGCTTTGCTTTTTTATATACATGTTATTTACACATTTAGCAATATATACACAGAAATATTTTTGGAATATTTAACTTTTTTGGTGAATTTTTGTCAGGGAAGCTATGGACTGCCGTAATCATGCATTATGTTGATGTTCTTCTCATAAAAAAAATATTTGGGTTTGGAATTGGGCTTTGCTTTTTTGTATACATGTTTTTTACATATTTAGCAATTTACACACAGAAAAATTTTGGAATATTTAACTTTCTTGGTGAATTTTTGTCAGGGAAGCTATGGACTGCCGTAATCATGCAATATGTTGATGTTCTTCTCATAAAAAAAATATTTGGGTTTAGAATTGGGCTTTGCTTTTTTATATACATACTAGCCGAGTGACCCGGGCAACGCCCCGGGTTTACCCGAAGGACCCGCAGGTGAGAAACTATAGAAGAAAAATTTTAACAAATCAGAAAATGAAATTGCAAACAACAGAACTACACTACTTTAAGGACATGAGAGCACATGCACTGTATCACCATACGTGTACCATTTTCAAAGACCCTGCTTAGGATTAAAACTTCTCAGAAGCATAACAATAGTACCAACCTAGAGGTTAACTGGTGTGGATGCATTCCTCTGGGAGTGAGACTATTGAGAAATTCAGTAGGGAGTTATTTTGCTTCTCCGCATTCTAACACTCCAACTGTTAACACTGTGGAAACACTGACTCATGTTTGGTAAGCAATTTCAGGGAAGAAACTATAGACATTGGATTAAATAAATTATTAATTAAATTGCATTAAATAAAAATTATTAGATTTAAATAATAATTATTAGAGTGAAAAAAAAAGAAAGAAATTAACAAATTAGAAAATAAAATTTCGAAAAATACAACTATATTGCAGATAAGATAAGAGGACCTTATTAAAAAATACATAAACAAACTGTAATTCGACACTCGATAATTCGACACTTTCGATAATTCGACACTTTCGATAATTCGACCATTTTAAAAATCAAATTTACAAGGTTGATTGTTGTTTAAATACAACTTTGCTTTTGCATGCATAAACACAGGCTCTTGTAGCAAGAACCCAAATATTATTTATAGTCATAGCAAAAGCCAACTTTAGTGAAAACTGATGCCTCTTCAGAATGAATGGAAGACTGAAATCTGAAGGAGCAGAAGATATGGGTCATTTATACTTTCACCAATGCCTTTAGGATCTTTGCGATGGAACGCGTATGGTGTTTCAGCGCATGTGCTCTCATGTCCTTGAAGCACATATACTGACAGTGCCCAAAGTTGAACACACTGTATAGTGTCTGAAATATCTTTGGCCCCTTCGGATACCAACCTTCGCTTCATTCTAGAGAGGCGTTAGTTTTCATGTCATATCTGTAATATAGTTTTGTTGTTTGCAATTTTCTTTTTTTTTTCCTTTCAAATATGTATCCACTCTGAAATATAGTTTGTAAATTTTTATTCCAATTTATTTTCTTATATATATATGTTTTTTTTTTTTTCATTTCCAAAATATTTATTTATACTTTCACCAATGCCTTTAGGATCTTTGCGATGGAACACATATGGTGTTTCAGCGCATGTGCTCTCATGTCCTTGAAGCACATATACTGACAGTGCCCAAAGTTGAACACACTGTATAGTGTCTGAAATATCTTTGGCCCCTTCGGATACCAACCTTCGCTTCATTCTAGAGAGGCGTTAGTTTTCACTAAGGTTGGCTTTTGCTATGACTATAAATAAGGCTCAAGGCCAAACCTTGGCTACAAGAGCCTGTGTTTACGCACGGACAACTTTATATGTGGCTTTTTCAAGTGTGCGAACATTGGATAGCATACATGTAAAGATGACCCATATCTTCTGCTCCTTCAGATTTCAGTCTTCCATTCATTCTGAAGAGGCATCAGTTTTCACTAAAGTTGGCTTTTGCTATGACTATAAATAATATTTGGGTTCTTGCTACAAGAGCCTGTGTTTATGCATGCAAAAGCAAAGTTGTATTTAAACAACAATCAACCTTGTAAATTTGATTTTTAAAATGGTCGAATTATCGAAAGTGTCGAATTATCGAAAGTGTCGAATTATCGAGTGTCGAATTACAGTTTGTTTATGTATTTTTTAATAAGGTCCTCTTATCTTATCTGCAATATAGTTGTATTTTTCGAAATTTTATTTTCTAATTTGTTAATTTCTTTCTTTTTTTTTTTTCACTCTAATAATATTTATTTAAATCTAATAATTTTTATTTAATGCAATTTAATTAATAATTTATTTAATCCAATGTCTATAGTTTCTTCCCTGAAATTGCTTACCAAATATGAGTCAGTGTTTCCACAGTGTTAACAGTTGGAGTGTTAGAATGCGGAGAAGCAAAATAACTCCCTACTGAATTTCTCAATAGTCTCACTCCCAGAGGAATGCATCCACACCAGTTAACCTCTAGGTTGGTACTATTGTTATGCTTCTGAGAAGTTTTAATCCTAAGCAGGGTCTTTGAAAATGGTACACGTATGGTGATACAGTGCATGTGCTCTCATGTCCTTAAAGTAGTGTAGTTCTGTTGTTTGCAATTTCATTTTCTGATTTGTTAAAATTTTTCTTCTATAGTTTCTCACCTGCGGGTCCTTCGGGTAAACCCGGGGCGTTGCCCGGGTCACTCGGCTAGTATATATATAAACACGTTAATTTTTAATCCGACATTTGTTAAAGCCGTTATGATATGGCCTAAAATTCGAAAATTAAAATTAAGTAAGAATATATTTTTAGTTTTGTGTATGTGGAAATCGTCCGTGTATTTGTCATAATATGGATAAGAAATTTAAAGCAAGCACAGTCTGTCTGGATTGAATACCTTTAAGATTCATTTCAATGAAATAATCTCTTGTATCGATATTCGGAACATTAATCAGGCCTCCAAGGAAAAGTTTCTTTTCAAAACATTTTTATTTTCTAACTTTCGGACACGGACGTTTGTTCCTTGATTTAAATCACTTAACTCTCTTACATCTGCCACTTTGTCTATATAATTTTTTTGAGCTCTGTCGAATAATACATGTAAATTTGTAAATATTTAATTCTAATTTGTTTGTTACCTCTGTAATAGGCGCAAATATTTCCGCCTGGTTGATTAATAAAATAAAATACCACTTGATGAGATAGCAAATAAAGAATATACCGGCCGTAATCCCTGGGTATAACACCGCGGAGAGATTCTAGTAAAACTGTACAACCATCTACTGTTTATTCCGACGTTTCGAATTGTCTCGTCCAAGGTAAGTGAAACTTTCATTCTTGAGGCTTTGATGAATGTCATCCAGAACATGCGCAGCATTCAAGTAAAAAGTTTAATATGATATGTTTTTTCAATTTCATTCGAACAATAATTCCAAAACTTAGAAATATTACTTTTTATGAAATTGATGCGCGCTTAGAGACTCGGCACAGAAGGCGTTGTACACTTGATCATTATGCATTCTCCGTGACATCTCTTGTTGTTTTATCTCAGGTACTCTTTTCTAATAATTTGAATCAAATATTCTGATATTTTATATTTTGTATTCAATAAAATTGTTTTGACGTGAGTGCTTGATCTGCCTGTAAGTATCAAACTGATATTTTCGATTAAGCTCTGACTTTTAACATTTCGTTCTATTTATTCTAACCTTTACAATACGCTGTTTTTACTTCTAACTCTTCAAGTAAACATTCCTTAGGATTTATTTAATTAAAAAGTTTTGAAGGAAAGAGAGATAATATAAAGTATTCCTATATAGCAGGAAAGTAGTATGCAGCCAGCCAGGAAAGAGCATATTTGCCGACTTGAGGAAATATCAGTTCAGTTGGCAGGACCTCGGAATATAGAAGCACGGAATTGTCCTCCAGATCCGGAACACTCCACGCAAAATTGTGACACGGTCTATTTATGATTCAATCCAATATCTGCGAGTTCAATTTTTTTTTTGTATATCAGGTACACATCACCTTTGTTTGGAGTTCTAGATGATCAATTTCAGAATCAATGTGTTCGAACAAGCGTGAAGATACACTAGTGAATTTGGTAGTTACTGACCATGCTTAATTAAATATTATATAACTCTTAATATTTATAATTAAACAACTTGTATGTTATGGTTATAATACACACACACACAAAGCCTTTATTAAGACGTTAGTCTTATACAGATTCTCCGTACAAGGTGCAATAACAGGAAAAGAGTAGAACAGGAAACCATTAGTTCCGCAACTATATACAATTATTAGTAATAAGGAAAAGTAATATTTAATATGAAAGGTCGACGCCATCGCCCCAAGTCTTCAATTTCATAAGCGCGGAGCAGAAATAGGAACTAAGTTATTTATTTCGCCATAAATATAGCATCCAGACACAAAAAGAAGGTCTACTCCAGCACAGCCATCCATATCACCTGCTCCGCAATCTCATCGTCGATAACACGATGGCCCCTCGATGTTTCGTCATCATTCTGAGGTGTAAGAACAATAGCTTCCAAGTTCTCTTTTCTCCCTCTTCACACCTACATCCTTGTAAAAATTATATAGGGCCTGAGCGACTAGTCTACTTGTTTGGGCACTGGTTAACATCGTTTGGATTGACCTAAGTTGGCTGGTGTCTACCGTTGAAAAGAATGTCCTTCTCTCCTCGCTAATATCTTGGCATTCATAGATATAATGAGATAGTTCAGTTTCTATATTTTCTTTGCAGAGATCACAAATCTTATCACCCTCCCTGAAAATGTTTGTATGGTTTTCCTTGAAAAACGAATATAGTATTCTCTGTTGTGCGATATAGCGTTTTACTGGGAATGGAAAGTTGCTAAGTAAATGTTATGGTTATAATATGCCTTAAACAAAAATGTATATTAGCTTTTCGTTCATGTGTGCAATGGATAAATCTTAAGATATCTTGAACCTGTTTGAAGCTTTTAACCTTTACAAAAGCAAAGTACCTGTTTTAAAAATGCTTTGAAAGCGGTTGTGGTTTAAGCTGGGAAGCAGGTGCTTATATTGGAATAAATCGAATCTACATAAAACGATATAAAAGTGTGTATATCATAGTACTAAAGTGAAAATTGAAAAATAGCAGACATATTTTGAATAGCATATTTCATGAAATCTTCGGTTCCACGGAAGAATATGGGGCCAAATATTGAAATATTCATCAGTGTATTCACCGTCGTAACTCCTGCCGTGATGTGAAACTCCCTCTATTCAACACGCCACAAAGGCGATTAAAAATCCAAAAGTCTTGATACTTTTTCTCTTTCTTTATAAAATCATGAGGCTTCCGAGCAATTACTGCCGTACTGGCTTGTCAAGTCGTCGCCACACGAGCGTTTGAAATGTGTGGGACTGTTCCCATAGAAACAGGGCTTCGTGAAGTAACCCGGGCCTTAGTAATTATTTAGTAGTGTATTAATTCTCACTTTGTCCGATATCCTTCCTCTCTTGTGACCGGCCGCAGCGGCTAATTGTTATTTCCCTTTGTTGGGTTGTTAGGTAAATCATTTGGTCAAATGTGTGCTCTTTTGTTTGGTCTTCAATATTTCTCTTTCTTTCAACCTGTGAAATTTTGTTTCTAAACTTGATTCTCTCATTATTTTTATGCATAGTTTCTCTAATCAGAAACAACTCGCCATATTCCTGGTTAGTTATAATTTATAATTATTTCTGAAAAATTGATAGCATCAGACTACGTGGTAAAATCAATACCGAAAAATTGCGTCAAGATTGGGTACTTTGATTTAAAAAATATATTCTCCCTCTCCTCTGGTTTGTTAAAATTATACCCATATCAGGAATTTAAAAAAGATATTGAAATATTTCTCAATAAGTTTCAAGTTTTGACTATAACATATTGTTTTGTCTCCCTCTGCTAAATAATGTTATCGTAATTTTTATTTATCGCCTATAGAAGCATCAAGAATACACTCAAAAGAAATATAAATCAAAATTTATACATTTTAATACAAAAATAAAACCTATTCGAAAACCATTTAAGCCTCATCTATAGATGCCTTATCTAAAGATAAGTCACATCTATATCTTTCACTTTGTGAACAGCCAGGCCTGAACTGACTTCAGCTAAAATGTTACTAAATCTACTGCTTGTTTCCAGAACAAAAGTCTAGTTATAAGAATAAACTCCAATGATCACGAGCGCCCGGCCCCCACGTCGTTGGTACATTGGGGGCCAATTTAAAACTCGGCCTGATTTATCGCCGTGGAAGGCTGCAGCTGAGAACGGCCAATTCATCACAGTCCCACGTCTTATAAATTTATCTCCACCGCCGCGATATCTGCAGCGGTGATTTGCATAATGGAATCACATCATTATTCTGAACGTTATAAATGATACAACTAAACTTTTCGGAGAGAAAATTGATATGTGAGACTGGGCATATAATGATGGCCGTACATTGTAGGTTTAGAGGCCCTAATTATCTGTGATAAGTGGAAAAATCCTTGACGCTAATTGTATCAATAGTTAGATAAGACGAGATAATCACGCTGAGATGACAAATGTTGGGAGGACCTGCTGGCTCAGTAGCGTCCCAGCGGAATTACAACACTTGTGAGCGATTGAAACTCCTCCTTGTAGAAAGAAAAAAATAAATAATTACATCTTTAAAATTTACACATTTTGATATTTTAATGTTGGCGCGCCATATTCACGTTTTACTACTTTGCAGGGGACGCCCCTCTGGCCTATAATCAGCCCGACCACATCTCCAGCTGACCTTTTTGGCTGGCTCGGCCGATTTCCTAACTCCTCTTGTCGGATGTTATGAAATCGCAGCCATCCCTGTACTGATGAGGGCCAGAGCCCCTAATTATGTTATTCAAGTTGTTTTTGTCTGGATTTCGCAAAAACTGGTGTTATGGAACATTCTTTATCACCATTATAACGTCTTGCACTCGGATGATAAACACAAATCCATTGTTTTAATGCATTTAAAACGTTCAATATGTAATATACATATATGTGAGTGCCATGCAGGCGCGCGCAACCTCTTAACATTATAAAGATGCGTTAGGTTCATTGATATTATCAAGTGTGGATTTTATGGTTGTATTCGTTTAGTAATATGGAGATTTGTTTACGATAACCCAAGTTCAAACCTCGTGTATGGAATTAATTTTTACTAAAATTGCCCCCAAGGTCCGATCAATTTTTTCCCATCGGTCCTTTTTACCAATCAATAAAGTCACCACATGACATTCTGCAATTTTGTAAGTGCAAAGTCAAGCTGCTATCTTGCCTGGGTAGAGATACTTGTAGAACAAGCAATTGCAGTCCATCCTTAACAATATTGGATTAAGTAAAAAAATTTAAATAATATAACCACTATATATCATTATTTATAAATAAATAAACAAACGTGACTGGAAGGTCTCATCAAATGGTTTGTGAGAATCCTTGTAATGGAAGCTCGGCTGCACATGTAAACAGGTTGTTGACTGCTAGGCCATCGAAGATCTATGATGTGTCTTGGCTTTCTCCTATAAAAAAATGCATATTTTTGTGGTACAACTTGATTCACATTTCTTTAGAAACTTAAGTGGTTACCTGGTTGTTTAAAATCTTGATGCGGCGAAATTTATTTAAAAGGCACCAGAAGCATCTCTTTCAAAATTACTGTGTGATGCCACGGAAGATTTTTTTAAAAGTTTAGATCAGGGGTAGACAATCTTTTCAGCAGGCGGGCCAGATTTCATAAATAATATATCCTACCGGGTCACGCTCTAAATTTGTATAATTGTTATTTTTGGTGTGATATGTAAAATGTGGAAGTTGACATTTATATTGACTAGCTCCGTGGACCTCGTGCTGAGCACCTTTGGTTTAGAGTATTGGAGCGGCTAATGGTGTTGTCAACACTCAGGACTCGGGATTCAAAGCCGCACACCTTGAACACGTGTTGACAAATCAATAAATTGCTTCTGTGTACCCCGATTCTTGCTAGGTTCAACCTCACCAGAAAATGGAAACAAGTAACCAACTAACACTTTGAGAGGACAAAGTAGAACCGCGTCTACATGTGCAGACATGTGGTATGCTCGCAGTCTAAACACCACCTTGATTACTACGGCCCTGTGTTATCTTTTGGGATAAGCAAACCAACAAAAGCTTAACCATATAAAACCTATTTGATATGAACTATAAAAATTGCTAATAAGGTCTCAACGAAAGATGTTTAACGACCTCAATAATAATTCTCGTATATCTCTCCTTCTGCCATCAAAGACTTGAAGAAGTTTTATTGGTTGGAGAAATTTATGGGCAACGGCACTGCCCTATCACATCTAGCGGTGGTGGATAGATAAGCTTCGAATGAAAATTATACGAAATAAGCCATAACTTGCTGGCAAGGCCAACATTTGCATGCAAATATGCGGGTAATTTATTCCGAATCGGGTTAATCCTTGTCGAGCCATAAAATGTGGGTATTTACTGAACGGCATCAGGCTAGCCGGTCTATATTAATGACCCAGCTGAATACATGCCCCGTATTATGAGCTTTTATTATGTGACCACTAGGTCGAACTGGCCAAGTCAACTACCCGTTTCCTAAATTTGGTACCCACCTAAAATAGCGTTTTCTTAATAAGTTTAAGGCAATATTACGAGATAACTAGAAGCCTTCAAGATATTCTTTCGAGCAGAAAGTGCAAGCAACTCCCAACTAGAGATCAGAAATTTAAAAATAAAAAAGGGCACATAAAATCAGCTTTGATAGATTTCAAGTCCTGGAATCGATTGCCTTTGAGTTTACCGGATTCTTTATCTCCGTGTAGAAGATATAATTGACGTGACCATTCGTCAACTGGTCGTTCCTACATAGCACACTTAGATGGGAAAGATAACCCATATCAGTTTTGTCTTTTTCCGATCATATCGATCAAGGATGATAACTTAGGGGCGTGTTCATTTCATGAATGCCTTCAAGAGCTTCATTTCATGAATGCCTTTACTATATAATATGGAATTGGAATAGGGATGTTTGAAATAATGATACCTATTCAAATAGAATACGGAAAAAATATTATCAGGAGTGTCTTTCTCAGAAATGCTCAATTTAATATTACCTCTTGTACTTTAAAACTGATTGAAAAAAAAAACTTCCTAATAAATATTTCTGCCACACACAGAACAGGTCAAATTACAAACCAACCGTCTAATTATTGTAAAAATATTACGTTCCTTCTTAAACAATCGTCGAATGTGAAGGATGTGAGTTTTTACTTCGACTTCTGTCATCTCTCATGTGATTAGGGCAGAGAGAGGCATTACTCACCACTCTCGTTTTTTCCCATCGTCTTGTTACCATGGCCGATATAATCTGTGGAGGGATGGTTTTTTCTTATAACAAGAAGTCATCATTATAAAAGAAAGTGATATGTACTGAAATTTTTTATAGCCATCTCTACCTCAAATAAATAAAAAAAACAACATCATAATTGAATGCTATAGTAACCTCTCTCGTAAAAATGAATATTGTTTAAACGGTATATTACATCGTCGTACTACTTCAAATAAGAAGTATAGTATTTCTTGATAAGAACGATACAAGGGCAATCAAAACTTCTAGAAAATGAAGTTATAATATCTTATTGCTGTGAGTAAAAATGATCTTCCTTATACATACCTTCTAACATACCTTCTAATTAGCAAAACTGACTCCCTTTGAAATTCTTAGATCGATTAAGAAGAAATCCTATTGTTAAAAAAAAAAAATAATCTCTATACACATATTTTAAAATCAATTTGTATGTGTATGTGAAAATTAGGAATGAATTTAGAAATAAAACTATTAGATACGAATTTTTCTTTACCAAATAAAGCAAACTTCCTACTGACCTTACTGCGATTAGAAACATTGGGAGGGCTTATCAATGGTGAACCGTCGGTTTCTCCACTTGATTATACAGCCTTTTAGAGCTCTATCATTTTATTGGACGATTCCAATAATATATGGTAGAGAAAACTGCCTATAGCGCTGGCAGAGAGTTGTCACATATTTCTCATCGCAGTAGAGAAGCTTGTTTTATTTAAAACAGAAAATTCGCGTGTCTAATAGTTTCATTTCTTATTAATAGATGGCGCGCTATATCTTTAAATTAGGAATTGAACAAATTAATGAGATATAAAAAAAATGAAGTAGGTAAACGGACTCGAACAAATGCAAGTTGCTGCGCTTGGAATAAATTTATTGAGAAAGATGGTGCAAATAATCCAACATTGTTTAGTTTGCATGATCAGAAGAGTCTTTTTCATGACCAAGCTAATTCATGATCTTTACTGCCTATTCACATGTGGCGAAATATGTGTGAGAAATAGTGCCCACAGTCAGTGCTCCTAGAAATGGCCTCTCCATGATGGCTGTCTCGGAGGTCACGCATTGAATCAATTTAAAAACAAACTACTCCATGCCTTTCACTATTTTTGCAACAGTCTTACCCTCCAGTGAATTAAAATAACCCAAAGGGGATTCTGGCATCTTATAATTACAGAGTTGAACCATTTCTACACGTGTGGTGCTCTTACAGTACAAACAGTCGCTTATATGTTGTCAAGAAAGCAACATGACAGCTCTCTGGAGTCCCCCCTGGACCCTTGGAATATTCGACCAAATTCTGGTTCGTTTCCAAGGTGACTAACGTGGCAACGGCACCCATTTTCCAATGAAGAGCAATCAAGATAGAGAACATTGCGACTGCTGTGAAAGAGATGCATGGGGATATCTGAAGCTCTTTATTGGACACGACAACAACAACAGCAAAGCAACAAGAGAAGCTGCCATGATTCACCATTATTTGACGGAGAGCTGAAATAAAATACAGTGGTACCTCGACATACGAGTTTAATTCGTTCCACAACCTTGCTCGTATCTTGAATTACTCGTATCTCGAAGCAAATTTCCCCATACAAAACAATTGAACTACCATTAATCCGTTCCAACCTCCAAAATGTCACCCCAGTTATTTTTGTTACGTGGTTTTAAATAAAAAAAAAACGTATTTATAAATATCAAATATTTATTGCACAAAAACAAAAAAGAGAATGTAAAGAAATAAATTAGATATCCTCACTGGTCTTTGCCTTTTTCGCTACATTTTTAGCCGGCGTTACACTCTTTATCAACTCCTACCGTTTAAGCACAGAACATACAATGGACGTACTACGGCCATACTGCCTCGAGAAGTCAACAACTCGAACACCTTGCTCATATTTTTCTATAATTTCACGTTTTAATTCAATACTCATAATTTTTTTCTTAGCACTTGACTTTTTACAAACTTTCTTCCGATCCATGGTTATAAAAAAATAAATGAACTAAAACTAAATGTAAACGCAACACAAAACGCGAACACAAAACACAACTTATCACAGCGGAAGCACGCTGCTAACTGATCGTGATGGCGCGACTGCGTGTTACTACCTGTTGTGTTTTAACTTTAAAAGCACACAAAAATATAATAAACTTGAATTTGTCTATTCAAGTCTCAAAAAACAAAGTTTTGCATATAGAACAAATAATAATGAAGAAGAAGAAAGAAACATTTTAGGAAAAGCAAAAACAAAACAAAAGTACTGGTCAAAAAGAAACATTTAAAATCACAGATTAATATCTTCAACACTACCGTACCGAACTCGTATCTCGAATTTCGCTCGTAACTAAAAGCAAAAAATCACTTGCTCGTCGTCTCGTATCTCGAAAAACTCGTATGTTGGGGCGCTCGTATGTCGAGGTACCACTGTAAAATTATCCCACCACAGGAGAAGGTCCGTTCTTATCTCCGAACAATGAAGAAATAGAGAAGCTGTGGGGTGGGCCACTTAATTCACGACGGTTTAATCCCGCTCCATTAAGAGAAAGTTGTTTACCGCCATCTCGCTACGGATCATCGTCATAAAACAATTAATTTTCTCTGTATTTTGATCTCCTTGCGAACCTAGTCGTATAGGATTTATTAGAGCGCTCCAGTTTATTTCAGTGGCACAATGTGGAGTTGGCAACTGGAAATTTCACAATGAAACTTGAAATTTCTGACCGGTCCATTGTTTAACATTCCCCCGCATGCATATTTTTTATTAATACCCCTTCAACCATGAATAGGTCACTTCTTTGTTAGGATATTTAAAAAAAATTTAGAGGAATGATATTCGGGTGCAAGATTACTCTCTCGCTTTTAAAAATTAATTTGATCTATTTTCTCTTTACGCAGAGCGCCAAGTTCTTGGTCGTAAATACGCCGCAACACCAATTTTTGATAAATTCGGAAAAAATCAGATAATATCACATAATTCTGGATGTGTGACCCATATCAGTACAAGGGCAGCTTCTCTTTCGTAACATACTAAGGGATGCGTTAAGAAATCAACCGAAAAAAGAGGTCTCTTATATATTTTACTCATTATATAACCACTAGCCGAATGGCCCGGGCAACGCCCGGGTTTTACCCGATTAAATGCTTTTATTCAAATACTATTCGTTACAATTATAAATTGGCGCCGTGGATATCATTCTTGTATAATATATAAATGAGTTTTAAAAATTGTAAAAAAAAATGCATAGGCCGGGAATCGAACCCGGGCCGCCCGCATGGCAGGCGAGCATTTTACCACTGAACTACCGATGCTTATAAGAAATGGCCATATTTGGGTATTTATTCCATTCACAAAAGCAAACGGTGACAGAATTAAGAATTGATTGATGACTCTCTGATACTTTATAATTTAATTTTATTACGCTTCGTAAAATTTACAAAATAATTTTAATTATCCTAGAGAAGTGTGGATTATTTTTGTGCAACTAGTGTTTATTGTGATGGCTTGTCATTATGGAAACGTGTGTGAACTTGTAGTTTTCTAGTCCGTAGAAGAAGCAAAACCAGTGAAATATTCGCGGTATAAGCTACGCGGCGCCAAGGTTGAAAGAGATGCAATTAAAACGAGATGAATAGATCGCGCGTGATGAAATCACTTAGCCCACCTTGGCACGACACCTAAGCAACACCCTCTAAATTCCATTTGTCTACGGCTCCTTTATTTCCTGAATACATCGCTCGCCATGTCTTGGACAGCTATTTAAAGCTCTGCTTATAGCAAGCATTGTGGACAATTTGTAAAAAGATAACAATGGCAAATTTTCTACGAGAGACCATGGTCTAAATAACATGGCTACACTCTATCCTGGTATCTACTGGAGATTAATTTAATAAAATCAATATTTCTAGGGCTGAGTTTCTTGTACAACTTTTTATTTCTCAAGATTTCCGACTTCTCGGCCCATCGACGGGAGTATCACACTAACTGAACACCGGCGTGAGGGGGATAAATATTTATATAAAAATTCTCATTTAATTTACATATTTAAAAACTATATATATGATATATTAAGAGAAATTTATATATTTAAAGTATTTGAATATTAATTTATTGAATTGTATACCCGAGTTGGCGAATCTCCATGTTTGTAGCAGCTGCAAGGAAAACGGCTGAAGTTTATAGGCTGCGAGGAAACTAGGAGGGAGATATCGTAATGAAGAAATGGACGCCAAATAAAATATTTGGGGTTCGCTAAATATATAGTCGCGGAGATAAATAGGCAAATCAAGATTAAAGTAATGCTTGTATACTGCTCTGACCCGAGAAATTTTGCCAACATTTTTAAACCTAAAATGGCATTTGAATTCAAGAGAGAGCGACCACACAACATGTCATTAGAAGGGAGGGGGAATCTTGCCCCACCCACGGAAGTAAACTCAGACGTGAAGCACACTCGAAAGAACCGAGAAGACACCAGAAGTTGGTTGACCGGGTGGGAAGTGGGTCAAGCGGACCTCTTTGAACCTGGACACAAAAGGATGACAGTCGAGAACGGCTAAATTTAAGTTGCAGCTACCACATAATAGTTAACAATTGGTGCTCCTTGAAGATTCCAGTCGCGTCCTCCACTTTACCTGGCACCCGACTGAACGGTCACGCTAAGTATAGATATGCTCAAGAGATAATTCCTCTCCATTTTGAATACAACAATTAATATGCAAAAGAGAAAAGAAAAAGTAAGAAAAAAAGGAGGTCAGGTAGTGATATATATATTGTTCATCCCCCTGATCGCTCAATTGAGCATTCTAGACGATGGAGCGCTATCTAGAGGAATAAATATTAACTGAACGTTGATCTAAGTTTATTCCATAATATTGACTTCCAATTTATTGGTTAATCAAGAAAAGCCAATCAGGTGCGTGTTTCGGGCTGTTGGCCCGCAGGGTACATAATAATAATAATAAATATATTAATCATATTTGCATAGATTCGTATGCAGCAGTATGAGCGTTTGATAAAATATGATAATCCAATCGGGCTACATCAGTACATCAGACTCTACCCCCCACCACACACGTCCTGGAATCCCTTTTCCTGTAAAATTTCAAAATGGACATTGACTAAGATATAAGCAGCTCTTTGAAAAAAATTAAGACATATTTTCAGAACACCCCCCGTACCATCCTCCAAATTTAAAATAACCCACACACTAAATATTTGAATAATAAAAAGCTTATATTGGATACAACAGTACACGACGACATCCGGCGAGAGAAGTGTGACGAGAAGGTGCTAGCAGCCCTGCAGATTTGAGGTATGTTTCTAAATGCTCAGGGTTACTAATTTTGTACATATATAAAATATTTTTCTTCCTAAAAGTTAAATATATACGTTATATATAGATGTTTACATATCTGGAGTGAAAGGGGCACACACCCCTCAAACAACGTAGAAAATGATGCCTATGGCAGAAGGGGTCTGGGCAGGGAATTTTGTCAATTTTCTGGTCGTCAGGTTTGAACCAGTGTACCAAATTTCAGACTTCTAGGTGCCCTTTAAGTATATTCAAAATTGATTACAATATTTGTGGACAGACAGACATGGAAGGAAGTTAAATAAAAGATTCTTAAAAGGTAGCAGTTTCTCTACATTCACTAATTTTAATTTCCCAGGAGAAAGATGCATAAGACTAAAATATTTTGATGATGTTTGGTGTGATTATTTACTATTAAATATAGAAGATAGAGAAATAGCTATTTTGTGATATTTTCGACCCAAGTTGTCACCAAATCTGTCACTTCACATCTGGCCTCCATCCCCCCGACAGGCCCCCTCTTCTCCACCTCTATATAAATCTATGTATGGATCCTCTCCGTTGGCGCTCTCTTTGCTGAGAGTGCTAGTTGATCACACTTAAGTACTTTCCGTCCCAGAAATAGCTGAATTTCTAGAGTATTCTTCATACAAATCTCTCTATACTCTATATGCACAGGTAATTGCATTAACAGAGTACGCTAATTCCTCACGAGCCATCATCTCATGAGAAAACCTCCGCGGAGGACCACCTTTAAGAAATCCTCTAAAATGTGTTCATTTATTTCCAAATAAAGACAAGAGAATAATAGAAAAGAATTAAAAATAATTAAAATTTTCAAGTTCCCATGTCTTGCCATTCTACACAGGTTGCAATGGCAAGTTTCTTTTCAAGTAATTTAGTGTTTTTTTTTTTTTTTCATGACCCTATATGAGGAAACCAAATATTGACGTATGTTGCTATTGAGGAAACATATATATCTTCTTCTTTCTTCCTATCCAATATATTATGTAGTAGTTATGGTGTGTCCGAACTCAGTTTTTTTCTTAGCTGGTACCCATGATGCTACCGTGGCCTGCCATTTCTGACAAATCAATGTTTGGTGTCGGCTTGATATGAATTTGGCATTCTTTTGATGGAAGAGAGAGAATTGCCTTTTAAAGAACATTTTACTATATGAAAAGTTCTCTAATAAATAATTCTAGAACAATTTCCAAAAGAGAGCACACTAATTAGCAAAACAATACTTGAAATACAAATCCCAGACTATCATGTCGAGATAATCAACCTCTGTACCTAACGTCGACAATATTTTCTCACTTAGACGACAAACAATTTTATTGACTGCATTCAATGTCGGGAAATATTTTGTAATATTTTAGTGTCTTCTCAGCACTATGGAAATAGAGGAAGTGGTATGCTAATGGATGTATGAGGTCAACTGTGGATAAAGTAATATACATAGTTGGAATATAAACACACTCCAATTTCTATATTTAAAGCCAGTATAAGGAACCAGAAGATCCAAATCCTAATTCCCATTAGGTTGTAGATGACCATCCTAGCCATACCCACGGATATTGTCTCTACAGGGTTTGTAGATCAGAATAGGTACTCTGTACCTTGCTACCATCCCCACTCGAGATTTGACAACAAACAATTTGTATATAGCTTTGAATAAAATATATTTTAAAATAAAAATTGGTTCAAAAATCCGAATTGCTCTTAAATGTGGTATTAGGATTTATTTCCGTCCTTCTACTTGAATTATATTGGGACCGGACCACCTTGGTGGTCTTAAACGCGGTAGTCTTTAAATCAACTGCACTTATCTCCCTTAAAATGTTTTATGAAAATCGAATAAAAAAAAGTTTATTTTCCGCTAATATAGGTTGAAGATGTAGTTCCCCTCCTTTTACCTTACATTTAGCGAAAACTAGTAAAATTAATTGAACCTTTAATAAGGGACTTGTGAATTTTACAGGAAATTGTTTTCGCCTTACTCGCTTATTTATCAAGGAAACCCAGCTAGCTGTAATTATATAGCAATATATATAAAAAAAACGATATAACGTGGTATATATAAATGTTCCCCCCTCACACATCCTGCCTCCGCGCCAAGGTCGCCCTCCTTCCTCCACATCTCGACTGTGATTCCTTGAATTGTCTTCAGATGCCTTGAAATGTCTACGAAGCATTGGAATGACATGCCCTTAACATGTTCATGATAGAACGCTTTTACTTAAACTGTCCTATATATCACACTCGCCTTGAAGTCCCGTTCAGCCTTATTCAAGATATCTCGGTGCGGACACAATCCATATAAAACTTTACCTATATATATCATATACGGCTATAAAGTTTCGAGTCCCATTTCAGCTTAATTTTTTTTCAAATATGGCAGAAATTTGACTACGATGCATTTTATTTAAAAAATTAGTTTTATTGTTTTCTTAAAAAAAAAATTAATGTTTGCTACTCAAATATGTGAACACCCACAAAATGAAGTAGTAACAACAGCTATATCACCCCGAGCTCTAACGGCCTGGTTATAAGGTGTGAGAGGATAATCGGCGCACTAATTCATTCCTTAATCAATTGTAGAAAACTTTGGTATGAAGCTCGATTCAAATCGTCACGGTGCTCGAGAATAAATCTTCAGTCTTTGTGGGAGGTATTTCAAGTTATTCCTCTTACTTCTCCACATTGACGGCATTCTCCCATTCATCTCTGCAAACCTCTCTTCTTGTGGAGATTATTTATTCTGCAGGCATTGAGTCACATAATGTTACCCGGAGTGAGGGAATTTTAGAGATCAATGTAAAAAACACGGTAGCGAATAAAAATACTTGAAAACATCTTCAGGTAGTTATTTTATTTAGAAAATTGCACACACGTGACACATTACATATTTGAGTGAGGTGTAGGGGTGAGGTAGCTTCTATGTAGAGGGTGGTTCACCGGAGAGCATCAAAAGCGATGATCTTGTTGGCTGAGTCTAAAATATCAACCTGTACCGTGGCCATAAGGACCCCAGAGAAGGGGATCCCATATGTTCTGGATGGATTAAGTTTGTCATGTTGGGATGGCCATGCGCTGAGTTGTTTGTTCCTAAGATTCTCTCCTCAATACGAGGTATGATTACCGTCCTGTATGATGGAATTATGTATATAGTTGTGAGCATTCACAGTTCCACGTTGAAAGACATACTGTACCGCTACCTAAAAAGTTATCACTCTAGACCCCGATGCGGCCTCTTCCAAATGGTTTATTTTCCAGGATGTTTGAGAGATGATAACGTGCTACCTCCTCCGTAAACACGTCTGCTATCATTCTGAAAACTCGGCTCCCAATCATTCTTTTCACTGAAACGATCATCTATTGCATTAGGGTAGAGATGTTATTGATTTAACATCCTTCCTATGTGACTATTAGAAATGTTTCTTCATTCAAATTTTCTACATTACATTTTGTGGAGATGCTGGGTAGATTAGGGAAGACAAATTGAAGATCGCCGAGAAGACCTTGAGTACTATGATCTACATTTTCCGAGACTGGTTCCAGGATTCCACCACCGTGTCGAAGTCAAGACTTCCCTACAAGAAGAAAAACGATATACCGTTTGACGATACGACGCCGAAGCCGCTCTTACCCCTCGTTGCTCGATAATGTTCAAAGGTATTGCTATTATATTAATCTTCGATACAAAAATCACACAACAATGGCAAAATTACGTTATTTTATGGGATATAAAAGGCATTAATTAGTGTGCTTATTATTACGTAGTCAAACAAACCTAGCGAGAATTCCATCGTCCCTCCAAATAAAACTTCCCCTGCTGATAGATCCGGGAGAGCTAAGTACTTTCCTTATCCGTTTTATTGCCCTACGACCCAGCTACTTAGCTAGCTGCACCTGCAATCTCACAGAATCTCTTTCAGGATCGCACACATTTCTGAACAAAATGTGAAGAGCCAATTCTATTCAAGCCGACTTCTTGATTAATAAACTTTGTTTTTGTGACTGTCTTCCCACAGATTGAATGTGCGCTCGGGCGTGTCTTCTCGGGGTCACGGCCATCTCCTCTTTGTTCTAACACTGGCCTCGCATGGAAGCTGTAGTTTGGGATGATCATGATAGCAACAGGGATTTAAGATTCAACCCTGAGTTGTTTTGCTATCGCCTTATATCTATCAGTCGATCCCTTTTTCCATCAAAGACGTTGAGACCTACACGATGTGTCTTCTCCACTCCTCCCTTCTTCTTGAGAGTCGGGTTTGCTGTCTGAAAGGTAGGATCTCTCTGAAAAAAATTATTGTGGCCATCCGCTTAGTTCTTATTCCTTGTATATTTCACGACTTTCTAAAAACAGCCTCGCACTTATTAAGAATATATTTTCTGATATCGCTTTTCTTTCTCTCTTTTTACCTTTTGGTACATTCGCATCAATAATACAATTTTGTACAGCACTACTATTTTGGCAAATTTTGAAGTCAGTAATATAGCTTTTCGAAATTAAAGGTTATTTCAAAAGTTGCTTAAAGAATTAAATAAAACAGGTTATATATGAAAACGCTAATCTAGAACACAGTGGCTGAACACACAATATCTGGAAATATATATAATTTCAAAGATAACTATCTAATATGGTTTCCACTTTCTCTCATCTTTAAGAACCAAAATATGTGTCAATATGTATGTTTAATAAATAAGCGAACAACACTTCAAAACATCTTAGCTTTATTTATGTTGAAAAACTAATACATTTTCTTCAAATATTACATTTATACATAACTGCCATTTTTTCCCATTTAGCACAAAACATGAATTGTTATTCTCCATAGCGAAGGATATCAGGTATCGATTTTTATAGACCAAAACGATCCCTTTTTATTAATTCCCATTTTATATTTAGGGACGAAAGGTAATTTGGGGATAGTTCAGGTGAATGGGGGGGGGGGGCTGTTGAATAACAGAATCTTACATAGGCTTAACCACACACAACAAGGAGGTATTAAATCTTTGCAGAACACCCTGAGACAACAATGTATGGCGTCGCTTAAAGCGTAACGTGTCTCCACCTTTACATAATGATTATAACAATTCTGATCTTTCCGTTTTACTCAAAGCTAGATAACCCACTATTGTTAGTCCACAGTTCCCGTCCGTATAGCAATGTTTACCCCGTCCCTGTATTCTATGTAAATTTATACCGAGCCGGCCATCTTCCTGGTACGATGAGACAAAAGCCTATCGCCCTCCCATCAGGGGTCAACAAACATTTATCTCGCAGCGTAATTAAAGTCAGGTTATTATAACAACAACTACACATATCCGGTGGATTGGGATTCAAGACGTCGGCTGCCCGATTGTCCATTGTCACAGCACCGTCTTCGCGACAGACCAGAAAGCTTCTAATTGTGAGGGGATACATTGATTAGGGTTCTTAAGAATGTGTTTAAGATGAAATTATTTTCTGTGCCTATTTTTTATCTTAAAAATATGAAGATTAATTTCTACAATATAACTAGGCGGTAGTGGAAACCGGCTGGGATGACCTAGCTGATATCTGCTGTGAATTATTTATATTTAACATTCAAATGTTTGTGTCCTTCTACCGAAGTGATAGCAGGTATTCATTTATTCGAAAATAAAACTATATATATACTGCGATTTATTTTTAATTATTTTTTCTTTTATTGTCTTTTGTTATTTTTTAATTGCAGAACTTGTACGTAGATAAAATGTTCCTTACATATATATTTGGTTTTCCGTTTACCACTTAAGCATCCTTTTGTATACACGGTAGTTGAGATCTAACAAAGCAATTAGATAATTCCCTTTATGCCGACTGAAAACATTAAGATTTGATTGGTTCAGTCATTATTATAACAAACTCACATTGCTACAGTGATAGAGAGATTGTGGTCCAAACAATTCTGTACTTAAAACTAGGAGAATAACTTTATTTCAACATGCTCGGCCTCAGATGGATACAAATAAAGAATTAGGGGGGGGGGGATAATTTACAACAGAATATAGCAACTTTCTCCTGGCTGATTAATAGGTGAACTATCTAAATGATGCCACCACATTCAGAGCTCATTCTGTAAATTGGAAGAGTTCCGCGACCTGAAACCAAACTGTATCTTTGAAAATTGAAGGAATATTTCATTAAGATTCCATTTTAATAATTGTTCTTTCAAATTTTGTAATTTTAATGCGCCTTTTTGCTCTTTCGTGCGAAAAATATTTATTGTTATTTAGTTATATCAAACAGCGCTATAAATCATTATTATATTATAGTTATGATTATCAGCTATATCAGAACGATATCAAAGTATATTGCAGTTTAAAGTAAATATCTAATTACAGTGAGAGAGGACAATTTCACCCAATGGACAAAAATGACGGCAATCAGAGTTGAGCAAATCAATCTAAATGTAATTGTTTAGTTCGGTACTGAAAGGTGAAAACTGTCATGAGGATCTGGAGATTAAAAAAAAAAAAAGAAATAAAAATTCCTTCATCACCAATGATTTTAAATAATATTGATGCCATTCGAGTATTTTTTACGAGAAGCCGATTTGAAAAGTGTTTATCAAAAAAAGGAACAATACTAAAATACCACATTAATCTCAAAATGCTCAGAATTCACGCGACAACCATCGTGATGGCGTGCTCTGCACTAAACGAGGGCGTCCAATTGTGTGCACTCCATCCATCGGAGGACGGACGACAAAGGTCACCCATTAGATTAGGTCGAGCTGTGCGCGACGATAAACCGAAGCCCCCGGGACCGTCGCCACACTTAGCCCGGACTGCCGGGTTTATGGATCCAACTTTCTTGGGATTGGACCTCGTTAGCTTCAGTTAACCTGCGGGAATTGCTGTCCTCCAGTATAAACACAGCCAGAATCTCTCTAATGAAGTCTTTAGCGTGATTAAAAAAAGGAATTATTATTATTATTTTTTTTTTTTGGACTTAAAACATTAAATAACTTTGCCGGCAAACAGAATATAAGAAATATTAGGAGGGCTTAGCTACAAAACAGATGGTGCTGAATGTTCTGTTTTATCAGATGTTTGAACTTGGTCTCCACACACATACAAAATTTTCAATTCTTGCTTTTCTAGGAAACAAAGATTATCTTGACAGCAAAGGAAATTAGTCATTACCCTTTTCTAAGGTATCATAATAATATATTTCTATAAATTAATGACTTGTGTGACCTAGATACGAGAATAAATGGCTTCTAAAATCCCTGTAAAAGTTTTAAGAAAGGGTTGTTTTAATTAGAAATTCTTCAGGGAAAAAACCTAATTTATCAATGTACAACTCCGATCGCGTGGAAGTTGCACTTCGAAGTGAATCTGGAAATATTTCATACCTGAGCCATTCAACATGCCAGATTGAAGAAAATTATACCTAAAAGCTCATATTCCTTGAGTTACCCAATGTAATTTGAGGAAGATATTTTCCATTTCGCCTGACCATTGTGGTTATTCTCGCCCAAACTAAGGGACAGACTTTCAAACTGGCTGGAGTTCCCCTTCAGCGTTCAGTCATGACATGTTATTTTGTCGAAAATCGCCAAGTAACATAACTTGAGACAAAAAATATGCCCCGACTCACTTCAAGAAGTAAGTTACGATCGAAGTTGGCACGTTGATAGCGCCTTGAAGAATTCCCTATAAGAACAACCCGTCCTTAAAACATTTGCAGGATTGTTGAAGTCATTTTATGTCCGCTTCACATCGAACCGTTGACAAAGTCCGAGTTCGAATATAAACTAGGGATTCGGCTCGAATCACGGCTTCCGCGTTGTAAACCCATGGCAACAGTCTGGTAGGTATAGTTATATATATTTACATATTATATATCAAATTTGTATGTATGAACATGGCTCAGCATCGTTCGGCTCTTCCGAGTGGAGCACAAACCAAACTTAGAAATTTCTATATCACTCTCTCTCTGTATGACAACTCCACAATTTTGCAGTGGTGGTGCTAAGATTCTATCTACACTAGATATTACACAAAAGGGTCCAAGAGTGGGTCAAGAAAAGAGCTGATTTTTCTGTATATAAAGACATTTCAGATATATAGCCAGTACACAAACCGCATTTTCTTGTCCATTATTTTTTTTTATTATTATTTTATTTCGTAAATTTACATTCAACAAAATGACCAGATGATATTGCGGCCTGCACACTAAAAAAATGCTATCGGAAAGAGATAAATCACTACATGTTTGAAGTGGTATTATACTGATTAGAGAAATGTGAAATCAAATAAGGAAGATTGGAGGCAAGTGTGACATGTAGCAATTTGAAGAAGAATAAAGTAAATTGACAGAGATAACATTTAGAATGGAAACTTAAATCGCTAGAAGATTTAGAAAGAGAGATTAAAATTATTTGATTTCAAGGTGGTTGTATCTCTCCATACATTTAAATAAAAATGACATAATAAATCGAGGTTTGATATTCTACTCCGCCAAAACTACTGAATGTAGGCTATTCAATATGGTAATGTTAATATATCAAAAACCAATTTACTGAAATTCTACTTTTTTCTACAAGAAGCAGCATTGGAAAGGCCAATAAATAACTTTTTTTGCACTTTTTCGCACATTTTGGAAATTATTCAACTGGTCAGGCGCCTGAACAAACCTTGGCTTAAATGTAGCATCGGGATAATACCCGAGCGGGTCCATTCGTCTAGTAGGGTTATATATTAGATTGAACAAACGATTGGGTACCGATTATTTAAGTGAAATTAGAAAGTGTAGAAGAAATTTGTTAATATACACTGTAGAGCAGTGATTCTCAACCAATGTGCCGCGGTAATTTTGTGTGCCGCGAAATTCTAAAAATGTGCCGCCGAATTTTAGTCATATGATTATGTTCACGTTTGTATTGGTTTTTCTTTTTTTATTTTTCATTTTTTTACTTTTTAAAATAACGAAATTAGCAAATTGAATGTTAGAGATGTATATTACTTATATTTTGCATAGAAATATTGATACATAATTTGAATTTTCTTGCATTCAAGTTAGCAAAAGTGTGCCGCGAAATTCTAAAATTGTGCCGCCAAATTTTCAAATCTTTAAAATAATGCCGCAACAAAAAAAAGGTTGAGAATCACTGCTGTAGAGGATGAGCTGTTTGCTTCATTAAGTTTTAAGAGGAGTTCTTTCCGGAAGAATAATTTAAAAAATGATAGAAACTAAAGGATTACTATGACCATATTGCCACATGGAAATTAGGAAAGACAAACTTCAGGATGACACAGCAATTTAGAGCAAATACAAATTATGAATGATAAAAAAAAGATAAGCAATGAGAGGATTTTACAAAATAGCAAAATATAAACATCAAAAATGATACTCTGTTAATGAAATAATAAATACCTTGCTACAATATAGTTGAGGAATAAAACAACCGGTTGACATCCACAAATCTTGCTTTCATCAAAACGCAAGTAAATATGAAGATTCGTGTAAGTACTTAGTACTGCCAGAGTTGTACTGGGGAGTGATATAAAACAAGCACAACAATCCTGGTTATTATTTAAAGTGGATATGTAACGACGACATTTGAAGTCTCCGAGTAGAACCCCAATATTGTGATATAGTTCCTCTATCGACACTGTACAAGTCGCCAGCCATGTGTAGCCACAGTCGTTCCATCCGAGTGCCCTGCGGGACAAAAGATGGCCGTTGTAGAAAATGATTTATGATACGGTACATCAAAAATACATTTCACATTCATTTCTTTTGAAAAAAAAAAACTCTTGCTTTCCTTTGACCTATTTCTTAATGGTACTTCATATTTCTGGGATGTTGCTGCTAAACGTGGAGGAAAGTCCCCTCCAGAATACTAACCTACCGTAATAGAGATTCGCTCGGCTGTAAAAGTGAAACATGGGTGAAAGCGTGCGTCGTTTGGTGTCCACGGCGGCTACTGGGTTGGCTAGAGGAATTATTCTGAACACCGCTGGAAATTTGGAACCAGTCTTTAGTGATCTTTACCTATATGCTTTAAGAATCTTATTAAAAATAATATTGTTATTAATGACTTAATTTAGGGTTTAGAATCCATATCTTTGCGTTTGTATTACACTCTTATGTAGTAGTTCTTTAATACTTATTAAAATTTGTGTTGAAAAAACCACCGGTCTAAGACATTTTTCACGAATTTTACCGGTCCGAAGCCAAAAAAAATATTGTAAACGCTGGTGTAAAGAGTTTGCAGGACTCGAGGGGCTTTTATAAACTGCTTTAAGACAATTGTTTTTATAGAAAGTTATTTCCACATAAAGACCACGTTAAAATGGGCTGGTAAAATTAGTTGAAAGAATTTGACGTATTTACTAGTTATGGGATAATTCCAGCACAAAGTGAGCAAAAGAGATAAAATTTGATAACAACTGATTCATACAGTTCACTGCCCATCTACAAAGATTTGCTAAATGTTTCAGAATCTATTAGCACTGAACACAATAAAATTATAATTGAAAATATTACAAATTTGAGAAATAACTAGTGAAATTAGGATAACTTAAAAAGATTAAATGCAACACATTTCTTTAAATCTATGTAGTTTTTTTTTTTATTATTCCTAGTACACGTGATACAGGCCATGATAATTATGGTGGGTAGAAGTTGGCGAATGTTTTTACTGTAAGTGCACCATATGTCTACATATGTGAAAAGAAGTTCGACTTTGCACTTACAAATGTGCCAGAGCCCCGTTTGGTTACTTGCACTCGCTGGTGGGTTTGGACATTTGCAAGAATCGGGGGCCATTAGAGCATTTTTCAATTAGAAAAAAAGTGCCCAATGCGGGATTCTATTCCGGATCGTAGCGGTCGAAAACCAATGGTTTAGAAGAGCCTTCCACTGACCCCCAATTTCTGTAGTAATACAAGTGTTTGTGAAGAAAGGCTGAGTCGGCGATCTTGCACAAATAATGTCTTTCTCCTATCGAATCCTTATTAACCCTATATTACATACAAATGATATTTGGCCTGTGGTAAGAATCAGTTTTAGAACACCTTGCTAACAATGGGGAGTGTAAGGGAAAATGGCCTTCGTCTCTTATCAACGCCACCTGTTAAACGATCGTACAATCCTATTCAGATATTCCAAGTACTTATTATCTCCGTTTTTAACCCTTCTACGCCTCTATGTGTAGTATTCTAGGATACCAACTGATGAATTCGTGATCTCTCTGTCTTTTACGTTGAAGATATCTGAATAAATCGCTCGAATTGCCATCCCAAATATTTTGCTTTTTTTTTTTAACTAAAAAAAATTTGAATAAATTTATTTTTAAAATAAGATAATTTTTTTCCCTCACGATGAGTTTCCTTTTATTATACCACGCAAGCTTCCAAGCGTGAAAATAGCTTTCTGCAGGTTTATATCACAGTCAAGAACTATGAGAATTGTTTATAAATAGGTTTATACCATTTGTAGCATGCATATGGACTGCTTAAAACTTATAAGATATTCAAAAGCATTCAAATATGGTTATTTACATAACTAAGAGATTTACTATGTATTTAATAAGATATAAGGGAGAATATTATAAATATTTCTTTAGGGAAATTAGAGTTAATGAAATGTGCTAATTAAATAGGTCTATTTTCTTCGAAATTAGGTGCTGGTTTATCTGAATATTTCTATTCATGCTCTATTGTAATTATTAATAATTGACAATATGACCCAGAATAAGTATATTGCTACGGCGTTTTATGGTTTCCACAAGTCCATATCTCAGAAGAAGGCCAAGTGACACTCACTCCTCACTCTCTTACTGCTACTCTTTTTGTGTTGTTTTTCTTGCTTCCCTCTTTCTCTTTCTTGTTTTTTTTTTTTTCTTTTTTTTTTCTTTTTCTTCTGTATACATCGTTATTTCCTTTGTCTCACTGCTTTGTTCTTATGCATACCTCTGGTGAATCCTGTATAGGGTCAGTGACCCTAAATAAAGGCTTTTTGTTGTTTGTTGTTGTTGTAATTATTAGACAAAAGTAAATTTCGGTATTTGTTTGTAATATTAAAAGGGGCCGAGATATTGAAGGGGTCTGGTCTAAGAAGTAGGCTGGTGAATCATAGAACGCTGGTCTGTGTTTTTAAACCCTAGTTTATACTTCAGGATTGTAAGATAAACCTATCGAATTTACTTGAAAGTTTGTGTAGCTAAATAAAAAAGAAACTTGCATTGTATTTTTAAAATGTTTTGCAATATTTACCTGATAGAAATTATTTTATCTGACAAGAGAAGGAGATTTAATCATAAATCTTTCTAAAAAAACATCACTCTATTCATAGAGAGCATACTTTCAATAAAAGGTGTATTTTGTATCTATATTAAATATTATTTTGAATTCAATATTTTCTATTGATCCAAAATACGCCTCGTTTATCGAGAATCTTTGTGCTGAGGCTTCTAATTTCTTTAAAAGTTCTAAGATTCGCGACAAACGAGGCGCATTTTGGATCAATAGGAAATATTAAATTCAAAATAATATTTCATGCAGATACACTTAATATCACCCGATGATGTGTGTTGAGGCTTCTAATTTCTTTGAAGGATCCAAGTGTTGCATTTTCTCTCTCACCACCTGAACCTACCTATTCAGTTCAACGACAGTTTGCAGGCTTCCTCTTCCTATGGATTACTTAGCTCACACAGCAAATTATTATCTTAAATATCTCTAAGGTGGAAACCACAAGAGCCACGCACCATGGCAAGCTGGCGGTTGTTTGTCCGTTCCTCTGACGGATGAAAGCCGATGATCCAAGACCAGACAAAGGACAAAGGGCACAGCTGGAGTGACAGCCGGTGACAGAGTCTCTCTCACAGTCTAGGTCGGGAGACGTCATCTCTATAACAATGGACGTCTACAATTTTCCTTGGTATTCTTTCTCTGAACGTCATTGGCTGGATAGCCATAGAATGCACGTTGCTATGTGCCTATAGTTTATAAAGAAAGCGTTTCTAAAGCTCTATGATTCAAGACACGCTATTATGTATATAGACCACACACGAGAGGGGTGGAATTCAAAATTTTAAATAAATTAATCTGAAAATAGCCTCCTAGATTGTTTTAATTTCTCTAAGTCCACTAATAGATGTCTGTAGAATCATTAGTCCAGCATTGAGAAAGTGAATCTGTTCCATTCTCTGCCCAGCTCGGCCTCGCACAGAGGATCTTCAAAATTATATACATCTCTCTTTCTCTTAATGTACGTTTCAACAAATATTTAATAAATTTGTTCATTCTTACATTTTTACTTATTCTCGTGTATTCATGTATTGCATATATTCCATAAATAATTTTCAGAAAGTAATCTTAAGATTCATTCCCGCTCTGTACCTCTCAGAAGAGGGCTATTTACTTTGACTTTTCTTAAGTGCTCAAGAAAAATTATTCCTCCACTATAAATATAGATTTTTTTTAAATTCGATATTTAGCAATCTATTCTTATCGGTTCAGTGATTCATCGCTGCACACAACAGACGTATTATGTATTATGATACAGTTAAAATTTTCCAGAAAGAAATTGAAGGAACCAAGAAAAAATTGTCATTGAAAAAGTCTCGTCATTTATATATATTGTGTTTAATTTTAGAGAGTTGAAACTAAAAAAAGTATACTTGATTAAAATGAACCTACTTTAGGAGAGTGATTGCTTCTGGAAGAAGGCGAAGGACAGGTTTGTCTGATCACTAGAATCTACGATTGTGAGATCCTGGAAGTGAAAGGGCGGAGCCAGAGATCTGCATCATCTCTTCTAAGGATGCAAATCCCTAAGGATTTCTAGATTCTAAAAAGATTTAATCATCCTAATAGGCCGTTTCCAAAACCAAACCTACAAAATAAATGAGGGCAGAAACTATTTAGGAATTGGTTTAACTTCTCCCTAGTTCGACGAATAAAGTTTTTATTAATAATAAAATTACAGTAATTCGTTTTCTGTTTGAAAAATAAAATGAACATCGGAGTTTTTGCAGAGGTTAATTTATCTAGAAGATTTCTCTGAGAAGTTTTTTTTACTAAACTCTAAAGGTTCTATTAATGTTTGAGAGAGAATGGGTTAATTTGAACCGTATACTTAACGAAATTTCAAACACGGTATATTATCACACTTGGATTCATATTCTTTCTTTTTTTTTTTTGCTTATCCCTAGTACACGTGGTACAGGCCATGATAATCATGGTGGGTAGAAGTAGGCGACTGCTTTTACAGTAAGTGCACCACATGTCTACACATGTGAAAAGCAGTTCGACTTTGCACTTACAAATGTGCCAGGCCTCGTTTAGTTACTTATAATCGCTCTTGGGGTTGGACTTTTGCAAGAATCGGGGGCCATTGGAGCATTTTTTATTATATTTTTTTAAATCAGAAAAAAAAGTGCCCAATGCGGGATTTGATTCCGGGACGTAGCGGTCGAAAACCAACGGTTTAGACCATCCTTCCACCGACCCCCTTTTATTCTATTCTATTTATGAATGCATAGAAGTTCTGTTAAGTAATAATTTACAACCTATATGTAAATAAAGGCGATCCCACTTGAATGATATGACTTTCTCCTGGGTAGAGGACGATTGGAGAAAGCTATGGACTCTTTAGCTCTGACGTTTGCATGCATCTCTGAAAAATTTGCACGAATGCAACATTAAATAGCTAATTATTCTATTTAAAATATTTTTTCTCTATATAAATATATAAATTTTAAGAATTAGTAATTAAAATAAATTTGAAATGTTTGGTTTTACAAGATTCTCACTTTCTTTGCGCTAAGAAATCGTGTTATCTAAAAATGCGGGAGTTCCGCGACTGCTCTTTTTAAACACGGCGAGATAGCAAGATAGACTTTTGTGGATATCATTTTTAACGTGGTCTTTGGAGTTGCAAAAATATCATTTTTATAATGTAGTCTTTGGAGTTGCAAAAATATATTTTTTCCAAATGTCTTTGGAGTTACAAAAATATTTTTTTCCAAATGTCTTTGGAGTTACAAAAATATCGTTTTTATAATGTGGTCTTTTGTTCGAAAATAAATTTATATATAACTAAAGATATGTAAATATATAATTCAACAATAAAATCTTATAAAAGGGATGGTAAAACCGACCTAAAAAAAAAAGAGTTCAGACTAAGTACCAGAAATACTTGATCAAATATTGAGGGCAGAGATGACACCTGGTACGCCACAATGTCAACATGTGCGGCAGAAATAGCACATGTGACACTTGTATTGCCATCTCTCCAACAATGAGCACAGAAAGGTTTCCAATATTTGGCAGAGATATCGCCATTTATATTTTAGAAAATGATCCCTCTTTTCACACTCTAATAGTACATGTTATTTTATTTTCGTTCATATATGTTATTTGCGTTCTAAAATTCCAACAATTTTATCAAATGTTTAACTTTACAAACCTATATATATATACGACTCTCAATAGTTATATTTTAGCATTATTAATTGACTCTCAATGTACTGACTTAGGGAAACAAAAAATAATGAAAGTGTTAACAGTTGCTTGTAATTGATTTATTTCTTTGAATTTTGACCCACATGTGTGTGTGTGTGTTATTTATTACCCATAATAATATAATTTTAAAATTTATTACAGGTTGGAGCAGGTGACCTAACTTTTTGACAGAGAGAGACAATAAAATAAATACACATTTTAATATATCAATTAGTTATTGCTTTTGATCCATAGCCATGCTCGTGCAAAGTGAACAGTACAACTGTATGCAGCAGCATATTGATAAATAATCGAACAGCCGTTGCGCCCGCGTGGTGGCAGAAGCCCCAAGTGTAACTGCCACAAACCACTGCTAATGAGGATAGTAGCGAAAAAGAGGGAACACCCACAATTTGAGGGGGGGGCACTTGCATCGATTACAGGGTAAATGTGTCAAAGAATTTGTCAAAAATTTTATGGTGAAGATTGATAGGGTCCCTGGGAAGAGCACGAAAGCCATCGCCAAGAAGATGTGCATTGACCATATGACAATTGCCAGATGTGTCCATGAAGACCGTGGTCTCAAGTAACACATCCTTCGGAAAGGTCAGTTTCTGGACTGAGAATATGGAGGATAATAGAAGAGGAAAGGCGGCTGCTCTCCTGAACAACCTGAAGCACGACTTATCTGTTCTTCCCAGATGAAACAACTTTGACCAGGACCAAAAGTTGAACCTAAGAAATGATTTTAGGGTCTTTAAAGGCCCACAGAGATATCTGCCGTGATACACACGAGGTTTCCGGCCTTGAATGGGCATGGTGGCAGCATGAAAGGATTTATGTATTCCAACAGAATTCGGATCCGGCCTACAAGGCAAGGAGACACAGGCATGGCTGACGTACCCAGCCACTGATATTTGACCCCAGACGGCAACCCTCTCGACTACTATGTATGGGGCGTTGTTGAGATGGATGTCACCACCACGTCATCCAGTCTGTCAAGGATGTGGTTCAAACAGTGATGACCTGAATAACAAGGTCTTCGTCGCCAAGGTGTGTGCCTACTTTCACACTGGCCTCGAGTCTGTCGTATCTTACAATGGAAACTAATAAATGTATAGATTTAAGTACTACTGATTTTAATTTCGATATAATTGGGGTTCTTTACAATTGACCCTTTTACCTGCTCTCCACACTGCGGTATTTGATGCGTTTCATATATAGTTTTTTTTTCAATATTCTATTATATTCTAAATGAAATGATACATCGCGCTCCGTTTCTGTATGTGTGTGTGCCCGAGTGAAATATTTCCTACCAATGTTATTTTGACACACAGAAAGGTTTATTATTATTATTAATGATATAAATGCCAGATCTCTGAGAAAACCAGGGAGGATGCCGGAGAGATGCAGGTCACCGCCATAGACAGTTGGAGGGCCATGGTGGAACTCGGAGATATCTGGAGAACGACCTTGAACACAGGACAGGGAAACCTGCAACAATAATAATGTAGATATAAGTGCCTCTACCTCCTTTTGTTCCCATTATAAATAGATAAAGCACATTAAATATGATAACTATTCACTTTTTAGCATGTATGAAATAGTGGAAAATAAACTGATTACTACTATTATTATTATTATTATTGGTGGTGGTGGTTTTAGCGGTAGTAGTGCTAATATGAATTTTCATTGTTGTATCATCATCATATTCCAAGGTCGTATCTCTGACTCCTTCCAGAGTTAACTCGATATTGTTTTAAAATTTCCTTCGGAATTGTCGAACGATATGGAAACGTATGCGAAACAAGCACCCAAAACATATTTCATTTTTACAACATAGAGATGCCAAAAACCTTTCGCAATAAGTTTCTTCATTAAAAACTTAAACCGCAATTTTCCTATATCTGAACATAGAGATGCCAAATGCTAAAAGTGAATTATTCGAGCGTTTACAATTTAGATGTTCAAATATTTTATAATTCAAGTTGTGTTCAATTTTGTGATATATATATATAGTGCGCTACACGTCCTCGAAGACAATTTGTCCCTCCCGCCAGGTGTATGATCAGACCATCCGGCCGGCCCATAGCGCAGAACGTCGGCAGTTGACGCTACAATACCTCGACAGTATTCCACGATCATTATAGACCATATCTACGACTTTTCTACTCCGAAGAAAGAAGAGAATTAAGCTACTACAGAACAATGTTGAATTGTAAGATCCCAGATACGCCAGCTTTCAGACAGCTGATCTCTATCGTGGAAATTATTGGACCGTAAGATGATTAACGGACTCTGTCTTTTTCTCTTCACCCCCATCTATGTCCAACCATTATTCCCACACGAATAAATTACTTGGCAGATTTTACAATTTTCAGAGAGAGAGAGGATAAAATTAGATCGGAACCTTTCGATATTTGTGGAGTGTATTATTTGGCGATCAAAATAATCCACGTTCTTAATCAGACAAATATAAATATGTTGAAATATTGTTTTGAAGGAGAATAAGAGCATGGTAAACTCGATGGTGGCAAAGATGGGCTTGAATACTCCTACCTAACTCTTGGAACAAACTCCTTACGATATAAAAATATAAACTATTCATAAGGCCATTTCAAATAAAGCAATGTTCTACTGCCCTTACTGCAAAAATACACCAGTTTAGAGGACCTGCCATCAGTGGTGAAACTCCCAGCGGTTTCGCCAGTTTAATCTACCATACCGCGCTTATATAATTTATCGGGAGGTTTTGATTTTATATCCGGTACTGAAGAGTAACTCTTTGTAAAGGAATTTTAAGTCAACTATGAACACAAGCTTATAATTTTAACTGAAATATGGGCACAAGCTATATAAGATATAAGAGAAAAACAGCCCAATACAATATTAGGTCAGTGTTGTAGTTTAAACTGGCGAAACCGCTGGGAGAGTTCACCACTGATGATTCCTGTAAATAATTTTATTATTGTAGTAAGGCCTGTAAAAATTGTTTTGTTTTATTGTGAAAAGAAACGGGTGTCATATAAATAGTATATATTTTCAAATACAGACGTCACCTTGTTTAAATCATTCCTACTTTATAATATAGTCCATCCAGTGGCTACCTGCTAGCCCAGCCCGTATCACTACTTCCTTCAGCCCTCGGTTCCACTTCATCGTGGGAAGTGCCGAGGGGAACTCCTCTGATAACCAAACCTTCCTTTTCCTCTCTCTCTATTTATAAAATTTACTTTATTAGTAATCCAAGTTTCGCTTTTCAAAGATGTTTCAGCAATTTCCCTCCTGACTTCTTATATCCTGGAATTAATAACTTGGTGGGAAAACCTTTTATAACGAACAAATCTATAGCGACCAAAAGTTTGGGGATCTTCGATGAAAATGTTATGTATCGACACACTTTCTATAAACAGCACTTCTCACAACGAAATGAACGACCTTTAAGGAAAACTAATGTATTTCGATGACACTTATAACGAAAACCTCAACATAACGACTCATATTTTCTTCAATAGCTCTTTATAACACGTTAAATAACCTCCATAACCAACATATTTTAGTCCTTTCAATGAACAATATACAGGGTGATCAA
>CP092875.1:27830087-27929624 GCA_030710605.1 Cordylochernes scorpioides
TCCTGCACATAGCCACTCGCTGTGCTCCATATGATTTTTTTTTTTTAATTGCTTCCATCTGACATAGGAATGCCTGGAATAAACCAGGATGTAACACTTGTCAAGATTGCTCCGATGCCACTCTTCTGTCTAAATGAATCATATTTTAAAATATATTATTCCTTAGAGAGAGAGCCCTCCATCATGTTCTTAATAGCTTATAGACGGGATCTATGTTCAGAAGAAGAAATCGAGTCCAGCTCTTAGATCACCAACTCTCTCAACAAAGGATAGAAGGATATCTCAACTCTTGTTTCCCTAATTTGTATTTTCAACTTCTAATACTCCGTATATTTACTGCGTGTTGAAAGAAACAAGCCAAATTCCTTATATATTATTTAAATAGATTCCCCAAAAGTGAAATGAATAAAAACTTCCGTGATGAGATAAAAAGAATGCCCTTGAAACTTAAATATTTCCTTGAATTTGTAGCATGATTTGAAGCATATAGTATTTATATTTTATAAATATAAATAAAAGTAATAGTTATATATCTTGATAAGGAAAGTTATTTAGCCTGGGTTTGACACACACATAGTGTAAATATAAGTTTTAGGAAACTTGCGCAGCAGATAGGAAGTGGTGGAAACACCGGTAGGAAGTTGAGAAATCCTCGGAGTTTCCCCTTGAACACATGGATCTGAGCATACGACGCTCTGTACACACTCAGCCACGTACATACGTCCACACTTGGTCCTTAAGGTTTACACATTTACACACACTTTGAAGTGCCTTATACTTCACCAAACGGAATTCTCACTCGAGAAAAATAATAAGTTTTATTCAACCCACGTTGGCCATTTACATACATACAAGCCTTTACTAACTAAGTAAAAACACTATATATAGGCATCGTTATTAAATACATGCCAAAACATGATGATGATGATAACTGTACCTAAAATATTATTATTGATTTAGGTTATCACACACACATAGTTCATGTGTACGCATGTATTTACATACAGTTCCTCATTCAGCTATATGTGAAGCCTATTCATTCATGCCACACCTATTTACACCCACACATATTCAATCATGTACAGGCGTATTTACACACACTTACTCCTCCAAGTACCCACGAGGACACCCACATTCATTCAGATACAGGTCTATGTATTCACACTTAATATAACATACAAGTATATGAATAGAATACTTAACTTTCTTTATAATTAATTTACAATTTTCTAATTTAAAGTTAATAGTTAATTTGATGAGAGTATAGCAAAATACACAAAGAAAGTTGAACCAAATAAATATTTAATAAAGTTTTATAGCTTTGAACGTGCTCATCTTTAGAGAACCCACATTCTCTCTTTCCTTTCGCATCGATTTTCGACAGTCAACGACCTGGGATCGAATCCCGCACTGGGCACCTTTTTGGAAGAAAAATATATCAATGACCCCCGATTCCTACAAAACCCCACCAGCGAATGCGAGTAACCAAACGGGGCTCTGGAACATTTGGAAGTATAAAAGTTTGACCGCTTTCTACGTGTGTTGACACGTGGTGAGCTTGAAGCAGTCGCTAAATACCTACCATGATTATTATAGTCTGCACCATGTTTACTCGGAACAAGTAAAAACCTAAGCCATATCACAATTTAATCTATCTAGATAATCAGAATGTTTACAACATAGTGTCTGTCGGCAATATTGTGCAAAATCCAACAATGGAAGCTAAAACTTTTTTGTACAAAGGATAGAGGCAACTGTCTGAAAAAAAAATTTTAAATATCAAAAATTATATATATAAATAGTAGGTATTTAAAATATGTATATAATAACGTGTATATAAAAATATATTTATTATTAAATTGTTAAGTGATAATCCTGTTGAAGGACTAACAAGTCCGAAAGCTTGAAAATAAAAAGTTGTACAAGAAACTTAACCCTGGAAACTTCATTTATTTTATAATATACGTATATATTCATTTCTCCCTTTAAATTTCCAGCCATAAAACATTTTCAGGACAGAGTTTGGCCATATTCCCCAGGCAAGGGCTAAAACCATATATAGGATGGAACGTGATCAGGTAGGATCGGGCAACTTCCTGGACAGAAGGGGCTCCAGGTTTACCGGAAGTTTTGGGAAGCAAGCAATCCTAAACCCACAATTTACCCAAATCCCGGACTTCAGTATAATGCTCGGGGCGCAAAAAATGTGTGCAGAAAGTTGCGAAGGTAAATTAAAGGTTGCTTGCTGATAGCTCCATGACTGCTCATCCCTTGATGCCACTTCCTTCCTGATGAAGACGGTAACGCAGGGTGGATCACGTATTGGGGAGGAAACTAGAAGATGACCTGAGTGACCAGCGTCTAGATGAGCTTATAATAAATATACCTGTAGTAGAGCACAGTTGTAGAGTAATTAGGAGTTAGTAACAACACCAGTAAAGTAGTAATTTAGTAGTAGCTTAGTTGCTAGTTTTAGTAGTTAGAAGTATTTTCAATCAATCAATATACCTTTATTAAGATCTAAATACGATGATGTTTTTCATCATATGATAAAACAAATCAAAGGTGGAATAATAGCTATAAAATAAATAATCAAATTTTACTTGATTATAAATAACAATAGTAATAAATATCTTGGATCAAGAAATTGAAAATTCAAAATGAAAATATGACAAATAAAGCTGTTCAAGTTGCTCGAAGCAAAACTACACAAGAATTTAATAAGAGCTAAAACAAAACCTAAATATAAATATTTTTCAATTGTCTCTTCTTTCCAATAAATAACGAACCTACTTCTAACATATTTCAATATATCGCAAGCAAGGTGAAAGAGACAAAAAAAAGTTTTCTAAAATCACAAAATTAATTTTAAAAATATATAAATTCCAGAAAACAATAATTTAAAAGACACCAAGTGAAGAAGAAATAAAATCCCGAATTAAATTGAAAATAATGAATAAAAATATAACTCATATTGCAAACTTTTATATTCTCCTAAATAACTTTAATGATGCACGTCGAATATTTTCCTACAAAGTAAAGACATTTTATTAAGGCCCCACACACATCATACAGGATTCTCCTGAACATAATGATAAGAAGAAAGTAGCTTCCATGGGATTCATCTAGTCTGTTGAGTCATTGTTACGGAAGTTCTATCTCTGTACATTGAACTCGGCACCGAGGAATACAGTGAGTGGATGGCCAGCCAATCCAAGAGTAAAAATAAAATTTGTTTCCTTCTTAAGAGAGGTGCATTCAAATATATATAAATAAAGGGGAAAACGGCATTTCCTCATCGTGCAACTAAAAGTTGCTGATGGCTTGCGTCTGCACGATAAGAAGATGCTTTTTTTTTCTTAATTGATGCACCTTATCCCAATACAATATCACATTTGTACTATTTTTCATATATAAATAAGTTACTAATCCAATTTATATTTTCTTTTTGCATATTATTCTATATATGTCTTCTGTATTTAGATATATGGTACCTTGAGAAAAAAAAATCGAAAAGAATTCTTAGCCGCGAGATAGCTCTCTCGGCAGGGGTAGATCACCGAGTATATAACTCTCTGCCACAAGTGATTTGTTTAATGGATATTTAGACTGATGGTGAAGCTCAATTTGATTATCTAGTCTGATAATTGGAGATATTTATCTTTGAAGAACATTAAGATCTGAACAAAACCTTAGCCACGAGGATCCGGTAGAGTTGACAAGTATGTGAGCAAAGATTTTTGAGAAGTCCGTAAAGGTCGCCACCGTTGAGAATATTTTCCACTAGCCGAATGACCCGGGCAACGCCCGTGTTTTACCCGATTGAATGTTTTTATTCAAATACTATTTGTTACAATTATAAATTGGCGCCTTAAATAAATGCATATATTAGTTAATAACTATAGCCTATGTGCTTTATCTGTCTATGTACTGTTGGCTTCCGTAGGCGTCTCTTACTGGGAAAAAAGAAAGAGAGGATTCCATTTAGTTATTATAACTAATATATAATAACGAATAGATTCAAAAAGGATAAGTTTCTTTATTTGAAAAATCAATTCGAGCTTTCGGGCGCAAGCTGCCCTTTTCGATTTTTTTTCTCAAGGTACCATATATCTAAATACAGAAGACATATATAGAATAATATGCAAAAAGAAAATATAAATTGGATTAGTAACTTATTTATATATGAAAAATATATGCATTTATTTAAGGTGCGACCCGCTCCAACACAATAGTTACAAAAACCAAAAAGCGAGTGGGGGGCGCCATTCCAAAAAAAAGCAAACGGTGACAGAGATGAAGAATTATTAAGAACGCATGGCGCTCGTAACTGTATATAGAATAGTTGTGTCAAGCAAATTAAGGAAAATCCCTGGAATTTTTTATTTTTAATATTTTGAACCAGAACTTTAAAGTTAATTTAATTTCTGTAACTCCAAATGAGAAATGTCCAGATTTCTAGTGTAGTATAAAGCCTGGTCTTGGCAGATTCAACAATCTCAAAAATAATAATCCCTTGTGTAATATCATATTTTTATCTCATCGTCTGAGAAATTGATCTTGAAATTGATCTAAAATAGTGTTTTCATCAATTGGCCAAATTGGAACGGTATGCAGCAATGTTGCCATAAATATTGAGTCTAATAGTTTTATTATTAAAAACACGAGTTTTTTGCCAAAATTTTCCATACTTCGCTGGTAGCCGCAAGGGCTTTGTCCTTAAAATATGAAGTTACTTGACTATATAGGAGTTGGCGGTTGTGAGAGAGGGGATGGCCAAGATATTCCGACACCCACCGAATATTTACCAGAACACTTTTTAAATCTTCAATCAATCAATCTTCTGATATTTTAATTATCAATATTCTGTATGGTTTGAACGGACAACTATTTCCAGTGGCTATAAACTACACACATAATTAAATCTTTGTTTTATTAGATATTCATATTATTCTCAAATATATACATTTCTAAAGTATTATATCAAAGTTTGGTATACTTTCAAGTTCATAAATATTGATATATCCTCTTCAAAATAAATCTCAATAAGCTTTTTTAAAGTTTCACACAACCGACACAATTTTTTTAATGTTATAAACTTTTTATAAAAATATGGGAATATAAGAACTGAGAGTTGGTGCGAAAAAAAAAATGCCAGAGTTCTTTAGAAGTCGAATAGGTTGAAACACTAAGACTTGGCAAGATAAGATTATGGAAGCATTTAGGATGGTCCAATTAAGGTCATGGCTTTTATCTCTTCCTTTTCGTAATCCACCGTCATCAAAACTGTAATAGTTCGCCGCCCCCCACGGTCAGTTGTCGCCAACATGGCTGGTGCACGTCCAGGACAACTTTGTCTCCTGTTGGGTCAACGTCCTGACTCTCAGTAACCTAACGTATGAAACAATTCGATTCGTCAATGGGTCATCTTCCCATTTTAAATTCAGAATTTTAAAATATTGAATTAGCATTGAGCGGTATGTGAAGTTGTCGTTTGCAAGGTTTCGCCTGTATCTCGATTCACGTATAGGAATACATCCCTATATATATATATATGTAATAATATGTTGAAATTCTGGTTGACTCTTGTAGTACCTCGTCGACTCTCTGTAATAAGGTGATGCAACCGAGGGTCAAACCTGTAGTAACCGCGAGGGACAGTCAGGGCGTGGAGAGTTTTCCAGTACCTCTCTGCACCTTGTAGGATCTTTAACAGTTCTCACAGGGAACAGGCAGTCGTGGTCGAGGCAGAGTGGAAAAGCTTGGGAATGTCCACACACAAAAAACGAAGCGACACAGTTGTAGAAGGAATGTTCCTTGAATAGATAAAAAGTCGAGCCAAGAGCAAGATGGAGCTAGAGTAGATTTCTTACTGTTTTACATGGTCGATGAGTTGGTCCTTGGAGACGATAAGGGGTGACGCTGACCGAACGACTCACTGGAAGACTGACTGCCTGTTGCTAACCGGGCCTTTTATACTACCTCTCCGACAAAGAGAATTGCATCACGGCACGTGTCGCTGTTACTCGAGACTGGCGCCTATCTGTCGGCTACCACTTTATTTTTAGAAGTTACTTTGTGATTCAATCTTGCTCTTAACTCAGCTTTTAATCCATTATATAGTTTTATTTATTCATCCTCAGTACATTACATATGGTGATGCAAGGACACATGTCAATTATGCGTATAATTATTTATAGATGTATTTCTATATACAACATAACAATCTTGTTATAAGTGTTATATATAGGGTTGTTGGTTTAAATTATCATATATATATATATATATATATATATATATATATATATAATAATTTTGATATAATAGTTATCTCTATACAATATATGATTTATTATTATTACACTATTGAAGATTCATACACACGGTGTACACGATAGAATTTCTTCTTGAAACTGCTAAATATCTATTTGATAATAGTTTTACTTGTACTATAGCTTAAAGCTTTGATTGTAATATCGATTTTAAATATTTTGAATATCACCAAAGTACAAAAAGGAATATAGAGAGTAAGAGAAATCATCAAATTTCTGCAATTGTCTTTAAGCTTTATTACTGATATTTATTAATTTGGAGACGAGGGTGAGAAATTTCAAATCCCAATCACATCATGGATTGAACTTAATCACAATAAAATGATGAAAAGAATGGAAAATTAAACAAATAGTCTGATTTAAAATTGAAAACAAATTTTGCCTCTATAAATTTACTATCTAAAAGCCCGCGCACGGTCTATAATGCGGGTATAAAGAACAATTTCAGATTTTGTCATTAATGTAGAGTACCACAATGCACAGTATGTCCATCCGTAGTAACAAGGAGTAAGTTGACACAATTGGATAAAAGGAAGACAGAGACTGAGCCTAGCAGAGGTAATATAGAAATCGTCCCAGCAATTTCACAGCAAGGTCCAGTCAGGCGTTGTTACCTGCTCACTGTCCAGTAACTAACTGATTAACTGAAAGCACAGAAGCCTGTTTTCTTGGAATCTTCGCCATAGATAAGGGTCGCTGGAACTTTTCTTATCTCCTTTCCTGAGTCAATATTTTCATCTTGTATGTGTGTGAGTTTCTGTTTCTATTTATTTATTGTGTTGAATTCAAATATGTTTACAATAAATATTTACACTAGTGTATTTACACTAATTAATGCTCTCGCTCTCTATCAGATTTTATATTACCTACTAGCCGAATGACCCGGGCAACGTCCGAGTTTTACCCGATTAAATGTTTTAATTAAATACTATTCGTTAGGGATCATTTACGGAAAGTATTAAGATAAACTCGGGAGTCCTCCAGGGAGAACCACTTTCCCCACTGCTATTTATATTATTTATCACGGACTTAATCGAAATTTATAATAACTCAGACCTGCCGAGCGTAAATTTGCCAGAATTTGGAGATATCCATTTATTGCTGTACGCCGACGACATAGCAATTATAGGTGAGTCCAGGATGAACCTCCAAAAGAAGATCAAAATACTGAAAGAATATCTCGATGAGAACTTAATGACACTAAATGAGTCCAAGTCAAAGATTATGGTGTTCCGTAATGGAGGTAAACCCTCAAATAAGGATAGATGGTTCTGGAATGATAAACCCATAACAATAACTTCAAGATATACATACTTGGGATTCCCTCTGACACCAACAATAACAACTACTCACCCGGCAAATTACTTTAAAGGAAAAGCACTTACAGCAATTAACGCCACACACCCAATATTAATAAAATCAAAAGCAAAGTCAATAAATTTATCAATCAAACTCTTTGATACAATAGTGAGAGCTGTCCTGATGTATGCCGCTCCATTGTGGGCAACAGAGCATAAAGACTTACTGGACAATATACAAGACATATTTATCCGTAGGTTCCTGAATCTGCCCAGATACACTCCAGGTTACCTAATCAGATTAGAAACCGGTTGTATCTCATTGAGTGTAACAGCCTTAAAATTAACCCTGAAGTATTGGCTGCGGGTGTTGAATATGAGCAGTGACAGATTGCCACGTATATGTTTTAATAGAACACGGGAACTGTCTAATGCTTCGGGCACACCCATCGGTTTCATTAAGAAGCTCACCAATCTGCTTAACAATAATGGATCCCCTGCACTTGTTTCCTGTGATGACCCTGAAACGCTGAGGAGCGCGATTACAGGGCTCTTAAAAACAGCGGCAGACCAATCTATACAAAACGACCTTACAAGAATGGATAAATCTAAGCTATACTCTCACTACAAAGACATTCACATATCTTTCATGACGGAGGGATACCTTTTAGGGGATTTTCCTTTCCCGGTTGTAAGACTACTCGCACAAGTTAGAATACTTTCAAGTTTTTTTAGAGAAAACCACACCAAGATGCTCTGCGGTGAGGACCCGACTTGTACCTTCTGTAATTCAAAACTAAAAAATGAAATCACTCACTATATTTTTGATTGCTCTGCTCTGAAAGAAGAAAGAAGAACCCTTATGCTCAAAACTGGGCAACTCTGTGCTTCACTTCCATCAATAATTGACAATATGACCCAGAATAAGTATATTGCTACGGCGTTTTATGGTTTCCACAAGTCCATATCTCAGAAGAAGGCCAAGTGATACTCACTCCTCACTTTCTTACTGCTACTCTTTTTGTGTTGATTTCTTGCTTCCCTCTTTCTTATTATTATTATTATTTTTTCCTTTTCTTGTTTTTTTGTTTTTTTTTTCTTTCTCTTTTTACTCTGTATATATCGTTATTTCCTTTGTCTCACTGCTTTGTTCTTATGCATACCTCTGGTGAATCCTGTATAGGGTCAGTGACCCTAAATAAAGGCTTTTTTGTTGTTGTTGTAAATACTATTCGTTACAATTATAAATTGGCGGCGTGGATGTCACTCTTGTGAAACGTCCCGCTCCCAACTTTGTGTCTGAGAAGCGATATTTTTATAGAAAGATGATCTGGCTTTTGTTTTCTGCTCGAATGAATGTTTTTCTGTTAGAATTTTGTTCCTGCGTACAAAATAATGAGCTGGTTTCACCCGTGGTCTCCGCTTTTTGGAATTTTTCCCGATATAATTTTGTATCTGATAATCTTACATGATACAGCAATATCGTCATCATCATTTTCTGACTAATAATATATAGTTTCAATAATTGATTTATATATTTTTTAAAATAGCCTATCGTCTTCCCCGTATTTTTTTACCCATGTATGGAAATTTTGGTTTGAATTAGTGAACTACTGCGAATTTGTATACCGGACATACAAACCAACAAACAAACAAACAAACATACAAACATTCATTTTTATATATATAGATATAGAAGAAGAAGATATAATATAAATGAGTTTTAAAAATTGTTTAAAAAAAATGCATCGGCCGGGAATCGAACCCTGGCCGCCCGCGTGGCAGGCGAGCATTCTACCACTGAACCACCGATGCTTTAAAAAAAATGGCCATATTTAGGTATTCATTCCATTCCGGATTAGTCCGCGTAAAAAAAAAAGTTCTTCAAATGAAAAAAAGAAATAGCCAAAAATACTAATCAAAATGCAGCCGAAAATTTTCCTCAGGTTTATAAAAAGCGACATGCAAAATTTGGTACCAATTGGTTCAGTAGTTTTTGAGTTTATCGCGAAACAGACAGACAGACAGAAATTGACTTTTATATAGATATATAGAGATATATATAAACACGTTAATTTTTAATCCGACATTTGTTAAAGCCGTTATGATATGGCCTAAAATTCGAAAATTAAGATTAAGTAAGAATATATTTTTAGTTTTGTGTATGTGGAAATCGTCCCTGTATTTGTCATAATATGGATAAGAAATTTAAAGCAAGCACAGTCTGTCTGAAGTGAATACCTTTAAGATTCATTTCAATGAGATAATCTCTTGTATCGATATTGAGAACATTAATCAGGCCTCCAGGGAAAAGTGTCTTTTCAAAACATTTTTATTTTCTAACTTTCGGACACGGACGCCCTTCTACAGAAGAAAACTTGGTATAAAACCTGATTAATTTTACTCAAAACCTATTAGATAATAAAATGAAATTTTTCAATTTTGAATTCAGTACTGAGAAGTAAAAGACAATTGAAGTCGTTAGTGATAGATAGTGTCAGAAAGAAGAAAAGCCGAAATTTGACTTTAAACCAAAACTCTATAGTTTCTAATATCACCAAAGTGTGGCCTGAATTTTCAAATTTTTATATGTGCAAAATACCACATGATGTTTACTAAGGAAAATATTTACTACAATAATTGGAAAATAAAAAGCTATTATTATGAATCATTTGTATCAATCAATTCACCCGACCTCGAAATTAACCCTATCCTACAGTCTCCCCCAAAACATAGACTAAAATCAAGGAAGCCGATATGGTCCAGAGGAAACCAACTTCTCTCCCAAAATTTTAATATCTCAGAAGCATGGACAAATTCCTGGATCAGCTCCGATATCCCAAACAAGAACCTCATCACAAGCCCAAGTGTCAAGATCCCAGGTTTTTCCCTCCCTCGACGAGAATGGGTGCTTCTAAACCGCTTTAGGACAGGTCAGGGAAGGTGTGCAGAGCTGATGAAGATATGGGGCTACACCAAAGATCCAAATTGTGCCTGCAACGTCCCACAATCAATGTCCCATATACTAGATGACTGCCCGCTGTACAAATTCAATGGAGGAATCTCCAATCTCCATTCTGTCACCCCGGAAGCCCTGAACTGGCTGAAGGCCTTGCCTCTCAGACTTTAATGACCGATATGTCCTCACTTCTTTTTTCTAGATTTAATTCATTTTGTCTCCTCTCTAATTGTAAATACGCTGCTGTATCACCTCATAAGCATAAATAAATAAATAAATTCATAATGCCAATTATACAATTTGCACTATTTTTCCAAACAGAATTCCTACACAGTTCCATCCAAATTTTATAGTCACTTAATTTGTCACATCACATGGATAATTCCAGAAATACATAAAAGAGGTCTATCAGAAACACCAGATTGTTCCTGCGGAGAAACTGGACAAACTGCTCTTCACCTTATCTACGACTGTCCGAACTTTGTTGAAGTGAGACATCGTTTGTTCCCTGATTTAAATCATTTAACTCTTTTACATCTGCCACTTTGTCTATATAAATTTTTTGAGCTCTGTCGAATAATACATGTAAATTTGTAAATATTTAATTCTAATTTGTTTGTTTCCTGTGTGTAATAGGCGCAAATATTTCAATATCGCGCCTGGTTGATTAATAAAATAAAATACCACTTGATGTGTGAGATAGCAAATAAAGAATAGAATTTAGACCGGCCGTAATCCCTGGGTATAACACCGCGGAGAGATTGAAACATTCTAGTAAAAACATCTACTGTTTATTCCGACGTTTCGAACTGTCTCGTCCAAGGTAAGTGAAACTTTCATTCTTGAGGCTTTGATAAATGTCATCCAGAACGTGCGCAGCATTCAAGTAAAAAGTTTGATATGATATGTTTTTTCAATTTCATTCGAAAAATAATTCCAAAACTTGGAAATATTACTTTTTATGAAATTTATGCGCGCCTAGAGACTCGGCACAGAAGGCGTTGTACACTTGATCATTATGCATTCTCCGTGACATCTCTTGTTGTTTTATCTCAGGTACTCTTTTCTAATAATTTAAATCAAATATTCTGATATTTTATATTTTTTATTCAATAAAATTGTTTTGACGTGAGTGCTTGATCTGCCTGTAAGAATCAAACTGATATTTCGATTAAGCTCTGACTTTTAACATTTCGTTCTATTTATTCTAACCTTTACAATACGCTGTTTTTACTTCTAACTCTTCAAGTAAACATTCCTTAGGATTTATTTAATTAAAAAGTCTTGAAGAAAAGAGAGATAATATAAATTATTCCTATATAGCAGGAAAGTAATATGCAGCCAGCCAGGAAAGAGCATATTTGCCGACTTGAGGAAATATCAGTTCAGTTGGCAGGACCTCGGAATATAGAAGCACGGAATTGTCCTCCAGATCCGGAACACTCCACGCAAAATTGTGACACGGTCTATTTATGATTCAATCCAATATCTGCGAGTTCAATTTTTTTGTATATCAGGTACACATCACCTTTGTTTGGAGTTCTAGATGATCAATTTCAGAATCAATGTGTTCGAACAAGCGTGAAGATACACTAGTGAATTTGGTAGTTACTGACCATGCTTAATTAAATATTATATAACTCTTAATATTTATAACTATACAACTTGTATGTTATGGTTATAATATGCCTTAAACAAAAATGTATATAAGCTTTTCGTTCATGTGTGCAATGGATAAATCTTAAGATATCTTGAACCTGTTTGAAGCTTTTAACCTTTACAAAAGCAAAGTACCTGTTTTAAAAATGCTTTGAAAGCGGTTGTGGTTTAAGCTGGGAAGCAGGTGCTTATATTGGAATAAATCGAATCTACATAAAACGATATAAAAGTGTGTATATCATAGTACTAAAGTGAAAATTGAAAAATAGCAGACATATTTTGAATAGCATATTTCATGAAATCTTCGGTTTCACGGAAGAATATGGGGCCAAATATTGAAATATTCATCAGTGTATTCACCGTCGTAACTCCTGCCGTGATGTGAAACTCCCTCTATTCAACACGCCACAAAGGCGATTAAAAATCCAAAAGTCTTGATACTTTTTCTCTTTCTTTATAAAATCATGAGGCTTCCGAGCAATTACTGCCGTACTGGCTTGTCAAGTCGTCGCCACACGAGCGTTTGAAATGTGTGGGACTGTTCCCATAGAAACAGGGCTTCGTGAAGTAACCCGGGCCTTAGTAATTATTTAGTAGTGTATTAATTCTCACTTTGTCCGATATCCTTCCTCTCTTGTGACCGGCCGCAGCGGCTAATTGTTATTTCCCTTTGTTGGGTTGTTAGGTAAATCATTTGGTCAAATGTGTGCTCTTTTGTTTGGTCTTCAATATTTCTCTTTCTTTCAACCTGTGAAATTTTGTTTATAAACTTGATTCTCTCATTATTTTTATGCATAGTTTCTCTAATCAGAAACAACTCGCCATATTCCTGGTTAGTTATAATTTATAATTATTTCTGAGAAATTAATAGCATCAGACTACGTGGTAAAATCAATACCGAAAAATTGCGTCAAGATTGGGTACTTTGATTTAAAAAATATATTCTCCCTCTCCTCTGGTTTGTTAAAATTATACCCATATCAGGAATTTAAAAAAGATATTGAAATATTTCTCAATAAGTTTCAAGTTTTGCCTATAACATATTGTTTTGTCTTCCTCTGCTAAATAATGTTATCGTAATTTTTATTAATCGCCTATAGAAGCATCAAGAATAAACTCAAAAGAAATATAAATCAAAATTTATACATCTTAATACAAAAATAAAAGCTATTTGAAAACCATTTAAGCCTCATCTATAGATGCCTTATCTAAAGATAAGTCTCATCTATATCTTTCACTTTGTGAACAGCCAGGCCTGAACTGACTTCAGCTAAAATGTTACTAAATCTACTGTTTGTTTCCAGAACAAAAGTCTAGTTATAAGAATAAACTCCAATGATCACGAGCGCCCGGCCCCCACGTCGTTGGTACATTGGGGGCCAATTTAAAACTCGGCCTGATTTATCGCCGTGGAAGGCTGCAGCTGAGAACGGCCAATTCATCACAGTCCCACGTCTTATAAATTTATCTCCACCGCCGCGATATCTGCAGCGGTGATTTGCATAATGGAATCACATCATTATTCTGAACGTTATAAATGATACAACTAAACTTTTCGGAGAGAAAATTGATATGTGAGAGATAGACTGGGCATATAATGATGGCCGTACATTGTAGGTTTAGAAGCCCTAATTATCTGTGAGAAGTGGAAAAATCCTTGACGTTAATTGTATCAATAGTTAGATAAGACGAGATAATCACGCTGAGATGACAAATGTTGGGAGGACCTGCTGGCTCGTCTTAGTAGCGTCCCAGCGGAATTACAACACTTGTGTGCGATTGAAACTCCTCCTTGTAGAAAGAAAAAAATTAAATAATTACATCTTTAAAATTTACACATTTTGATATTTTAATGTTGGCACGCCATATTCACGTTTTACTATTTTGCAGGGGACGCCCCTCAGGCCTATAATCGGCCCGACCACGTCTCCAGCTGACCTTTTTGGCTGGCTCGGCCGATTTCCTAACTCCTCTTGTCGGATGTTATGAAATCCCTGTACTGATGAGGGCCAGAGCCCCTAATTATGTTATTCAAGTTGTTTTTGTCTGGATTTCGCAAAAACTGGTGTTATGGCATATTCTTTATCACCATTATAACGTCTTGCACTCGGATGATAAACACAAATCCATTGTTTCAATGCATTCAAAACGTTCAATATGTAATATACATATATGTGAGTGCCATGCAGGCGCGCGCAACCTCTTAACATTATAAAGATGCGTTAGGTTCATTGACATTATCAAGTGTGGATTTTATGGTTGTATTCGTTTAGTAATATGGAGATTTGTTTACGATAACCCAAGTTCAAACCTCGTGTATGGAATTAATTTTGACTAAAATTGCCCCCAAGGTCCGATCAATTATTTCCCATCGGTCCTTTTTACCAATCAATAAAGTCACCACATGACATTCTGCAATTTTGTAAGTGCAAAGTCAAGCTGCCATCTTACCTGGGTAGACATACTTGTAGAACAAGCAATTGCAGTCCATCCTTAACAATATTGGATTAAGTAAAATTTTTTAAATAATATAACCACTATATATCATTATTTATAAATAAATAAACATGACTGGAAGGTCTCATGAAATGGTTTGTGAGAATCCTTGTAATGGAAGCTCGGCTGCACATGTAAACAGGTTGTTGACTGCTAGGCCATCGAAGATCTATGATGTGTCTTGGCTTTCTCCTATTAAAAAATGCATATTTTTGTGGTACAACTTGATTCACATTTCTTTAGAAACTTAAGTGGTTACCTGGTTGTTTAAAATCTTGATGCGGCGAAATTTATTTAAAAGGCACCAGAAGCATCTCTTTCAAAATTACTGTGTGATGCCACGGAAGATTTTTTAAAAAGTTTAGATCAGGGGTAGACAATATTTTCAGCAGGCGGGCCAGATTTCATAAATAATATATCCTACCGGGTCACGCTCTAAATTTGTATAATTATTATTTTTGGTGTGATATGTAAAATGTGGAAGTTGACATTTATATTGACTAGCTCCGTGGACCTCGTGCTGAGCACCTTTGGTTTAGAGTATTGGAGCGGCTAATGGTGTTGTCAACACTCGGGATTCAAAGCCGCACACCTTGAACACGTGTTGACAAATCAATAAATTGCTTCTGTGTACCCCGATTCTTGCTAGGTTCAACCTCACCAGAAAATGGAAACAAGTAACCAACTAACACTTTGAGAGGACAAAGTAGAACCGCGTCTACATGTGCAGACATGTGGTATGCTCGCAGTCTAAACACCACCTTCATTACTACGGCCCTGTGTTATCTTTTGGGATAAGCAAACCAACAAAAGCGTAACCATATAAAACCTATTTGATATGAACTATAAAAATTGCTAATAAGGTCTCAACGAAAGATGTTTAACGACCCCAATAATAATTCTCGTATATCTCTCCTTCTGCCATCAAAGACTTGAAGAAGTTTTATTGGTTGGAGAAATTTATGGGCAACGGCACTGCCCTATCACATCTAGCGGTGGTGGCTAGATAAGCTTCGAATGAAAATTATATGAAATAAGCCATAACTTGCTGGCAAGGCCAACATTTGCATGCAAATATGCGGGTAATTTATTCCGAATCGGGTTAATCCTTGTCGAGCCATAAAATGTGGGTATTTACTGAACGGCATCAGGCTAGCCGGTCTATATTAATGACCCAGCTGAATACATGCCCCCCGTATGATGAGCTTTTATTATGTGACCACTAGGTCGAACTGGCCAAGTCAACTACCCGTTTCCTAAATTTGGTACCCACCTAAAATAGCGTTTTCTTAATAAGTTTAAGGCAATATTACGAGATAACTAGAAGCCTTCAAGATATTCTTTCGAGCAGAAAGTGCAAGCAACTCCCAACTAGAGATTAGAAATTTAAAAATAAAAAAGGGCACATAAAATCAGCTTTGATAGATTTCAAGTCCTGGAATCGATTGCCTTTGAGTTTACCGGATTCTTTATCTCCGTGTAGAAGATATAATTGACGTGACCATTCGTCAACTGGTCGTTCCTACATAGCACACTTAGATGGGAAAGATAACCCATATCAGTTTTGTCTTTTTCCGATCATATCGATCAGGATGATAACTTAGGGGCGTGTTCATTTCATGAATGCCTTCAAGAGCTTCATTTCATGAATGCCTTCAAGATATTCATCCTTTACTATATAATATGGAATAGGGATGTTTGAAATAATGATACCTATTCAAATAGAATACGGAAAAAATATTATCAGGAGTGTCTTTCTCAGAAATGCTCAATTTAATATTACCTCTTGCACTTTAAAACTGATTGAAAAAAAAAAACTTCCTAATAAATATTTCTGCCACACACAGAACAGGTCAAATTACAAACCAACCATCTAATTATTGTAAAAATATTACGTTCCTTCTTAAACAATCGTCGAATGTGAAGGATGTGAGTTTTTACTTCGACTTCTGTCATCTCTCATGTGATTAGGGCAGAGAGAGGCATTACTCACCACTCTCGTTTTTTCCCATCGTCTTGTTACCATGGCCGATATAATCTGTGGGGGGATGGTTTTTTCTTATAACAAGAAGTCATCATTATAGAAGAAAGTGATATGTACTGAAATTTTTTATATAGCCATCTCTACTTCAAATAATTTTTTTTTAAAAACATCATAATTGAATGCTATAGTAACCTCTCTCGTACAATGAATATTGTTTAAAACGGCATATTACATCGTCGTACTATTTCAAATAAGAAGTATAGTATTTCTTGATAAGAACGATACAAGGGCAATCAAAACTTCTAGAAAATGAAGTTATAATATCTTATTGCTGTGAGTATAAATGATCTTCCTTATATATACCTTCTAACATACCTTCTAATTAGCAAAACTGAATCCCTTTGAAATTCTTAGATCGATTAAGAAAAAATCCTATTGTTTAAAAAATAATAATCTCTACACATATTTTAAAATCAATTTGTATGTGTATGTGAAAATTAGGAATGAATTTAGAAATGAAACTATTAGATACGAATTTTTCTTTGCCAAATAAAGCAAACTTCCTACTGTCCTTACTGAGATGAGAAACATTGGGAGGGCTTATCAATGGTGAACCGTCGGTTTCTCCACTTGATTATACAGCCTTTTAGAGCTATGTCATTTTATTGGACGATTCCAATAATATATGGTAGAGAAAACTGCCTATAGCGCTGGCAGAGAATTGTCACATATTTCTCATCGCAGTAGAGAAGCTTGTTTTATTTAAAACAGAAAATTCGCATGTCTAATAGTTTCATTTCTTATTAATAGATGGCGCGCTATATTTTTAAATTAGGAATTGAACAAATTAATGAGATATAAAAAAATTGAAGTAGGTAAACAGACTCGAACAAATGCAAGTTGATGCGCCTGGAATAAATTTATTGAGAAAGATGGTGCATATAATCCAACATTGTTTAGTTTCCATGATCAGAAGATTCTTTTTCATGACCACAAGCTAATTCATGATCTTTACTGCCTATTCACATGTGGCGAAATATGTGTTAGAAATAGTGCCCACAGTCAGTGCTCCTAGAAATGGCCTCTCCATGATGGCTGTCTCGGAGGTCACGCATTGAATCAATTTAAAAACAAACTACTCCATGCCTTTCACTATTTTTGCAACAGTCTTCCCCGCCAGTGAATTAAAATAACCCAAAGAGGATTCTGGCATCTTATAATTACAGAGTTGAACCATTTCTACACGTGTGGTGCTCTTACAGTACAAACAGTCGCTTATATGTTGTCAAGAAAGCAACATGACAGCTCCCTGCAGTCCCCCCCTGGACCCTTGGAATATTCGACCAAATTCTGGTTCGTTTCCAAGGTGACTAACGTGGCAACGGCACCCATTTTCCAATGAAGAGCAATCAAGATAGAGAACATTGCGACTGCTGTGATAGAGATGCATGGGGATATCTGAAGCTCTTTATTGGACACGACAACAGCAAAGCAACAAGAGAAGCTGCCATGATTCACCATTATTTGACGGAGAGCTGAAATAAAATAAAATTATCCCACCACAGGAGAAGGTCCGTTCTTATCTCCGAACAATGAAGAAGCTGTGGTGTGGGCCACTTAATTCACGACGGTTTAATCCCGCTCCATTAAGAGAAAGTTGTTTACCGCCATCTCGCTACGGATCATCGTCATAAAACAATTAATTTTCTCTGTATTTTGATCTTCTTCCGAACCTAGTCGTATAGGATTTATAGAGCGCTCCAGTTTATTTCAGTGGCACAATGTGGAGTTGGCAACTGGAAATTTCACAATGAAACTTGAAATTTCTGACCGGTCCATTGTTTAACATTCCCCCGCATGCATATTTTTTATTAATACCCCTTCAACCATGAATAGGTCACTTCTTTGTTAGGATATTTTAAAAAAATTTAGAGGAATGATATTCGGGTGCAAGATTACTCTCTCGCTTTTAAAAATTAATTTGATCTATTTTCTCTTTACGCAGAGCGCCAAGTTCTTGGTCGTAAATACGCCGCAACACCAATTTTTGATAAATTCGGAAAAAATCAGATAATATCACATAATTCTGGATGTGACCCATATCAGTACAAGGGCAGCTTCTCTTTCGTAACATACTAAGGGATGCGTTAAGAAATCAACCGAAAAAAAGAGGTCTCATATATTTTACTCATTATATAACCATTAGCCGAATGGCCCGGGCAACGCACGGGTTTTACCCGATTAAATGCTTTTATTCAAATACTATTCGTTACAATTATAAATTGGCGCCGTGGATGTCATTCTTGTCTATATTAATAAAATGCAAATTTCATAAGAGGACATCACTAAAAACTTTCGTTACAATGCATCAATTTCGACCAAATTTTCAACATTCATGTAAAACGAGATGGAGCAGGTTTTGCTTAACGTCAAAATATTTTTCTCTAACATTAACATGCGTAACTTCGCTGTTATCGATTAAATACAAAAAAATCAACAGAGTTAATTTTATTTATATATAAATACAAAATTAAATTTCAACAGAGTTAATATTTTTACATACTAGCTAATAATCTCACTCTAAAAATATAATATAAAAAGCCAACAATGAAGAGTGAATGTAAGATAAAAAGCCAACAATGAAGAGTAAATGTAATATAAAAAGCCAACAATGAAGAATGAATGTAAGATAAAAAGCCAACAATAAAGAGTGAATGTAATATAAAAAGCCAACAATGAAGAATGAATGTAAGATAAAAAGCCAACAATGAAGAGTGAATGTAAGATAAAAAGCCAACAATGAATAGTAAATGTAATATAAAAAGCCAACAATGAAGAATGAATGTAAGATAAAAAAGCCAACAAAGAAGAGTAAATCTACTTATATAATTGCCTTATTCTGTCTGTGTGAAGTTCACAGATAGATTTTGGTCAGAATATAATATAAAAAGCCAACAATGAAGAGTAAATATGATATAAAAAGCCAACAATGAAGAATGAATGTAAGATAAAAAGCCAACAATAAAGAGTAAATGTAATATAAAAAGCCAACAATGAAGAATAAATTTAAGATAAAAAGCCAACAATGAAGAGTAAATATAATATAAAAAGCCAACAATGAAGAATAAAGGCAATGTGACACGGGAAAAATGTTCACTAGATAAAACTATGATTTTCTAATGTAGAAAATTAGGAAAGACAAAATTCAGGATGACACGGCACACAGGGACCGGGAAAAAATGTTCACTTTATCGAGAGATTCAAATTTACGAGTTTCAAATTATCAAAATATATCTTTTTTTTTTTTTAATAAGTTTTTAGAGAATTGTTTTAACAAATGTTCGCTAGACAAACCTTTACTCGGGTAAAACCCCGGGCGAAGCCGAGTACGTTTTATAAGTTTATAGAGAATTGTTTTAACAAATGTTCGTTAGACAAACATTCACTCGGGTAAAATATTATATATTATGAAGTACTAGCGGGTGTACCCGGCTCCGCCCGGGTTTTACTCGAGGGGATGTTTGTAGTATATATATAAAAATGAATGTATGTGTGTGTGTGGTCTGTTTGTCCTTTATGCCTGACCAAACCACTCATTGGAACGCCATGGAACATTGGGAAGTTATTTAGTATAGTACTGGGAAGGTTTCTAGCAAATAAAATTTTTGAAATAACTTTTCGCTTTAAAATAATCAAGATAAATATTCTAATTTATCTGTTATAATTCAACAATCTGCTCTAAATATTATCATGATGATACGATGATTTTGTAATGTAGAAAATTAGGAAAGACAAAATTCAGGATGACACGGCAATTTATTTGAGACAAGAATAATGATACAATTCCAAGGCAAGATACTATTCCTTTAACTTCCAATTACCGAGGGAACCAATTAATATTGATTTTATTCAACTTATCGAGTATTTTTCAAGGGACCGGGAAAAAATGTTCACTAGATAAAACGATGATTTTGTAATGTAAAAAATTAGGAAAGACAAAATTCAGGATGACACGGCACACAGGGACCGGGAAAAAATGTTCACTTTATCGAGAGATTCAAATTTACGATTTTCAAATTATCAAAATATATCTATTATTTTTATTTTATAAGTTTATAGAGAATTGTTCTAACAAATGTTCGTTAGACAAACCTTTACTCGGGTAAAACCCGGGCGAAGCCGGGTACGTCCGCTAGTATAATATATAAATGAGTTTTAAAAATTGTAAAAAAAAAAAAAATGCATCGCCGGGAATCGAACCCGGGCTGCCCGCGTGGCAGGCGAGCATTTTACCACTGAACTACCGATACTTATAAGAAATGGTCATATTTGGGTATTTATTCCATTCACAAAAGCAAACGGTGACAGAATTAAGAATTGATTGATGACTCTGATACTTGTATATTTTAATTTTATTACGCTTCGTAAAATTTACAAAATAATTTTAATTATCCTATAGAAGTGTGGATTATTTTTGTGCAACTAGTGTTTATTGTGATGGCTTGTCATTATGGAAACGTGTGTGAACTTGTAGTTTTCTAGTCCGTTGAAGAAGCAAAACCAGTGAAATATTCGCGGTATAAGCTACGCGGTGCCAAGGTTGAAAGAGATGCAATTAAAACGAGATGAATAGATCGCGCGTGATGAAATCACTTAGCCCACTTCGGCACGACACCTAAGCAACACCCTCTAAATTCCATTTGTCTACGGCTCCTTTATTTCCTGAATACATCGCTCGCCATGTCTTGGACAGTTATTTAAAGCACTGCTTATAGCAAACATTGTGGACAATTTGTAAAAAGATAACAATGGCAAATTTTCTACGAGAGACCATGGTCTAAATAACATGGCTACACTCTATCCTGGTATCTACTGGAGATTAATTTAATAAAATCAATATTTCTAGGGCTGAGTTTCTTGTACAACTTTTTATTTCTCAAGATTTCCGACTTCTCGGCCCTTCGACGGGAGTATCACACTAACTGAACACCGACGTGAGGGGGATAAATATTTATACAAAATATCTCATTTAATTTACATATTTCAAAACTATATATATGATATATTAAGATAAATTTATATATTTAAAGTATTTGAATATTAATTTATTGAATTGCATACCAGAGTTAGCGAATCTCCATGTTTGAAGCAGCTGCAAGGAAAACGGCTGAAGTTTATAGGCTGCGAGGAAACTAGGAGGGAGATATCGTAATGAAGAAATGGACCCCAAATAAAATATTTGGGGTTCGCTAAATATATCGTCGCGGAGATAAATAGGCAAATCAAGATTAAAGTAATGCTTGTATACTGCTCTGACCCGAGAAATTGTTCCAACATTTAAAAACCTAAAATGGCATTTGAATTCAAGAGAGAGCGACCACACAACATGTCATTAGAAGGGAGGGGGAATCATGCCCCACCCACGGAAGTAAACTCAGACGTGAAGCACACTCGAAAGAACCGAGAAGACACCAGAAGTTGGTTGACCGGGTGGGAAGTGGGTCAAGCGGACCTCTTTGAACCTGGACACAAAAGGATGACAGTCGAGAACGGCTAAATTTAAGTTGCAGCTACCACATAATAGTTAACAATTGGTGCTCCTTGAAGATTCCAGTCGCGTCCTCCACTTTACCTGGCACCCGACTAAGTATAGATATGCTCAAGAGATAATTCCTTTCCATTTTGAATACAACAATTGATATGCAAAAGAGAAAAGAAAAAGTAAGAAAAAGAGGAGAAGGTCAGGTAGTGATACATATATTGTTCATCCCCCTGATCGCTCAATTGAGCATTCTAGACGATGGAGCGCTATCTAGAGGAATAAATATTAACTGAACGTTGATCTAAGTTTATTCCATAATATTGACTTCCAATTTATTGGTTAATCAAGAAAAGCCAATCAGGTGCGTGTTTCGGGCTGTTGGCCCGCGTTAGCAGGGTACATAATAATAATAAATATATTAATAATCTTTGCATAGATTCGTATGCAGCAGTATGAGCGTTTGATAAAATATGATAATCCAATCGGGCTACATCAGTACATCAGACTCTACCCCCCACCACACACGTCCTGGAATCCCATTTCCTGTAAAATCAAAATGGACATTGACTAAGATATAAGCAGCTCTTTGAAAAAATTGAAGACATATTTTCAGAACACCCCCCGTAACATCCTCCAAATTTAAAATAACCCACACACTAAATATTTGAATAATAAAAAGCTTATATTGGATACAACAGTACACGACGACATCCGACGAGAGAAGTGTGACGAGAAGGTGCTAGCAGCCCTGCAGATTTGAGGTATGTTTCTAAATGCTCAGGGTTACTAATTTTGTACATATATAAAATATTTTTCTTCCTAAAAGTTAAATATATATGTTATATATAGATGTTTACATATCTGGAGTGAAAGGGGCACACACCCCTCAAACAACGTAGAAAATGATGCCTATGGCAGAAGGGGTGTGATGGTCTGGGCAGGGAATTTTGTCAATTTTCTGGTCGTCAGGTTTGAACCAGTGTACCAAATTTCAGACTTCTAGGTGCCCATTAAGTATATTCAAAATTGATTACAATATTTGTGGACAGACAGACATGGAAGGAAGTTAAATAAAAGATTTTTAAAAGGTAGCAGTTTCCCTACATTCACTAATTTTAATTTACCAGGAGAAAGATGCATAAGACTAAAATATTTTGATGATGTTTGGTGTGATTATTTACTATTAAATATAGAAGATAGAGAAATAGCTATTTTGTGATATTTTCGACCCAAGTTGTCACCAAATCTGTCACTTCACATCTGGCCTCCATCCCCCCGACATGCCCCCTCTACTCCACCTCTATATAAATCTAAGTATGGATCCTCTCCGTTGGCGCTCTCTTTGCTGAGAGTGCTAGTTGATCACACTTAAGTACTTTCCGTCCCAGAAATAGCTGAATTTCTAGAGTATTCTTCATACAAATCTCTCTATACTCTATATGCACAGGTAATTGCATTACCAGAGTACGCTAATTCCTCACGAGCCATCATCTTATGAGCAAACCTCCGCGGAGGACCACCCCCCTTTAAGAAATCCTCTAAAATGTGTTCATTTATTTCCAAATAAAGACAAGAGAATATAATAGAAAAGAATTAAAAATAATTAAAATTTTCAAGTTCCCGTGTCTTACCATTCTACACAGGTTGTAATGGCGAGTTTCTTTTCAGGTAATTTAGTGTTCTTTTTTTTTCATGACCCTATATGAGGAAACCAAATATTGACGTATGTTGCTATTGAGGAAACATATATATCTTCTTATTTCTTCCTATCCAATATATAATGCAGTAGTTATGATGTGTCCGAACTCAGTTTTAGCTGGTACCCATGATGCTACCGTGGCCTGCCATTTCTGACAAATCAATGTTTGGTGTCGGCTTGATATGTATTTGGCATTCTTTTGATGGAAGAGAGAGAATTGCCTTTTAAAGAACATTTTACTATATGAAAAGTTTTCTAATAAATAATTCTAGAACAATTTCCAAAAGAGGGCACACAGCAAAACAATACTTGAAATACAAATCCCAGACAATCATGTCGAGATAATCAACCTCTGTACCTAACGTCGACAATATTTTCTCACTTAGACGACAGACAATTTTATTGACTGCATTCAATGTCGGAAAATATTTTGTAATATTTTAGTGTCTTCTCAGCACTATGGAAATAGAGGAAGTGGTATGCTTATGGATGTATGAGGTCAACTGTGGATAAAGTAATATACATAGTTGGAATATAAACACACTCCAATTTCTATATTTAAAGCCAATATAAGGAACCAGAAGATCCAAATCCTAATTCCCATTAGCTTGTAGACGACCATCCTAGCCATACCCACGGATATTGTCTCTACAGGGTTTGTATATCAGAATAGGTACTCTGTACCTTGCTACCATCCCCGCTCGAGATTTGATAACAAACATTTTGTATATAGCTTTGAATAAAATTTATTTTAAAATAAAAATTGGTTCAAAAATCCGAATTGCTCTTAAATGTGGTATTAGGTCTTATTTCCGTCCTTCTACTTGAATTATATTGGGACCGGACCACCTTGGTGGTCTTAAACGCGGTAGTCTTTAAATCAACTGCACTTATCTCCCTTAAAATGTTTTATGAAAATCGAATAAAAAAACGTTCATTCTCCGCTAATATAGGTTGAAAATGTAGTTCCCCTCCTTTTACCTTACATTTAGCGAAAACTAGTAAAATTAATTGAACCTTTAATAAGGGACTTGTGAATTTTACAGGAAATTGTTTTCGCCTTACTCGCTTATTTATCAAGGAAACCCAGCTAGCTGTAATTATATAGCAATATATAAAAAAAAAACACGATATAACGTGGTATATATAAATGTCCCCCCTCACACATCCTGCCTCCGCGCCAAGGTCGCCCTCCTTCCTCCACATCTCGACTGTGATTCCTTGAATTGTCTTCAGATGCCTTGAAATGTCTACGAAGCATTGGAATAACATGCCCTTAACATGTCCATGATAGAACGCTTTTACTTAAACTGTCCTATATATCACACTCGCCTTGAAGTCCCGTTCAGCCTTATTCAAGATATCTCGGTGCGGACACAATCCATATAAAACTTTACCTATATATATCATATACGGCTATAAAGTTTCGAGTCCCATTTCAGCTTAATTTTTTTTTTCAAATATGGCAGAATTTTGACTACGATGCATTTTATTTAAAAAAAAAATAGTTTTATTGTTTTCTTAAAAAAAAAATAATGTTTACTACTCAAATATGTTTGCTAGAAAATTTTGCATTCATACAAGATGGCTCAAAACTTTCCCCAAACTTGTAATTTGTTCAAAAGATCAAGATTTTTGACTGTAAATTCATTCAGTGAAAGAATCCTACATACATCAATTTGCTTCTCCGATTTCAACCTCCTCAAATTTCAGTGGCTCTCTGTCAAAAGGATGTTCCCCCCAGTGCCTGGCCTCTATGCAACTACACTTACCTTGACAATAATAATTTGCATATATCGTCCCTACAACTGCAAACTATCGAATGTGAAAAATTCAATTTTTATATTATGAGTTATTGAATGAGATGGCTTGGCTCATCAGTGGTGAACTCTCTCAGCGGTTTCGCCAAATTATAACTTTATTGGTTAAAAATGTATGTTTTATTCTTATTTTTGTTATTAATTGTTAATTATTGTAGAAATTGTTGTTGTAAAAATTGAATTTTTCACATTCGATAGTTTGCAGTTGTAGGGACGATATAAAAAACTAGAGTCTATGTTTTATATATATTTTAAATTTAATTAATTATTTTTCCCCCCCAGAGTATGTATGTAAGATCACAAGTAAATAGACGCTAACCGTTAGAAGATCAGTTTCTCTTTGTTTACTATGTTATAAGTTTCTCTCTTTTATTTTGTTCTCTTTCTTGTAAATCAATAAATATTTGATCTCAATCTTCTTGGAATATCAGTATCTTTAAAAAGTCTAAGCAAAGTCAACAGTCCAGTTCACAGCTTCTTGGCGATCTATCCCCACCGCATCCTTATGACCTGGCAATACTTAAGAACACCAAGTATTTATACGATAGTGACGTATGGTAAAGAGTCTGCAAGTTGCCATGTTTTTTATAGATAGATATCGTTTCTCTTTTACTTTACAAAAGTAGAAGATGAAGCGGGTCGAGTAGCATTTGGTTGTATTACAAATCTACAGGTCAAATGATGATTGCTTTTCCAAAAAGTCAAATGATTTTCAGGACAGAAATCGGTTGAATGGAAAGTGAGAGATTGGAAAATAAATATTTTTCGTGATTTTAATTACTCAGATATTTAGAGTGGCCATATTGGAAGGTGTTTATATTTGGCATTATTCTCTTTTGATTGCATTTCTTAAAAACAATGTACCAATATTATACGAATAAAACGAAGTGTGAACAAAATTGCTTATATTGCGAATATATATATATATATATGTACATAGAGTCTCTCCCTTTAATTATGCATCAGAACAACTCATTATGTTTATCGCCCAGGTAAAACTTTACTGGTGATGATAAAGCCACAACACCAGTTTCGGAAAATTCAGACAAAAATCCAATATATAAATCCCTATATTAAAATCCCTATATATATATAAAAGTCAGTATATGTATGTATGTGTGTTTGTTCCTATGTCGGCTATACACGTCCACAATACGTTACTAATCTGACTAAAATTTTAACAGTATATAGAGTAGAATCTGAAAAACTTATAGTGAAAATTTCAGGCCTCTATTCCGAATATTCGTCGAGTTATTTGCAAATTGCGTTGCCAATTTGCCCTTACCTTCGCAAGCAGCGCCTCTAGCGGTGAAGATGGAAGGTAATATCAGCTGACCTAATGTACATGTAAAAAGGGGTTTTAACAGGACATAGAGAAAAATATGGAAGGGATATTTGTCGCATTTTTAGCCAAGAAAAATTGAAATTGGCAGGTTTTGGGCAAAAATAGTTGTTGTTTTTTTTTTTTTGTCAGAAAATGATGATGACAATATGGCTGTATCATCATTTGATTATTAGATACAAAATTATATCGGGAAAAATTCCAAAGAGCAGAGACCACGGGTGAAGCCAGTTCATTTTTAGTATTCAGGAACAAAATTCTAACAGAAAAAAAATATCATTCGAGCAGAAGACACGAAGCCAGATCATCCTGATTTGAGTGGACTAGATAATGAAATCCGAGTGCTGTTCCCCATGAAATCCAATACCTCTCACCACAATGTAGTGCTGCGAGTTTCTCCACGAGTGTATCAAACCTTAAGGAAGAAGGGTAATTTTATCTATACCGACTGTGAGAGATGCCATATACACGACAAAGTATTAGTTAGGCAGTGCCAGAAATGTTTTGAGTTTAATCCAAGACATAAAATCAGCGAATGCTCCCATGAAAAGATTTGCCTAATATGCGGCGCGGCGGGAAATCATGAGTGTTCGCGTAAACAAAAATGTTTCAACTGCGCTAAACACCCGAGGTACAAGAATGGAAGGTCTCTTGATCACAAGGCGAACTCCAGCGAATGTCCCCTGTACAAAACCCAGATGGAAATAGTAATACAAAGAACTCAATACCATTCAGATGAATGATAACAATATCAGATGTATACAATTTAATGCAAGGAAAAGTATGATGGCAACTAGTGAGTTAGGTGTGACAATCGCAGACGATCTTCCTGACATCATATTTCTACAAGAACCATACATGTGCAATGATACAGTGAAATTTGGCAAGAATTCACGAATAGTATATTCTAGCACAGATAGGCAAATTTATACTGCTACTATTATTTTGAACCGCAACATAATATATGAGAAAATTAACAGGTTTACAAATTCCTTTTGTACAGCGATCTCTCTCTATTTCAACGGGAAAAGAATAGTTATTGCCAATATCTACATACACCCAAACTCAATGGCTGCATTTCATGTCCAATTCATCTCAGAAATACTTGAGGCCTTTGGTCAACTCCCAATTATCCTTTGTGGAGATTTCAATTCAAGACATCCACTCTGGTTCGATTCAACGACAAATAAAAACGGATACATTCTAAAGTCTATTATCGAGGAGCAGAATCTATTTGTTCATAATCTTAAAATCCCAACTTGCAGAAATGCTAGCATAATCGACTTGACAATTTCTAATAAACATTCCATTGGTCTTATACATAACTGGAGAACCTCAGCACTTTCTGTTACCTCAGACCATTTGGCAATACTTTTTGATATCTTCAATATGATAAACTTGGCAAACAATAATAGACAGACATCGACATGGAAATTCAGAGAAAAATCGGCGAATTGGACCAAATTTGCTGAGAGTATTTCGCCTTCGGATTTACTGGATTTAAATTCAGCTTCTAAGCACATTGTCAATTGTGAAGATATTGATAATGTGGTAATCAAATTGACAAATTTAGTAATTGAAGCTGCATACTCTTCTCTCGACGTCAAGCATCACACCTCTATAAACACGACTACTTCCAAAAATTGGTGGAATAAAGAGCTTCAACAATTAAAAGAACATTTACATTATCTCAGGAATTTGTATTATAGAGGGGGTAACCTGAATCCGAGTATTTACAGAGCGGCAAGAAATAAATACTTAAGAGCCATCAATAGAGCAAAAAAGACGTCGTGGAAAATATTTATTGAAGAAAATGAGTCTACGAATGCTTTCGGGAATGCATACAGGATTTTTAAACGGTTAAGATCGGCCGATATTCAAGTGGGCATACCATTACTGAATAAAACTGCAGAATGCATGAGAGAGCAAAAGATGAAGGAAATGCTAACAGCATTTTTTCCTGATGATGATGTGCGGTTGGACAATGAAGAACACACTTTAATTAGAAATCACATCCCAAGTTTTACCAACAGGGAAATCATTTTTATTACTGAAAAGGAAATAAAGGATTTGTGCTCGAATCTTAATATCAGAAAGGCTCCTGGTCCAGATAACGTGAGTAATTTTATGATTAAGCACTCATTATTATCAATCCTACCCAGTTTAGTCAAACTCTTTAATGAGTGTCTGGTGCTGGGTTACTATCCTGAAAGCTGGAAACATTCGGTATTAAAAATTATTGCGAAACCGCAAAAAGCTGACTACGAAGCAATTAATAGCTATCGCCCAATTTCACTAACATCAAATTTCTCAAAAATATTTGAAACGATCATTAAAAATAAAATACTCAATTATTATAATCATAATAACTTACTGAGCCATAGACAACATGGATTTACGAAAAGAAAATCTACAATAACGGCATTGGACAAAATAACCGAGACCATACTGAAACACAAACAAAACGAATTGGTTGCATTGATTGCCATTGATATAAGTGGTGCATTTGATAATGCGTGGTGGCCTGCCTTAATAAAAAGAATGGACGAAGACCACGTCCCAGCAGTTCTTATAAAAATTATCCAATCATTTTTAAATCGGAGAAGAAAAACAAGTCTCACCTTCTCGAATAGAACAATTTCGAAATATTTATCAAAGGGATGTCCTCAAGGCGGACCATTATCACCTTTATTGTGGAATATAGTCCTGAATGATTTGTTGATCAACTTCGCATCCCCAAATTCTGAAATAATCTGTTATGCGGATGATGTTTCGATTGTTTGCTGGCACAAGACCATAGAAGGCTTAAAAAATGAAACAGAAAGAACTTTAAATTATGTAATACAATGGTGTACAAGAAATAAGCTAAAGCTAAGCCCGGAGAAAACCGGCTTAATACATATGCACGGCAAACAAAATATTCCAATGGGAACTCAAAATTTCATAATAAAACCAGTGGAAGAGGTAAAAATTTTAGGTATAAAATTTTCTAATCACAGAATTAAGTCAAAAATTAACTTCACACCCCACATTAATGATATTCTTTGTAAAATCAACCGTATGAAAAATCTTTTGTTTTCGCTCTGTGGGAAGATGTGGGGATTGGATGCTAAAAAAAGATTAATTTTATATAAAACTCTTTTCAGGCCAATACTAACCTATGGATCTGAAATATGGTATAAATTTATTAATAAAAGAAGTAAGCAAAGATTAAACTCTCAGCAATATCAGATTCTTCTTTGGGTAGTGAGAGCCTATAAAACGACCTCATCAAATTGTATTCATAGTTTGGCAAAAATACCTATTCTCACAGATCAAATAGAATCGTTGATAATAAAATACGATTTGGCCAATTTATCAAAAGAAGAAATTAATGTATTCAGACCGCATGCCCCGACTATAATTCATAACTACATAGAATCAAGAATGGCTGAAACAATAGCTAACACTAATGAAACATTCAGAAAATTTTTCCCATTTGGAGTTCCTTTTTATTTTCGTCCGAATTTTTATAACTCACAGTTCGTCACGGGTCATGGTAATTTTGGAGAATTTCTGTCGAAAATCGGGGCAACGGATGATCCTAGCTGTTTCTGTGGAAAAGAAAACCAAGACTCAATGCATTTATTGATGGAATGTCCGATGTTCCACAGCTACAGAAGTAATCATTTTTATCCCATCGAAGAGGTTTGCGAATTTGTATATAACAAAGACACTTATGTAAAATTCAATAATTTTTGTAGGTTCATTTTGGATTTTCTCTTCTGTTTAAGAAAACCATAGTTTCAGTTTTAATTGTTTTTTTAACCGGTTATTGTGTTGTATATACTGAATTGTATATAGGTTGCTAAAATAATTTATTTTGGATTTTCTATTCTGTTTGAGAAAACCATCGTTTCAGTTTTAATTGTGTTTTTACTCGGTTATTGAGTTGTATATAGGTTGATAAAATAATACATTTTGGATTTTCTCTTCTGTTTTAGAGTGCCATCGTTTAAGTTTTAATTATGTTTTTAGTCCGGTTATTAAATTGTATAAAATGAATTGTATATAATCTACTAAAATGTATTTAGGCGCAAGTATCCCGAGCTGGGATATCGCGTCCGATATGTCAAATAAAAAAAAAATCTTTTAATAAAAATATCGCTTCTCAGACACAAATTTAAAGCGGGACGTTTCACAAGAGTGACATCCACGGCGCCAATTTATAATTGTAACGAATAGTATTTGAATTAAAACATTTAATCGGGTAAAACCCGGGCGCTGCCCGGGTCATTCGGCTAGTATATATATAATAGTCACGACCGTCTGTCGTGGCCTCTGTCACGGATAATATACAGTTATCATCGTCATGCGTTCTTAATTCTGTCACCGTTTGCTTTTGGTTCAGTGGTAGAATGCTCGCCTGCCACGCGGGCGCCCCGGGTTCGATTCCCGGCCGATGCATTTTTTTTCACAATTTTTAAAACTCATTTATATATTATACAAGAATGACATCCACGGCGCCAATTTATAATTGTAACGAATAGTATTTGAATAAAAGCATTTAATCGGGTAAACCCCGGGCGTTGCCCGGGTCATTCGGCTAGTATCTATATATTTGGGGGGAGTGTTTTTTAACTAAAATGATATAATAATTATACAATATTATATAATTCCTAAATATATAATTAAAAAATAAACTGTATATATATATATTATATCATTTGGAAAATATTGAGCTTTCAACTTTAAATGACCACCCACAAAATGAAGTAGTAACAACAGCTATATCACCCCGAGCTCTAACGGCCTGGTTATAAGGTGTGAGAGGATAATCGGCGCACTAATTCATTCCTTAATCAATTGTAGAAAACTTTGGTATGAAGCTCGATTCAAATAATCACGGTGCTCGAGAATAAATCTTCAGTCTTTGTGGGAGGTATTTCAAGTTATTTCTCTTACTTCTCCACATTGACGGCATTCTCCCATTCATCTCTGCAAACCTCTCTTCTTGTGGAGATTATTTATTCTGCAGGCATTAAGTCACATAATGTTACCCGGAGTGAGGGAATTTTAAAGATCAATGTAAAAAACACGGTGGCGAATAAAAATACTTGAAAACATCTTCAGGTAGTTATTTTATTTAGAAAATTGCACACGTGACACATTACATATTTGAGTGAGGTATAGGGGTGAGGTAGCTTCTATGTAGAGGGTGGTTCGCCGGAGAGCATCAAAAGCGATGATCTTGTTGGCTGAGTCTAAAATATCAACCTGTACAGTGGCCATAAGGACCCCAGAGAAGGGGATCCCATATGTTCTGGATGGATTAAGTTTGTCATGTTGGGATGGCCATGCGCTGAGTTGTTTGTTCCTAAGATTCTCTCCTCAATACGAGGTATGATTACCGTCCTGTATGATGGAATTATGTATATAGTTGTGAGCATTCACAGTTCCACGTTGAAAGACATACTGTACCGCTACCTAAAAAGTTATCACTCTAGACCCCGATGCGGCCTCTTCCAAATAGTTTATTTTCCAGGATGTTTGAGAGATGATAACGTGCTACCTCCTCCGTAAACACGTCTGCTATCACTCTGAAAACTCGGCTCCCAATCATTCGCTTCACTAAAACGATCATCTATTGCATTAGGGTAGAGATGTTATTGATTTAACATCCTTCCTATGTGACGATTAGAAATGTTTCTTCATTCAAATTTTCTACATTACATTTTGTGGAGATGCTGGGTAGATTAGGGAAGACAAATTGAAGATCGCCGAGAAGACCTTGAGTACTGTGATCTACATTTTCCGAGACTGGTTCCAGGATTCCATCACCGTGTCGAAGTCAAGACTTCCCTAGAAGAAGAAAACGATATACCTTTTGACGATACGACGCCGAAGCCGCTCTTACCCCTCGTTGCTCGATAATGTTCAAAGGTATTGATATTATATTAATCTCTCTCTCTCTCTCTCTCTCTTCGATACAAAAATCACACAACAATGGCAAAATTACGTTATTTTATGGGATATAAAAGGCATTAATTAGTGTGCTTATTATTACGTAGTCAAACAAACCTAGCGAGAATTTCATCGTCCCTCCAAATAAAACTTCCCCTGCTGATAGATCCGGGAGAGCTAAGTACTTTCCTTATCCGTTTTATTGCCCTACGACCCAGCTACTTAGCTAGCTGCACCTGCAATCTCACAGATTCTCTTTCAGGATCGCACACATTTCTGAACAAAATGTGAAGAGCCAATTCTATTCAAGCCGACTTCTTGATTAATAAACTTTGTTTTTGTGACTGTCTTCCCACAGATTGGATGTGCGCTCGGGCGTGTCTTCTCGGGGTCACGGCCATCTCCTCTTTGTTCTAACACTGGCCCCGCATGGAAGCTGTAGCTTGGGATGATCATGATAGCAACAGGGATTTAAGATTCAACCCTGAGTTGTTTTGCTATCGCCTTATATCTATCAGTCGATCCCTTTTTCCATCAAAGACGTTGAGACCTACACGATGTGTCTTCTCCACTCCTCCCTTCTTCTTGAGAGTCGGGTTTGCTGTCTGAAAGGTAGGATCTCTCTGAAAAAAATTATTGTGGCCATCCGCTTAGTTCTTATTCCTTGTATATTTCACGACTTTCTAAAAACAGCCTCGCACTTATTAAGAATATATTTTCTGATATCGCTCTTCTTTCTCTCTTTTTACCTTTTGGTACATTCGCATCAATAATACAATTTTTTGTACAGCACTACTATTTTGGCAAATTTTGAAGTCAGTAATATAGCTTTTCGAAATTAAAGGTTATTTCAAAAGTTGCTGAAAGAATTAAATAAAACAGGTTATATATGAAAACGTTAATCTAGAACACAGTGGCTGAACACACAATATCTGGAAATATATATAATTTCAAAGATAACTATCTAATATGGTTTCCACTTTCATCTTTAAGAACCAAAATATGTGTCAATATGTATGTTTAATAAATAAGCGAACAACACTTCAAAACATCTTAGCTTTATTTATGTTGAAAACTAATACATTTTCTTCAAATATTACATTTATACATAACTGCCATTTTTTCCCATTTAGCACAAAACATGAATTGTTATTCTCCATAGCGAAGGATATCAGGTATCGATTTTTATAGACCAAAACGATCCCTTTTTATTAATCCCCATTTTATATTTAGGGACGAAAGATAATTTGGGGATAGTTCAGGTGAATGGGAGGGCTGTTGAATAACAGAATCTTAGATAGGCTTAACCACACAACAAGGAGGTATTAAATCTTTGTAGAATACCCTGAGACAACCATGTATGGCGTCTCAAAGCGGTATCTACCACCTTTACATAATGATTATAACAATTCTGATCTTTCCGTTTTACTCAAAGCTAGATAACCCACTATTGTTAGTCCACAGTTCCCGTCCGTATAGCAATGTTTACCCCGTCCCTGTATTCTATGTAAATTTATACCGAGCCGGCCATCTTCCTGGTACGATGAGACAAAAGCCTATCGCCCTCCCATCAGGGGTCAACAAACATTTATCTCGCAGCGTAATTAAAGTCAGGTTATTATAACAACAACTACACATATCCGGTGGATTGGGATTCAAGACGTCGGCTGCCCGATTGTCCATTGTCACAGCACCGTCTTCGCGACAGACCAGAAAGCTTCTAATTGTGAGGTGGTACATTGATTAGGGTTCTTAAGAATGTGTTTAAGATGAAATTATTTTCTGTGCCTATTTTTTTTATCTTAAAAATATGAAAATTAATTTCTACAATATAACTAGGCGGTAGTGGAAACCGGCTGGGATGACCTAGCTGATATCTGCTGTGAATTATTTATATTTAACATTCAAATGTTTGTGTCCTTCTACCGAAGTGATAGCAGGTATTTATTTATTCGAAAGTAAAACTATATATATACTGCGATTTATTTTAAATTATTTTTTCTTTTATTGTCTTTTGTTATTTTTTAATTGCAGAACTTGTACGTAGATAAAATGTTCCTTACATTTATATTTGCTTTTCCGTTTACCACTTAAGAATCCTTTTGTATACACGGTAGTTGAGATCTCACAAAGCAATTAGATCATTCCCTATATGCCGACTGAAAACATTAAGATTTGATTGGTTCAGTCATTATTATAACAAACTCATATTGCTACAGTGATAGAGAGATTGTGGTCCAAACAATTCTGTACTTAAAACTAGGAGAATAACTTTATTTCAACATGCTCGGCCTCAGATGGATACAAATAAAGAATTAGGGGGGGGGGGAATAATTTACAACAGAATATAGCAACTTTCTCCTGGCTGATTAATAGGTGAACAATCTAAAAGATGCCACCACATTCAGAGCTCATTCTGTAAATTGGAAGAGTTCCGCGACCTGAAACCAAACTGTATCTTTGAAAATTGAAGGAATATTTCATTAAGATTCCATTTTAATAATTGTTCTTTCAAATTTTGTAATTTTAATGTGCCTTTTTGCTCTTTCGTGCGAAAAATATTTATTGTTATTTAGTTATATCAAACAGCGCTATATATAAATCATTATTATATTATAGTTATGATTATCAGCTATATCAGAACGATATCAAAGTACAAGTACTTGTATATTAAAGTTTAAAGTAAATATCTAATTACAGTGAGAGAGGACAATTTCACCCAATGGACAAAAATGACGGCAATCAGAGTTGAGCAAAGTCAATCTAAATGTAATTGTTTAGTTCGGTACAGAAAGGTGAAAACTGTCATGGAAACCTGGAGATAAAAAAAAAAAAAATGCTTTCATCACCAATGATTTTAAATTATATTGATGCCATTCGAGTATTTTTTACGAGAAGCCGATTTGAAAAGTGTTTATCAAAAAAAGGAACAATACTAAAATACCACATTAATCTCAAAATGCTCAGAATTCACGCGACAACCATCGTGATGGCGTGCTCTGCACTAAACGAGGGCGTCCAATTGTGTGCACTCCATCCATCGGAGGACGGACGACAAAGGTCACCCATTAGATTAGGTCGAGCTGTGCGCGACGATAAACCGAAGCCCCCGGGACCGTCGCCACACTTAGCCCGGACTGCCGGGTTTATGGATCCAACTTTCTTGGGATTGGACCTCGTTAGCTTCAGTTAACCTGCGGGAATTGCTGTCCTCCGGTATAAACACAGCCAGAATCTCTCTAATGAAGTCTTTAGCATGATTAAAAAAAGGAATTATTATTATTATTTATTATTTTTTTACTTAAAACATTAAATAATTTTGCCGGCAAACAGAATATAAGAAATATTAGGAGGGCTTAACTACAAAAAGATGGTGCTGAATGTTCTGTTTTATCAGATGTTTGAACTTGGTCTCCACACACATACAAAATTTTCAATTCTTGCTTTTCTAGGAAACAAAGATTATATGGACAGCAAAGGAAATTAGCCATTACCCTTTTTTAAGGTATCATAATAATAATTTCTATAAATTAATGACTTGATGTGACCTAGATACGAGAATAAATGGCTTCTAAAATCCCTGTAAAAGTTTTAAGAAAGGGTTGTTTAATTAGAAATTCTTCAGGGAAAGAACCTAATTTATCAATGTACAACTCAGATCGCGTGGAGGTTGCACTTCGAAGTGAATCTGGAAATATTTCATACCTGAGCCATTCAACATGCCAGATTGAAGAAAATTATACCTAAAAGCTCATATTCCTTGAGTTACCCAATGTAATTTGAGGAAGATATTTTCCATTTCGCCTGACCATTGTGGTTATTCTCGCCCAAACTCAGGGACAGACTTTCAAACTGGCTGGAGTTCCCCTTCAGCGTTCAGTCATGAAATGTTATTTTGTCGAAGATCGCCAAGTAACATAACTTGAGACAAAAAATATGCCCAGACTCACTTCAAGAAGTAAGTTACGATCGAAGTTGGCACGTTGATAGCGCCTTGAAGAATTCCCTATAAGAATAACCCGTCCTTAAAACATTTACAGGATTGTTGAAGCCATTTTATGTCCGCTTCACATCGAACCGTTGACAAAGTCCGAGTTCGAATATAAACTAGGGATTCGGTTTGAATCACGGCTTCCGCGTTGTAAATCCATGCCAACAGTCTGGTAGGTATAGTTATATATATATTTACATATTATATATCAACTTTTTATGAGTGGAGCACAAACCTAACTTAGAAATTTCTATATCACTCTCTCTCTGTGTGACAACTCCACAATTCTGCAGTGGTGGTGCTAAGATTCTATCTACACTAGATATTACACAAAAGGGTCCAAGAGTGGGTCAAGAAAAGATCTGATTTTTCTGTATATAAAGACATTTCCGATATATAGCCAGTACACAAACCGCATTTTCTTGTCCATTATTTTTTATTTTTAATTATTTTATTTCGTAAATTTACATTCAACAAAATGACGAGATGATATTGCGGCCTACACACTAAAAAAAATGCTATCGGAAAGAGATAAGTCACTACATGTTTGAAGTGGTATTATACTGATTAGAGAAATGTGAAATCAAATAAGGAAGATTGGAGGCAAGTGGGACATGTAGCAATTTGAAGAAGAATAAAGTAAATTGACAGAGATAACATTTCGAATGGAAACTTAAATCGCTAGAAGATTTAGAAAGAGAGATTAAAACTATTTGATTTCAAGGTGGTTTTATCTCTCCATATATTTATTTAAAAATTACATAATAAATCGAGGTTTGATATTCTACTCCGCCAAAACTACTGAATCGTCCATTAAGAAATTTCACATGTAGCTAGCTAGCTGAATATATAATTTAACATGTAGGCTATTCAATATGGTAATGTTAATATATCAAAAACCAATTTACTGAAATTCTACTTTTTTCTACAAGAAGCAGCATTGGAAAGGCCAATAAATAACTTTTTTTGCACTTTTTCGCACATTTTGGAAATTATTCAACTGGTCAGGCGCCTGAACAAACCTTGGCTTAAATGTGGCATCGGGATAATACCCGAGCGGGTCCATTCGTCTAGTAGGGTTATCTATTAGATTGAACAAACGATTGGGTACAGATTATTTGAGTGAAATTATAAAGTGTAGAAAAAAATTGTTAATATACACTGTAGAGGATGAGCTTTTTGCTTCATTAAGTTTTAAGAGGGGTTCTTTCCGGAAGAACAATTTAAAAAATGATAGAAACTAAAGGATTACTATGACCATATTGCCACATGGAAATTAGGAAAGACAAACTTCAGGATGACACAGCAATTTAGAGCAAATACAAATAATTAATGATAAAAAAAAAAAGATAAGCAATGAGAGAATTTTACAGAGTAGCAAAATATAAACATCAAAAATGATACTCTGTTAATGAAATAATAAATACCTTACTACAATATAGTTGAGGAATAAAACAACCGGTTGACATCCACAAATCTTGCTCTAATCAAAACGCAAGTAAATATGGAGATTCGTGTAAGTACTGCCAGAGTTGTACTGGGGAGAGAGATAAAATAAGCACAACAAGCCTGGTTATTATTTAAAGTGGATATGTGATGACGACGTTTGAAGTCTCCGAGTAGAACCAAGGTCCCAATATTGTGATATAGTTCCTCTATCGACACTGTACAAGTCCCACGTCGCCAGCCATGTGTAGCCACAGTCGTTCCATCCGAGTGCCCTGCGGGACAAAAGATGGCCGTTGTAGAAAATGATTTACGATACGGTACATCAAAAATACATTTCACATTCATTTATTTTGAAAAAAAAAAAAACTCTTGCTTTCCTTTGACCTATTTCTTAATGGTACTTCATATTTCTGGGATGTTGCTGCTAAACGTGGAGGAAAGTCCCCCTCCAGAATACTAACCTACCGTAATAGAGATTCGCTCGGCTGTAAAAGTGAAACATGGGTGAAAGCGTGCGTCGTTTGGTGTCCACGGCGGCTACTGGGTTGGCTAGAGGAATTATTCTGAACACCGCTGGAAATTTGGAACCAGTCTTTAGTGATCTTTACCTATATGCTTTAAGAATCTTATTAAAAATAATATTGTTATTAATGACTTAATTTTAGGGTTTAGAATCCATATTTTTGCGTTTGTATTACACTCTTATATGTAGTAGTTCTTTAATATTTATTAAAATTTTTGTTGAAAAAACCACCGGTCTGAGACATTTTTCACGAATTTTACCGGTCCGAAGCCAAAAAAATATTGTAAAACGCTGGTGTAAAGAGTTTGCAGGACTCGAGGGGCTTTTATAAACTGCTTTTTTTTAAGACAATTGTTTTTATAGAAAGTTATTTCCACATAAAGGCCACGTTAAAATGGGCTGGAAAATTAGTTGAAGGAATTTGACGTATTTACTAGTTATGGGATAATTCCAGCACAAAGTGAGCAAAAGAGATAAAATTTGATAACAACTGATTCATACAGTTCACTGCCCATCTACAAAGATTTGCTAAATGTTTCAGAATCTATTAGCACTGAACACAATAAAATGATAATTGAAAATATTACAAATTTGAGAAATAACTAGTGAAATTAGGATAACTTATAAAGATTAAATGCAACACATTTCTTTAAATCTATGTAGTTTTTTTTTAATTATCCCTAGTACACGTGATACAGGCCATGATAATTATGGTGGGTAGAAGTTGGCGAATGATTTTTATTGTAAGTGCACCATATGTCTACACATGTGAAAAGAAGTTCGACTTTGCACTTACAAATGTGCCAGAGCCCCATTTGGTTACTTGCACTCGCTGGTGGGTTTGGACATTTGCAAGAATCGGGGGCCATTAGAGCATTTTTCAATTAGAAAAAAGTGCCCAATGCGGGATTCTATTCCGGATCGTAGCGGTCGAAAACCAATGGTTTAGAAGAGCCTTCCACTGACCCCCAATTTCTGTAGTAATACAAGTGTTTGTGAAGAAAGGCTGAGTCGGCGATCTTGCACAAATAATGTCTTTCTCCTATCGAATCCTTATTAACCCTATATTACATACAAATGATATTTCGCCTGTGGTAAGAATCAGCTTTAGAACACCTTGCTAACAATGGGGAGTGTAAGGGAAAATGGCCTTCGTCTCTTACCAACGCCACCTGTTAAACGATCGTACAATCCTATTCAGATATTCCAAGTACTTATTATCTCCGTTTTTAACCTTTCTACGCCTCTATGTGTAGTATTTTAGGATACCAACTGATGATTTCGTGATCTCTCTGTCTTTTACGTTGAAGATATCTGAATAAATCGCTCGAATTGCCATCCCAAATATTTTGCTTTTTTTTTTAACTAAAAAAAAATTGAATAAATTTATTTTTAAAATAAGATAATTTTTTTTTCCTCACGATGAATTTCCTTTTATTATACCACGCAAGCTTCCAAGCGTGAAAATAGCTTTCTGTAGGTTTATATTACAGTCAAGAACTATGAGAATTGTTTATAAATAGGTTTATACCATTTGTAGCGTGCATATGGACTGCTTAAAACTTATAAGATATTCAAAAGCATTCAAATATGGTTATTTACATAACTAAGAGATTTACTATGTGTTTAATAAGATATAAGGGAGAATATTATAAATATTTCTTTAGGGAAATTAGAGTTAATGAACTGTGCTATAATTAAATAGGTCTATTTTCTTCGAAATTAGGTGCTGGTTTATCTGAATATTTCTATTCATGCTCTATTGTAATTATTAGACAAAAGTAACTTTCGGTATTTGTTTGTAATATTAAAAGGGGTCTGGTCTAAGAAGTAGGCTGGTGAATCATAGAACGCTGGTCTGTGTTTTTAAATCCTAGTTTATACTTCAGGATTGTAAGATAAACCTATCGAATTTACTTGAAAGTTTGTGTAGTTAAATAAAAAAGAAACTTGCATTGTATTTTTAAAATGTTTTGCAATATTTACCTGATAGAAATTATTTTATCTGACAAGAGAAGGAGATTTAATCATAAATCTTTCTAAAAAACATCACTATCCATAGAGAGCATACTTTCAATAAAAGGTGTATTTTGTATCTATATTAAATATTATTTTGAATTCAATATTTTCTATTGATCCAAAATACGCCTCGTTTATCGAGAATCTTTGTGCTGAGGCTTCTAATTTCTTTAAAAGTTCTAAGATTCGCGACAAACGAGGCGCATTTAGGATCAATAGGAAATATTGAATTCAAAATAATATTTCATGTAGATACACTATATATCACCCGATGATGTGTGTTGAGGCTTCTAATTTCTTTGAAGGATCCAAGTGTTGCATTTTCTCGCTCGCCCACCTGAACCTACCTATTCAGTTCAACGACAGTTTGCAGGCTTCCTCTTCCTATGGATTACTTAGCTCACACAGAAAAGTATTATCTTAAATATCTCTAAGGTGGAAACCACAAGAGCCACGCACCATGGCAAGCTGGCGGTTGTTTGTCCGTTCCTCTGACGGATGAAAGCCGATGATCCAAGACCAGACAAAGGACAAAGGGCACAGCTGGAGTGACAGCCGGTGACAGAGTCTCTCTCACAGTCTAGGTCGGGAGACGTCATCTCTATAACAATGGACGTCTACAATTTTCCTTGGTATTCTTTCTCTGAACGCCATTGGCTGGATAGCCATAGAATGCACGTTGCTATGTGCCTATAGTTTATAAAGAAAGCTATCCGTTTCTAAAGCTCTATGATTTAAGACACGCTATTATGAATATAGACACACACGAGAGGGTGGAATTCAAAATTTTAAATAAATTAATCTGAAAATAGCCTCCTAGATTGTTTTAATTTCTCTAAGTCCACTAATAGATGTCTGTAGAATCATTAAAACCAAAGTCCAGCATTGAGATAGTGAATCTGTTCCATTCTCTGCCCAGCTCGGCCTCGCACAGAGGATCTTCAAAATTATATACATATCTCTTTCTCTTAATGTACGTTTCAACAAATATTTAATAAATTTGTTCATTCTCTTACATTTTTACTTATTCTCGTGTATTCATGTGTTGCATATATTCCATAAATACTTTTCATAAAGTAATCTTAAGATTCATTCCCGCTCTGTACCTCTCAGAAGAGGGCTATTTACTTTGACTTTTCTTAAGTGCTCAAGAAAAATTATTCCTCCACTATAAATATAGAATTTTTTTTTAATTCGATATTTAGCAATCTATTCTTATCGGTTCAGTGATTCATCGCTGCACACAATAGACGTATTATGTATTATGATACAGTTAAAATTTTCCAGAAAGAAATTGAAGGAACCAAGAAAAAATTGTCATTGAAAAAGTCTCGTCATTTATATATAGTGTTTAATTTTAGAGAGTTGAAACTAAAAAAAGTATACTTGATTAAAATGAACCTACTTTAGGAGAGTGATTGCTTCTGGAAGAAGGCGAAGGACAGGTTTGTCTGATCACTAGAATCTACAATTGTGAGATCCTGGAAGTGAAAGGGCGGAGCCAGAGATCTGCATCATCTCTTCTAAGGATGCAAATCCCTAAGGATTTCTAGATTCTAAAAAGAGTTTAATCAACCTAATAGGCCGTTTCCAAAACCAAACCTACAAAATAAATGAGGGCAGAAACTATTTAGGAATTGGTTTAACTTCTCCCTAGTTCGACGAATAAAGTTTTTATTAATAATAAAATTACAGTAATGCGTTTTCTGTTTGAAAAATAAAATGAACATCGGAGTTTTTGCAGAGGTTAATTTATCTAGAAGATTTCTCTGAGAAGTTTTTTTACTAAACTCTAAAGGTTCTATTAATGTTTGAGAGAGAATGGGTTAATTTGAACCGTAAACTTAACGAAATTTCAAACACGGTATATCATCACACTGGGATTCATATTCTTTCTTTTTTTTTTGCTTATCCCTAGTACACGAGGTACAGGCCATGATAATCATGGTGGGTAGAAGTAGGCGACTGCTTTTACAGTAAGTGCACCACATGTCTACACATGTGAAAAGCAGTTCGACTTTGCACTTACAAATGTGCCAGGCCTCGTTTAGTTACTTATAATCGCTCTTGGAGTTGGACTTTTGCAAGAATCGGGGGCCATTGGAGCATTTTTTTTTTATCAGAAAAAAAAGTGCCCAATGCGGGATTCGATTCCGGGACGTAGCGGTCGAAAACCAACGGCTTAGATCACCCTTCCACCGACCCCCTTTTATTCTATTCTATTTATGAATGCATAGAAGTTCTGTTAAGTAATAATTTACAACCTATATGTAAATAAAGGCGATCCCACTAGAATGCTATGACTTTCTCCTGGTTAGAGGACGATTGGAGAAAGCTATGGACTCTTTAGCTCTGACGTTTGCATGCATCTCTGAAAAATTTGCACGAATGCAACATTAAATAGCTAATTATTCTATTTAAAATATTTTTTATCTATTTAAATATATAAAATTTAAGAATTAGTAATTAAAATAAATTTGAAATGTTTGGTTTTACAAGATTCTCACTTTCTTTGCGCTAAGAAATCGTGTTATCTATAAATGCGGGAGTTCCGCGACTGCTCTTTTTAAACACGGCGAGATAGCAAGATAGACTTTTGTGGATATCATTTTTAATGCGGTCTTTGGAGTTGCAAAAATATCGTTTTTATAATGTAGTCTTTGGAGTTGCAAAAATATATATTTTTCCAATTGTCTTTGGAGTTACAAAAATATATTTTTTCTAAATGTCTTTGGAGTTACAAAAATATCGTTTTTATAATGTTATCTTTTGTTCGAAAATAAATATATATATATAACTAAAGATATGTAAATATATTATTCAACAATAAAATCTTATAAAAGGGATGGTAAAACCGACCTAAAAAAAAAAAAAGAGTTCAGACTAAGTACCAGAAATACTTGATCAAATATTGAGGGCAGAGATGACACCTGGTACGCCACAATGTCAACATGTGCGGCAGAAATAGCACATGTGACACTTGTACTGCCATCTCTCCAACAATGAGCACAGAAAGGTTTCCAATATTTGGCAGAGATATCGCCATTTATTTTAGAAAATGATCCCTCTTTTCACACTCTAATAGTACATGTTATTTTATTTTCGTTCATATATGTTATTTGCGTTCTAAAATTCCAACAATTTTATCAAATGTTTAACTTTACAAACCTATATATATATACGACTCTCAATAGTTATATTTTAGCATTATTAATTGACTCTCAATTGTACTGACTTAGGGAAACAAAATATAATGAAAGTGTTAACAGTTGCTTGTAATTGATTTATTTCTTTGAATTTTGACCCACATGTGTGTGTTATTTATTACCCATAATAATATAATTTTAAAATTTATTACAGGTTGGAGCAGGTGACCTAACTTTTTGACAGAGAGAGAGAGACAATAAATACACATTTTAATATATCAATTAGTTATTGCTTTTGATCCATAGCCATGCTCGTGCAAAGTGGAACAGTACAACTGTATGCAGCAGCATATTGATAAATAATCGAACAGCCGTTGCGCCGCGTGGTGGCAGAAGCCCCAAGTGTAACTGCCACAAACCACTGCTAATGAGGATAGTAGCGAAAAAGAGGGAACACCCACAATTTGAGGGGGGGCACTTGCATCGATTACAGGGTAAATGTGTCAAAGAATTTGTCAAAAATTTTATGGTGAAGATTGATAGGGTCCCTGGGAAGAGCACGAAAGCCATCGCCAAGAAGATGTGCATTGACCATATGACAATTGCCAGATGTGTCCATGAAGACCGTGGTCTCAAGTAACACATCCTTCGGAAAGGTCAGTTTCTGGACTGAGAATATGGAGGATAATAGAAGAGGAAAGGCGGCTGCTCTCCTGAACAACCTGAAGCACGACTTATGTGTTCTTCCCAGATGAAACAACTTTGACCAGGACCAAAAGTTGAACCTAAGGAATGATTTTAGGGTCTTTAAAGGCCCACAGAGATATCTGCCGTGATACACACGAGGTTCCCGGCCTTGAATGGGCATGGTGGCAGCATGAAAGGATTTATGTATTCCAGCAGAACTCGGATCCGGCCTACAAGACAAGGAGACACAGGCATGGCTGACGTACCCAGCCACTGATATTTGACCCCAGACGGCAACCCTCTCGACTACTATGTATGGGGCGTTGTTGAGACGGATGTCACCACCACGTCATCCAGCCTGTCAAGGATGTGGTTCAAACAGTGATGACCTGAATAACAAGGTCTTCGTCGCTACGGTGTGTGCCTACTTTCACACTGGCCTCGAGTCTGTCGTATCTTACAATGGAGCCTAATAAATGTATAGATTTAAGTACTACTGTGCCCTGATTTTAATTTCGATATAATTGGGTTTCTTTACAATTGACCCTTTTACCTGCTCTCCACACTGCGGTATTTGATGCGTTTCATAAAGAGGTTTTTTTTTAAATATTCTATTATATTCTAAATGAAATGATACATCGCGCTCCGTTTCTGTATGTGTGTGTGTCCGAGTGAAATATTTCCTACCAATGTTATTTTGACACACAGAAAGGTTTATTATTATTATTAATTACAGTGTACTCCGCTTATAACAAAGTCGGTTATAGCGAAATTCCGCATATAGCGAATGAAATTGTCTGCACGAAAGAAAAGAAGGGCTTAAACCATTAAAAGAACTCTGGATATTGCGAAGTCGGATATAAAGAATTTTCGCTTATAACGAAGTGATTTGCATGTATAAATTTTTATTTTATCCGTTTATAACGAAGTTTTCTCATTTACCATTATAATTGACTAATATATTATGCATAATATATATCAAATTACAACGTGTGAATGACACAAATTTAATGATACACAACAAATAAGTTAATAATATACAATTTTAAAATATGCAAACATATTATAAGTATTTTTTTTACATTATTTAAACAAAATTAAATTATGTTGCTCTTTTGAGTTGAATAGTAAATAAAATTATTGGTACAAAACATTTTTTTTTCCAACTGCGGATATAACAAACTTCGGATATAACAAAGTGATTGTCATGGATAATGCGACTTCGTTATAAGCGGAGTACACTGTATATAAATGCCAGATCTCTGAGAAAACCAGGGAGGATGCCGGAGAGATGCAGGTCACCGCCATAGACAGTTGGAGGGCCATGGTGGAACTCGGAGATAGCTGGAGAACGACCCTGAACACAGGACAGGGAAACCCGCAACAATAATAATGTAGATATAAGTGCCTCTACCTCTCCTTTTGTCCCCATTATAAATAGATAAAGCACATTAAATATGATAACTATTCACTTTTAGCATGTATGAAATAGTGGAAAATAAACTGATTACTACTATTATTATTGGTGGTGGTGGTGGTTTTAGCGGTAGTAGTGCTAATATGAATTTTCATTGTTGTATCATCATCATATTCCAAGGTCGTATCTCTGACTCCTTCCAGAGTTAACTCGATATTGTTTTTAAATTTCCTCCGGAATTGTCGAACGATATGGAAACGTATACGAAACAAAAGCACCCAAAACATATTTCATTTTTACAACATAGAGATGCCAAAAACCTTTCGCAATAAGTTTCTTCATTAAAAACTTAAACCGCAATTTTCCTATATCTGAACATAGAGATGCCAAATGCTAAAATTAAATTATTCGAGCGTTTACAGTTTAGATGTTCAAATATTTTATAATTCAAGTTGTGTTCAATTTTGTGATATTTATATATACATATATATATAGTGCGCTACACGTCCTCGAAGACAATTTGTCCCTCCCGCCATGGTGTATGATCAGACCATCCGGCCGGCCTAAAGCGCAGAACGTCGGCAGTTGACGCTACAATACCTCGACAGTATTCCACGATCATTATAGACAATATCTACGACTTTTCTACTCCGAAGAAAGAAGAGAATTAAGCTACTACAGAACAATGTTGGATTGTAAGAAAGATCCCAGATACGCCAGCTTTCAGACAGCTGATCTCTATCGTGGAAACTATTGGACCGTAAGATGATTAACGGACTCTGTCTTTTCCTCTTCACCCCCATCTATGTCCAACCATTATTCCCACACGAATAAATTACTTGGCAGATTTTAAAATTTTCAGAGAGAGAGAGAGAGAGGATAAAATTAGAGCGGAACCTTTCGATATTTGTGGAATGTATTATTTGGCGATCAAAATAATCCACGTTCTTAATCAGACAAATATAAATATGTTGCAATATTGTTTTGAAGGAGAATAAGAGCATGGTAAACTCGATGGTGGCAAAGATGGGCATGAATACTCCTACCTAACTCTTGGAACAAACTCCTTACGATATAAAAATATAAACTATTCATAAGGCCATTTCAAATAAAGCAATGTTCTACTGCCCTTACTGCAAAAATACAGCAGTTTAGAGGACCTGTCATCAGTGGTGAAACTCCCAGCGGTTTCGCCAGGTTAATCTATCATACCGCGCTTATATAATTTATCGGGAGATTTTGATTTTATCCGGTACTGAAGAGTAACTCTTTGTAAAGGAATTTTAAGTCAACTATGAACACAAGCTTATAATTTTAACTGAAATATGGGCACAAGCTTATAAGATATAAGAGAAAAACAGCCCAATACAATATTAGGTCAGTGTTGTAGTTTAAACTGGCGAAACCGCTGGGAGAGTTCACCACTGATGATTCCTGTAAATAATTGTATTATTGTAGTAAGGCCTGTAAAAATTGTTTTGTTTTATTGTAAAAAGAAACGGGTGTCATATATAAATAGTATATATTTTCAAATACAGACGTCCCGCTCTATTACACCTTGTTTAAATCATTCCTACTTTATAAATATAGTCCATCCTACCTGCTAGCCCAGCCCGTATCACTACTTCCTTCAGCCCTCGGTTCCACTTCATCGTGGGAAGTGCCGAGGGGAACTCCTCTGATAACCAAACCTTCCTTTTCCTCTCTCTCTATTTATAAAATTTACTTTATTAGCAATCCAAGTTTCGCTTTTCAAAGATATTTCAGTAATTTCCCTCCTGACTTCTTATATCCTGGAACTAATAACTTGGTGGGAAAACCTTTTATAACGAACAAATCTATAGAGACCAAAAGTTTGGGGATCTTCGATGAAAATGTATCGACACACTTTCTATAAATAACACTTCTCACAACGAAATGAACGACCTTTAAGGAAAACTAATGTATTTCGATGACACTTATAACGAAAACCTCAACATAACGACACATATTTTCTTCAATAGCTCTTTATAACACGTTAAATAACCTCTATAACCAACATATTTTAGTCCTTTCAATGAACAATATATGTTTCGTAAACAAAACTCGCTAACAAAACTTTTTGTAGATAAAAATATCACACACACACAAAAGCCTTTATTAAGACACACAGGTCTTACAGAGGATTCTCCTTGGGGTTACAAGACAGAGAAAAACCTATGAAAGTGGGAAATAAAAAATGGAGAAAGATTATATACATATGGTAAATATATACAGATTATAAGGAAAAAAATAATAAGAAGAAGAAAGAAAAAAAAATTGGAAATATGGATGGGAGAAGTGGAGAGCGAAAATAGGAAAGAAAACAGGTATTTACATATGGAACAAGTCAACTTAAGCTCTTCTGCTCACACAGCACAGTAGATAAAAATATCTTTAATGACGAATATTTTCGGTCCATTCAATTATACCTCTATGTTGCCAATACACTCTCTATAACCAAATTCTTTATAGCGAAAGGTTCTCTGCAACGAACGAAATTTTTGGGCCTTCAATAAAACTACGGATTTTTGTGTGATACCCCCTATTACTTAATTCTTTATTTTTAAAAATCACTCTATAATCAACAAATTTTTGGGCACTTTAATGAAAACAATTTGTAAACACATTTTTACAACAAAAAAAATTAATAGCGATTTGATCCCTGCAAAACGAAATGTCACACATCCCCAATAAATCTCAGTCTTGGAATATCTGGTGTCAGAACAGCAGCGACAGGAGGATGGAACTACTTGCCCAACAAACATCGGACCCAGAACATGACACCTTATGGAATCTCCCCTTTTCAAAACTTCTTAAATAGGCCAATTTATTATAAATTAACCTTTGAGTAAAATGGTTCACGTATGTAAATATTGCATATCTACCATCTATAAGAAGCTCCTATATAGTCGCCTCCCGATGGACTTAGAACCCCGTGGAAGAGCTTTAGTCTCGACGTCCGAGTCACGATTTGTTAAAGAATTCTAGCTCTACTAACCTTCGTCTCTATCTTCTATCCAATATATATATTTAGTTGTTACTTGGGAATGATGATTTACAGCATTAGCACAAAGCAAATATAAGAAGTTCCCCACACAGCGGTTTATTTTTTCTTACTTTGATTTGTTAGAGAAGAGAAACACTAGTTCCCCATCGGGGGGAGATCAAATTCGATCTCTCTATGTGCAGCTTAGACCTCGGATTTGTAAATAAGTAGAGAAGGAACAACAAGCATAACGATAATAGGACAAGCTCATGTTTAACTTGGCTCTCCTTAAAAGTACACGTTGTTGTACCAGGCCATGGGGAGTAGATGGTAAGACATATGTAGACGACAGCACAGTTCGACCTTGTACTTAGAAAATTCCATAGAGCCAGCCCTTAGTTTCTCTTTGGTGGAATTAAGCAAGGATGTGGATCGACGGTTTACCTGCGATCACACACTACGATCCACCGAGGTTTTGTATGGTTTAGTTACCGAGATGTTTTATATGAAAAAATGCACTGAAATGTATTATTGGATTTTAAATATAAATTTAAAAGCGTTTGTTCTAAATATTAGATTTGTTTGTTTGGAAGTGATTTGATTCAATTTTATAATCCTATGTAATATTTTTAATTTGTTTTTTTTAGATCATTTTATTTGATCCGAAATTTCAAGTTTCTAAATAGTAGACAATTGAAAATTAACATAATTTTATTTGCATCTTGTCAATACATGCAAAAGTACACGCTTGTTCGGCGGTACATATACTAAAATAGGAACGATACAGAGAAGATTAGCATGGCCCCTCACAAGGATGACACGCAAAATCGTGAAGCGTTCTAAATAATAAAGTAGAGGAGGGGTTGAACACCTTTGTCTCTCGTGGAGAGGTAGCCTCTCTTTGGAGGTGGGCTCAGTTCAAGTTAATTTTGATTTTACGAATGTAGTCACTCACGGGGGTGGTCTTCCCCCAAAATGGGCTGCTCATGAGAGGTTATATTATTATATAAATATAGCCTATTGTTAGTCAAATCCTAAAAATAATTACGAAATAACGTAAGTGCAATTTCTATTGCTAACCGTCCACTAAAGAAAGTGACTATTGTCGCCGGGTTATTCAATAGGGGGATTGAATTAGACAATGGGAGACGCTAACCAAAGAAGGACGCGTAGATAAAATAAGAAGGGAAATAAAAAGTTCTATTAAAAATTAAAGGGCACACGATTGTTAACAACGGTGATACATCAGAGGGAATTCTGGGAACGTGGTCAATACACCGTCGTCTGCACGGCTATACATCTCGTTTGGCGCCGATATATATATATATCGGGTGGCGTCTGCTTCTTCTCGTCTGCAAGATCTGGGTTGAGTTAGATGGTCATTGCGTCACTGTGAAACTACCCATCTGATAGGAGACCACTTCCCAGGGCGAGACGGATTCCATTGGTAAAATAACATGATCGCATAGAGCCCAACCAAATTTCAATCTCTTTTTTTTTTTTTCATATATCATCCCCAGGGTTCATGTATAAGATATAAGCCAATGAGAGACCACATATACAGAAGAAACAATACATAATATCCATACCCTCTCATAAGAGGTTGGTCCCACACAAGGTGGAATATTCCAAATAATCGAATCTATCGAGAACAGGAGACAATTCTAGCTGGCTTTCAAACCGAGTGTCCAGTTTTATGTGATATCGCAATTTTGGAATTTATAAAGTAATCCCAGTGAGCGACCACTTCTCTAAGCGACCACCTTTGTGGAACCAAAAACGACCTATCTGCCATGGTCCCTTATAGGAGTTCTATCGAAGCTCTACGATAAAAGACAAAATTACATCAAGACAGTGTAAAGCCTGTAGAAGGACGTCCGAAAGCTTGCGAATAAAGTTCGTATAAGACATTCAATCGTCGTTATATTTTGCTACATCTTTGTTAGGAAGAGGAAATAAAATAATTAATAAAAGTAGTTTTCAAAAAAGCTTTTGAAAATTATCTGAAAGTAATATATCGAATATTTCAGCTATAGCCCCACACTGAACAATTAGATTTATATGGGCCGAAAAATAAAAGCGGCGGAGGACGATCAAATAAATATATGGAACGCTTCACGATTTTGCGTGTCATCCTTGCGCAGGGGACATGCTAATCTTCTCTGTATCGTTCCAATTTTAGTATATGTACCGCCGAACAAGCGTGTACACAAGCGTGATAAATATATTGAGAGAAGAGGTAAAATACTTTGGAAGCATGAAAACTTGGTAACCACTTGCCTCATATTATGTTTGAAATCCAATTTTATTTAAACTTATATATGATACAATTGTACATCTAATGGTTCAATGGCGGTATAGCTGTGGTATTTATTTTCTCCTTTTTACTGTATTTTTGATTTAAAAAAAAATGCAATTTTTTAATTAATTAATTATATATATTTATTTTTAGTCTCCAAATTCTAAATTTTCAAAACATCAGAATCACGAGCTAAAATGTACATACAAAAAATTAATGCGATGCTTGCTCTGTGTGTTTTGCCTTGTTGTTTGTTTTTCTCTTTGGACAATTTTCTTTAGTTAATTTATGTAAAATAATGAATTGTGAACAGGATTGTATATAGCCGAATTGCTGTAATGCAGTGAAAGGTATTGACGCAAATATCCCTGAGTTTGGGATATCGCGTTTCATGATGTTAATAAAGTTTAAAGTTTATTAATATTTAAACACATAAATATCAAAGGAATTATTTTTTAAATAAAAATAGTCAGACTTTTTGTGCCATTAAGAATATTTGAAAATGAATGTGAAAATAAATATAAAAATTTGTATCAAAAGACGTACCTCTACCTTTATATATTAATACAATGCCGCGCCATCTATACACAGAAAATTAAAACATTAAGACACGAATGTTTCTTTTACACATCAATCAAACTTCTACTGTCCTTACTGCGATGGAAATTCTGAGATTCCACCATTCAGTGCAGAATATATAAGTCTAATGATCCAATACAGTATTATAGCTCTCAAGAAGCGGTCTGGTGGTAGATTAAATTGGCGAAACGGCTGGGAGGGTTCACCACTGATGAGCTAAGCCCTCCCAATATTTTTTATCCCAGTAAGGACAGTAGAAGTTTGATTTATTTGTGAAACAAACATTGGTGTCTTAATGTTTTCCTTTATAAATATTATATAATTATATTATGTGTGTTATACTAGAGCGTATTATTCAGTCACACATATGCGATGAATAAATTGGAGCATATTTACCTTGTTTATTCAATTTAACCCGAATATATCCTGTAACACACGTGCTAGTCTAAATAGTAATAAAAAAACTAAACTTTTGGATGCGTATATTCATAGCTTTTCCAAATAAAAATATATGTTTTCAGTGATTGTTAGTATTTTTCCAATAGATGACCCTGGGTCATCAGTAGCATTCAGTAGCTCGAATAGCAGGATTTCTCTTTCATCAATTTAACACCTTGATCCACTTTTATTTGCTTCAAACTCTTTAAGCATTTAAAAACACGTCAAGAAAAGGGTTGCGAAATTTGTGCTAGCATCAGCTAGGAGTGAGAATTTATATGCAATAAAAAGTCACCATATATTATTAACCATTATAAATCACCAATATTTGAATTTTATATTTATATGACGCATATTTTATATATTTATGTTTAATTTAAGCATCTAAATATATTCTTTTGGATTTAAAATTAATTATACCAAGCCGAATAGTTTAAAATATTAAATATTTTATTTTAAAACATTAAAAACCCGCATATATTTGAAATGTTTAAACATAATGTAAATAAACCCATAGATATTATTTTCGAGATTTATATATTTTTCTTATATTTATTAAATTATCACAAAATGTTTACTTAGAATATTAATCCCACATAATTTATAAGTAGCGCACAATATAATTTAACATACATGATTTATTTATTATATATAATTATTAAAATTTCATTCATCTAATAGAAATTTAATATTCAGAGCACATCACACATATATTTTTCTTCGTATTTTATAATTTAAACGGCAGACATTCTTTATCTCTTCTGCGTGGTATTGCTGAGACCCGCTGCGGATCTTACATCAAACTGTGGCGACAAATTCACTGTACATAGCATCTAATTTTATATTGTAATATTGTAATGTATAAAATTAGGAAAGACAAACTCCAGGATGACACAGCAATTTATTTAGGGCAAGCACAAAATCAACATTTATAAGGTACAAGATAAGCAATGAGGGAATTTTCCAGAGTAGCAATATATAAATAATATAAATATCAAAATTAATAATCAGTACATAAAATATGATAAATACTTTGCTACAATATAATAATAATCATCATTGTAAATTACTCATTATCATTACTTAATTAATGCGGATTGTGCACTTTAACCTTGTCCTGACAATTGTCATAAAATTGTATCAATTGTCACGACTCCCAATGGGATTCGTCTGATGCAAATAATTTTCTATATAAGTTACTATATAATTCTATATACAGTTACGAGCGTCATTCTTCGTCGCCTCTGTCACGGTTTGCTTTTTTTTTTTTGGAATGGCGCCCTCCTATTGGTCGGCTACGATCACGCCACCTTTGCCCCCCCCCCCCCCCCCCCCACTCGCATTTTCGTTTTTGTAACTATTGTGTTGGAGCGGGTCGCTCCTTAAATAAATGCATATATTAGTTAATAACTAAATGGAATCCTCTCTTTCTTTTTCCCAGTAAGAGACGCCTACGGAAGCCAACAGTACATAGACAGATAAAGCACATAGGCTATAGTTATTAACTAACATATGCATTTAATTAAGGCGCCAAATTATAATTGTAACAAATAGTATTTGAATCAAAACATTCAATCGGGTAAAACACGGGCGTTGCCCGGGTCATTCGGCTAGTATTGTATATGAACGATTAATAAAAGTAGTTTCAATCTCAATATCTCTCTCGTCTCTTCTTCTCATTAATTCACACATCTGTCATATATAGTGAATAATCCCATCGTACATGTGTGACAGAAAAATGTGAATATATCACAACTAAAATAGTGTCAACTTATTTTATATTTGCACTCAGCTTTATTCTCTTTCAAATATTGTTTCACACAATTACTCAATATTTTTTCTTTAAATAAGCGTACAATACTTGAGATAAATTATATCTCCTATTCAATCTATACAAATTTGAAAATATTTATTTTTAAACTGTTAACACATTTTTATTCATAGCTCTAGTTTCATACTGCCGATTTATTTTTATAGAATGCCAACCGCTAACTACGCCACAAACGGCTGCTATAATTTGATATCTTTTTTTTTTTTTTACAAATTATATTCCATAGTCTCTATTCTAGACCGTCACTGCTACTTAGAAGTCTGATATTTTGTTGACTTGCGTTCTTAACTAATCTATTGAGTGCACAAAATTTCACTTATATGTGGCTTGGAAATATAATAAAAATTGATCACAAAAATTTATTATAAAAATATAAAAATTGTCCATTCTCTCGACTACATTTTTATGGAAGGCCAGCCACTCATTACCCCAGAGAAACGGCTGCGCCTATTTTCTTCGTTTGAAAGGAAATCTCTTCTCTGGTCTATTCCTGACCACCTCGGTCACCTAGAAGTCTGAAACTTTGAACACTTTGCACTGTTAGTAGGGTTTCACTAGTCTTTAAAATACCATATTTCTACGTAGTCAGGAAGTACCAGGTATATTTAAAATTGACCACCAGATTTGAAAGGAAATATAGAAATATATATATTTCCGACCAGCGAAAAGCCTGAAATTTTGTCAATTTGTAATGTTATCAAGTTTGGCCAGGTGTACCATGTTTCAGACTTCTGGGCACTCTGTATAAATTAAAAAGTGATAATAAATTTTGTGATCATACATAGGATATTATTGCGATGTAGGTTAAGAAAATAAATGATTGAAAATCATGAACGAGGCATTGCGGGGGGCAGATATAGCGAGAAATCAACATCAACGATTTGCACAATATTGAAGAAGAAAAATAATTGAGGGAATTAGATGCAGCAAAGAAAGTCGCAAGACTATCAAAGCAGCCTCCACTCCTTCTATAAGAAGTGGAAAATTGCTTCGTGTGCAGATAAACGAAAAGCAACAGGGATACAATAACACAGAATTTAATCTGCGACAATGCAAAGAAAAATTTAAAATGGGAAATTTTGATTTTCACTAAGAACATTTTGGATTACGAGCAATGTACGTCTCTGGAGGGATTATGCTCGAGGTCCTGTTGAAATATATAAATAGCATAAAATATATTATATATAATTATATAATATTCTATGATATACATAAGAAAATCCTTTCGCAATAAATTTATTTTACTAACTTTAATCGCGAGCTGTCGAGTTTGAAAAAAAATCAAGACATATTTTATATCATAAAATAAAAATATGCAGAAAATTCTAGCATTCACTTAAGATGTGAACATAAGATGCCAATCCAGTAAGAAGCTATAAGTGGAGAAACATCTTTTGCCAGTTGAAGAGCGCGAAAGCTCGCGGTTAAAGTTAATAAAAGAAACTTATTAAGAATTTTATCATTTATATAACTTTTATTGCACTTTCTATATTTTAATTATAGTATAGAACACTAAGTTAATTGATATCTATTGAGGCATACATATTCCGTAATTTCACCTTCAAACACCACTTTGGTTCTCTTTGTTTAAGTTTCAGGAGATTTCTGCCCTATGTCAATTACCTCAAAGACCATTTTTCTGTGATCTATCCAGATTTGACATCATTGTGGCCACACCACTATCATGTTTCATCGAGGTGAGGGCTCCACGTGATATCTAGATACATAACACAGAGGGGGTTAGAGGTAGACTATACACACCGTCATGTATTGCTACACCCCTGACCCCAACTTCCCAATTCCGACAACTCGATGAACTCGTTGAGTTCACTATTGGACAACAAAGTGGAATGGAGCGGACTAGAGACCGAAGACAGAACTGCTGACACTGCCAACGCTGAAAGCCGGACCTACGTCACACGCGAGGCCTCCCATCGGAGTTTTGCGCCAGAACCAGCAGAATAGTAATCAGTACCTAGTCCTGGGTCTGTGGAGCGAGCCAAGCTGCCGGAGGAGAAATTGAGGACCAGTCCACGTTATGTGACACAGGGTTAAAATAGTGGGTCCTCCCGCCCAACGTGAAATGGTAAATGACCACAGCCCCTGCTATGATCACCACAGGGATGTAAGCGCTAAAACCCGACCCGCTGTCAATGGCTACTGTCTAACACTAGCTAGATCCTGCAACAACGACGTTAGTAAAGCTGGAACACAGGGAAGTCACGGCTCCCATCTGGAACATCTGTTACACACAGCAGCCTAGAATTCAGACTTTATGATTAACACATTGCTATTGTCACCGAGTCCCTTTTTTATCCTTGAAATTCAAACGGTTTGTAAGTTTTTATTCTCCACCTGATTTATTATCTTTTTTTCTTTTTTTTTTTTGTGATTTGAATTAAAAAAGTTTAATGTTCACATGAAGAGCTTCCAGCTATGGACCAGATCTAATCAGAAACTCAGACACCAGATTCCTCCAAGAAACTCAGGAAAACCTACAACCTGTAAATTCTATTCGTATTTCTTCAAGGTATATAATAAACTACGGCAAATTAAAAATATTTGTGGCTGGAACCACTATATTTATCAAAACTTAAACTGAATAGGTTATTAATCTATGATTATCATTTTGGACACGACAACAACAACCAAAACATCATTTAGTCCTTTCTTTGATCTTTTTCAATTCAATTCTACTCGAAACTATTATTTTAGGCCATAATTTTCTAATGGTTATACTCACATCTAGCTTGGATTGTTTTAATCACACTTTTTAAAAAGTTATTTTAAAATTTTAAAATTATTTTTGTTGTTTTGCCATCAGAATGGTACTCCGTTTCAATTTAAATCCATTTGACAGAGATATGGAGTTTTTCCTTCCTTAAATATAACAGAGCTGAGTTAGAGCTTCTAATATCTTGATAATTGCTGCTATTTCATCATATGTGATTGTCAAATTTATCTAAATTTAGTGAAGAAATATGTGGAACTGATTTCTTAAAGAATATTAAGATTGGTCTAAAAGAATCTCAAAACTAGCGTTACGTTGATTTATATTTTAATCTGTTGTATGGTAATAACTCAATTTTTACATAAATGCAGATTTATAAATTTAAACAAATCTATTATTCAAATACAAAGCGAGTTTTAAACTAACTAATTAAAAAGGAGAGAAAATTTTTAGCCATTAAGCCATTACTTTTTAAAAAACAAAACAAATACTTGGTCAAACAATAACTTATTGATTTCACAGATTTGTTAACCAATCAGTTGAGCCAGTCACATCACGTAATATTTATCCAACTTCAGGTGGCTGGCTGTATCAAGATTAGGTGATCAAGAAAGAGAATCAAGATCAGCTGTCCAGCTGACAAGGAGATGGTGGACCTCGTCAGTAGAGAAGCGACACCAGAATTAACATCTGAGATTGATACAAGAGTTGGATTCATCTGGTTTAATTAAAATATCATCGGAATGATTGCCAGGGTGATCATAAGAAACCTTACCTGCATTCTTCAACATATTGGTATTTAAATTCACAATAAAGTTTGTAATATTGTCTTGATATATTTGTAATTACTTCTTTCTTCCTTATGAATTTGCGCCAATATTTTATCGTTGTCAATAAATATTGATCAATATCAAAATTTGTATCATAATTCCTCATAAATATTTTCTAATTTTCAAAGAAAATTCTTATTCATTATCGTTCTTATACACATTTAATTGTTTCGTTAATTATATTTTATTAAATGAGCTTTTTTATTTATTATTTTATCATACACCACAGAGAGAGAATTTTTTGTTTTATGTGTTGCTATTGTTAATCGGATCCTTCCCATGGACAAATTCCAATATAAATATGTCACACGATATATCAATGAATATATTTTTTCTTCAAAGGATTAAGATATGGAGTAAGATTTTTAAAATTCTTTTTTTTTTTCACACACACACATTTACTAATTAAATATTTTAAAATAGTAGTTTTTTTTTTATAATTTAGATTATATGAATTTTTAATGGTCAATTTAATGTTCTCATATTTTTTAGTTGAAAATTTATTTTTTTCAGCTAAAAATAAGTTCACACACTTCATTGTTATACTAAAAAGATCAAATTTTTATTTGAAATGAAACAATTGATAAATAAATATAACATTTATAATTTATTTTTGTTAAAATTATCATTTTAATATTAAGAAACGTGGAATTTATTTATCACAGAAATATCTCTGCCTTGGATTTCAACCATTTACATATTCGCCTTCCTAAGATGGCTGACAAAATAATTTTTGATAATATATGTGATATTTTGTATATTTATTCATATATTCTAAATAATAATAATAGAAAACCCCTATATATGATTTCTGTGATGATCCACATGATTCATTTTTATGAAAATGGGGGGATATGTTCTAATAATATTTTGTTAAGGAGGTACTACGTTCAAGTAAAAATATCTTTTGGGATAATATCTTCATCTTATTCGAAGCCGCTATCATTAGATCGTACTGTGAAATGTGGCATTTCAGGTTTTAACAATGTTAGATATATCATTGCTAGTTATCTCGGTTTATTGAAATATATGAATAATATATGAAATTTGCTCTTTTTAAGTTAAAACAAACAAAAAAAATACATATATATAGAGACAGATAAATAATTCGAAAGCATAAGAAATTTTTTTTTTTTTTGTTTTGAAAATAGAGCAATCCATATTTAAATCATTAGATAATAATAAAAAGGCATATATTGGATTGAATAAAATATTTATTTGCCAATATTTCGGTTTGCTGAACGCCAACCTTTATCAAGGCATTACATTTTTGTATAAACAAACTCAGCGCCGCATAGTGTTATAATATCAACAATTATAATGGTTGGCGTTCAGCCAACCGAAATATTGGCAAATAAATATTTTATTCAATCCAATATATGCCTTTTTTATTATCTGAGATATGTATATTACAGAGAATAGTGTTTCTTATCGAATATATCTCTACATATAAAAGGCAAAAAAAAAAAAAGTTGCATAGTATGAAATACACTTTTGAAAGATATAAATGCGATGTAATAGATAACTCAATCAATTTGAAACTTGTTAAATTACCTTCAAGTGGATTAAGTCAGGTCACAAATTAAGAAGGGGTCGGTGGAAGGCTGGTCAAACCGTTTGGTTTCCGACCACTACGACCCGGGTTCGATTCCCGCATTGGACACTTTTTTCTGTTTGAAAAAAAAAAATGCTCCAATGGCCCCCGATTCTTGCAAAAGTTCAACCCCACCAGCGAGTGCAAGTAACCAAACGGGGCTCTGGCACATTTGTAAGTGCAAAGTCGAACTGCTTTTCACATGTGTAAACATGTGGTGCGCTTACAGAAAAAGCAGTCGCTAACTACCCACCATGATTATCATGGCCTGTACCACCACGTGTACTAGGGATAAGCAAAAAAAAAATTAAGCTAGACGCACCTTTTGTGTAGCACATCATCTATCTAGAGTGCTCATTAACACATTGAATGCTCGAATGTAAAACTGTGGTTGAGGCCATATGTCTGGTGTGACACATGACGTTTATACTCCCGTCCAGGTGGTCCAGGGTCAGTGGTGTGGAATGAAACAATCCTGCAGGTCCTCAGTATCAGGAGGTCCTAGGTGTGTCTGGTGTGACACATGACGTTTATACTCCCGTCCAGGTGGTCCAGGGTCAGTGGTGTGGAATGAAACAATCCTGCAGGTCCTCAGTATCAGGAGGTCCTAGGTGTGTCTGGTGTGACACATGACGTTTATACTCCCGTCCAGGTGGTCCAGGGTCAGTGGTGTGGAATGAAACAATCCTGCAGGTCCTCAGTATCAGGAGGTCCTAGGTGTGTCTGGTGTGACACATGACGTTTATACTCCCGTCCAGGTGGTCCAGGGTCAGTGGTGTGGAATGAAACAATCCTGCAGGTCCTCAGTATCAGGAGGTCCTAGGTGTGTCTGGTGTGACACATGACGTTTATACTCCCGTCCAGGTGGTCCAGGGTCAGTGGTGTGGAATGAAACAATCCTGCAGGTCCTCAGTATCAGGAGGTCCTAGGTGTGTCTGGTGTGACACATGACGTTTATACTCCCGTCCAGGTGGTCCAGGGTCAGTGGTGTGGAATGAAACAATCCTGCAGGTCCTCAGTATCAGGAGGTCCTAGGTGTGTCTGGTGTGACACATGACGTTTATACTCCCGTCCAGGTGGTCCAGGGTCAGTGGTGTGGAATGAAACAATCCTGCAGGTCCTCAGTATCAGGAGGTCCTAGGTGTGTCTGGTGTGACACATGACGTTTATACTCCCGTCCAGGTGGTCCAGGGTCAGTGGTGTGGAATGAAACAATCCTGCAGGTCCTCAGTATCAGGAGGTCCTAGGTGTGTCTGGTGTGACACATGACGTTTATACTCCCGTCCAGGTGGTCCAGGGTCAGTGGTGTGGAATGAAACAATCCTGCAGGTCCTCAGTATCAGGAGGTCCTAGGTGTGACACATGTTACACATGACGTTTATACTCCCGTCCAGGTGGTCCAGGGTCAGTGGTGTGGAATGAAACAATCCTGCAGGTCCTCAGTATCAGGAGGTCCTAGGTGTGACACATGTTACACATGACGTTTATACTCCCGTCCAGGTGGTCCAGGGTCAGTGGTGTGGAATGAAACAATCCTGCAGGTCCTCAGTATCAGGAGGTCCTAGGTGTGAGAATATATTCCTCGTGTATCCGAGATGTCTTCAGAGTCCAGCGGAATTGGGTGTTTCATCGTCAGGTCGGGAATCGTCGAGAGAAATAGTGGCTGTAAGCACACAAACTCTATTCTGGAAGTAAATAATTAGAGATCTTAAGTGATGTCTCTATATATATTGAAATATACAGAATTATTAGCTGTTGCTTCTGCTTTTTGTATACATGAGTATTTTATGATATTGTTTTGCAGTCGTGATAAAGATTAAATAAAATTAGTTATCAAAAATAGCTTCAATCGAGCCAAAGGAATACTAGTACAATCTAACACAGCTGTCTAGGTAGTGTTAGACTTGAAAACTCTATTCAGGATGTATCACTAGAATGATTTGACTATGATGTTTGTTTCTTTGATATTTCAAGACGTTTTCCCACTTGGTTTTATCTAAGCCTCCTCTGAAATGTGATAGATTTGCAAAATTTAGGGAAGAAAGTGATTCTTATGAAGATGAACCCTATTTGGATTCAGTCTTGTTTCTCTTTTGTAATTTTAATTCAAGGATTGAAAGAGGAGTGTGTGTGTTAAACAGAGGGTAACAAAAAGAATAGAATACCTATAATATGATTTTATTGTTACTACTCTGTGAAACACACAAAATCACCTTTCATTTTTATGAATTTTTAAATTAATGTTAGTTTAATATGAACAACTGGTTACTATATAAAAAGTAGGTACACAAATTGAAAGTAAATATAGAAATTAGTCCAGTCCCGACACCTTTTTAATGGAACTCGAGCCGCTCATTATACCAGCGAAATTACTGCGCCTTTTTCCTTATTTTGAAAGGAAATATACAGATTCGTTTTTTCAAGTCCTTCCCGACCATCACCGCAACTAAAATTCAGAAATTTTGTTCACTTGCAATATTAGTGAGATTGAATTAGTCTACAAAATACCACACTTCAACCTAGTCAGGAAGTATAGAAAATTTACACAACATTTGAAAGAAGAGAGAGCAAAATAGTTAATTTCCAACCATCCTGACCACCAAGAAGTCTGAAATTTTGTTAACTTTCAACCTCATCAGTTTTAAAAAATTATATCAAATTTCAGACTTGTAGGTGCTCTGTGAGCATATTAAAAATTAATCATAAACTTTGAAGGAAAATATAGAATTTAGTCGATTCCCGATCCCCCCGACCACATAGAAGTCTGATATTTTGACACTTTGCGTTTTCATCAAATTTGAACAAGTATAACAAATTCCAGACTTCTAGGTGCTCTCTATAAGTATATTAAAATTGTTTACAAGATTTGTGAACATAGAGACATGGAAAGCAAGTTAAATAAAAGCTTTAAAAAAACGAAAACGCTAAATAAAATGTCAAAACAGAATAAAAAAAACTACAATCGATACAATTTATGGGAAGGCTACAGAAAAATCAGTTGTAATAATAAACTGATAGTTTGAGAATTGTTTACAGAGAAAGTCACTTTGAAGGATCAAGAAGAACGTCACACAGAGGGCGTGTTCCAAGAGAAAGCCTTTGTCGTGCAAGTCGGGGTCGTTGACGCCCCCACCGCTGGCGCTATGACGGATGTTTGACAGGTCCACCTGGGCAAACTCCGGCCACTAACTGCAAATTATGAAATTGTAGAAATGGAAGTTATGATTTTATAATGCAATGCAAAGAAAGATTCTAAAGAGCTTTATTGTTGTCGTTTGATTTTTGTTTTATTTTACCGAGCATAGTGGTGCACAACATCGAGGCCAATTTTCCAAACTGCCAGTAGATCTAAAGTATTGATTTTCACGGAGTCTATGATTCTGACATGTCTGTGAGCCTTGTTATTATATATACCCGTATATATGTTATAATATATATATATTGCTGAGATAGATATTAATTTGCCGATTTTGATACATGAGTATTAAATGGAATGCAGTCGTGATATCTTGAAAAATATATATAAAATCAATTTAAATCATTATTTGATTTAATTGCGCAGATAAAATAATTGAGAATGAATTACCTGGCTTGAGACGTAAAGAAGGTAAAGCATAACAGACTTGATAACGTATTTACAAAAAATATTTGAGCCAGCCAAAGGAAACAACAACAACAACTTTATATAGTGTGAAGCCGGGCTATCTGGTGGTCGATTTCACAGAGATGTTCTAGAACAATATTTTTTTAAATTAAAAATGTTATAACATGTATATCGAATTTATGACACTTTTTTATCTCTATGACTTCCATCTATGTGAAGGAACTTCCTGGTATCGAGAGCCTCCCTCCCCTCGACGGAATCTCTCCGGAGTAAACAAACTGACACCCCACCTGAGGCTTCCCACCTGAAGAGGACGGTGCCCCACACCTGAGGTTGGCTGAAATATGCCAAGCAATCAGGGATTGGGGCAGAAGGTCTCCAATCGGATGCCCTGAGACTGAAATATAACCAGTCAGGTTGGGACAAACCCCAGAAATTGATATATCTCTAGCCAGACATCCATCCGACTTGACATAGAGGCTATTGGATTCCCCGAACCTGAGAGAGAGAGATTGGAAAATCTCCAGCAGGCTTCCCAGCAGCCAGTGAAGGAGGACCAAGAGGATAGAACATGTAACATATCTTTGAATATGTATTAGTTTGAACATCCTTTATATTCCTCAAGTCGAAAAGTACCAATCCAATTTTGAAATTTAAAATTGCTGAAGGACTGGAGACAAACACGTAAAAATGAATTTTCAGCTTCGCTTGATAAACATCCAATATGCTCAATTGAATAAATAAAAAAATGGAAAGGAAAAGGAACATTTATTACATCGACTAATGAGAGAAAACTTGCAAGTAGTTCAAACAGGGCGACGGCCAGGAAGTTGTCTTAATTAAGACCCTTCTTTCTCGTTTGTATAATTCGAACAAGTGAAAATTATCCGAGATGAGTTAGAGAGCACACACGTTGAATAGAATCAATTTTTAAAAAGAATTAAAGGATAGAATGCAAATTTTTAAATGATTATCTACAAAAAGTGAGGGCGTCATAATCAATTATAGAGGTCTGATGAATAGTGCTTCGCAAGCCATCAGGGATGTCTCTGGCTCCAGTTGACCCGAGGAAGCCAACTGAAAAGCTATCGGCCTATTTCGTTAACATTTAATCTGTCTAAGATCTACGAAAATGTTATAAAAAAGAAAATTTATGAATATTATATGCAAAAAAAATTATTAAGTCCCAAACAGCATGGATTCATCAAGTCAAAATCTACTATTACAGCCTTTAATAATCTAATCGATATAATAATGGAACACAAAACCAAATGACTGACAGCTCTGGTCACAATAGATATTGCCTTCGATAACGCATGGTGGCCTGCGATTTTAAAATAATAGATGAAGATAATTTGCCGGAAAGTTTGATAAGGACTATTCAATCATATTTCAAATCGAGGAAAACGAAATTTACATATGATAATTTAATAATAAATAAACAAATTACAAAGGGATGTCCGCAGGGTGGCCCGCTATCTCCACTACTATGGATAATATTACTAAACGATCTTTTGATCAAATATCAAGTTCCTAATAGTGAAGTGGTATGTTATGCGGATGATGTATCAATTATATGCTGGCAAAGACCTGAAATTAGTTATAGAAAAAGCATTAAAGGCGACGCAGGACTGTTGGGCCGAAGCCGGATGAACAGAATGGGGCACATCGCAGGCCTCACAGCTAAATCGTGTTGTGACCGGAGAAAGCCATGTATGACATTGATTGTATCCAATTATCCTTTGACAGTGTCGTGTTTTTTAGCCTAGCTGCAGCATTTGCCTACTGTGAAGTATTCTAAAATATACTTATGATAACAATATTATAGTTTATAGATTTTTTTAGAATTTTACTTAAAGAAAATAATATACGCCTCAATACAATACATTACAATCAAGTCCGTTAACGGGACCAAAAATTAATGCTCAAATCATAACTTGGCCAGCGCGGCTATCCAAAATTGTTTTCATGATGAAATCCTACGCTATCACGCGAGCAAATTTGGTTTGGGCTCTCGTAAACAGCTCCAACTTTTTGGACCAAATTTTCCACCTAGGAATTCTTTGGGATGATATATCAATCTAGATAGGTTCTGTCTTCGGCAAAATTAATTTTCGCTGGCAAATTTTCGTCGTACATATTTCCACACTTTATGATGATAATGATAACTTTGGGGCTAATGATAAAGAGTTTTATGATTCTAAATGTCATTCTTGGGAGTGGTTCCGAACAGTTAAACCACTGTAAGTTATAAAGGCAGGTCGCTATTCCAGGTTATTTAGAAAATCAATTGTAGTCTTGGTGACCGTGTCAGGAGTCGCTTGGTCGGATTTGTTGAATAGTTAGGGAAGGATTTTAGCAAAAAAAGTCGGTCGCTAACTTGGCGTGGTCGGTAAGGTGGCGTACATGTGGCAATACAAACATTGCTTGTGGCGACAATTTATAGCATGTGCAGATTGGGCATGTTAAGCTACCCAAGGTGTTACTTGAACTCTCAGAGAGATGGGGCGTACAAATGATAAAATAATAAAATTTGTTTACAAATTTAGTTGTGTTACACAATGTTTTAGAAAATTTTATCATCAAAATGTATTTAAATTTATCCCTCCTCCAATGAACCTTTATTAAAATTAGACTGAGAGAATATTTAATTGTGTTCAAAATAATGTAAGTAAATATTATATACGTGTATTTTGATGAATAGTTATTGTCAAAAAAATTGTTTATAACCTTATTAGGGTGGGAAGTGAATTTATATTTTAAAAATTAATAAAAATGGTCATGGAAATTAAAGTATACAAAATATATTTATATTTATAATCTATTTAAATCCACACAGTGTCATTTTTTATTAAGTATATATATTCTAAAAATCAATCGGATACGTTCAAATACTTTGGGGTGAAATAAATATTCATATAATAAAAACATGCATATTGGAAAAGAGCATATGTAGGCGCATGCGCAAGGGTAATCCATCTGGGTTTCCACCCTCAGTGCAGTTTTACCTCAGGCGAAACTAGACGCGGCAACCCTGCGGCTGCCCTCGTCACGTGGTTTCCTCTCAGCCAATCAGAAGCGGGGAAGAGGAGACGGAATGGCGAACGGTTCTCTCCGGAGCTTTTGAGTCGTCGTTTGGCATCCTTTTTTTATTATTTCAAAAGCCCACACTAACGGCTAATAACAAAGTGATGATTTGTGTGTGAATCTGCCCACATTTGGATTATTTGAAAACGAATTGAACAAAGGACTCGAGTGATTTTGTCTGCTTCGTCGAGCTGCTGCAAACCAGGGCGTTAGAGCTTTAGCCTCTGCAAAAATAACTTGCTGCCACCCTTGTTTCTACGCTAATACTTGGAGATCTTCTAAATGAATTTCAGGTAAGTTATTTTTAATTCATACTTTACCAGTATTTTCATGTTTAATATACTTAATGGCATTAGAAGGTGAAAACAAGATTAATTATCGACCAGCACACAAAGTCGTTGTCATTTTAGCCGTTGAATAATTATCTTTTTAAAAAACAACTTCATTTAAACTCGAATGCCTATATAATTCCAAACTCCTCACATTTTAATTTTCTTAATTGCGAGACGTACGATCACAAATATATAGTAGGTATATATAATAACAATTAATTAAATAAGAATAAATATGTGGCTTGAAATTATTATTAAGGTACCTATTTATATAAATATAGAAAGCGATTTTATATATATTTTTAAAATAAAACATTTTTTTAAAATGACTTGAATATGTAAACAAAGTGAATGATGATGATAAGCACACAACAATAAACAAATTAGATAAACAAATGTCAACATAAACGATAGTATTTTTAATTATCTAGTTCTAATATAGGATTTTGAATATTTTTTGGAAAATCATGGACATTTTTGTTTTTTTAATGATTTAAATATGAGGCTGAGTGGAATATTTTATAAAATATACATAAAAGAAATTAGAAAAAATAAACAAACGAATGTATATTGTTTAACCTACCAAACTATAATAACCAATATGAATATTTATTTTATAGTACTGAAATAAAAGTGAGAAAGAGAATTATATAATACATAGTTTAAATATTCTCAATACATTGAAAACCTATAACCAGACAACAATCAAATTCAATTGAAATATTTAATAAATAAGATGAGAGAAGAGGTTTAGTTATAATTCTCAAAAGTAGATTTATTTGTATGCTTCATAAATTAAATATATATATATAGCAAAATAATATTTAAAAAAAATTCTTTAGTCAAATTATTATCATGATAATTTTTATTGAATGAATCTTATAAATGAATCATATAAAGGCTTGCTTAAGACTTTTTTTTTCACATTATTAATAAAGATATATTTGAAATTTATTTTATAAAACATAAATGAAGTGTAATACTTCATCAAATATTTCCAAAACTTTTTATCATATGTTATAATCTTTTGAGGAAAATTTTGACAACTGAAAAATGATAGATGGGGAGATAAGATTCAATTTAAATAGTATTTCTGTGAATATTATTGTTATTATTTTAACCCTCTTTAATTTTATTACTTATAAAAGAAAATTGTTAAAAGAGAGTTAAGATAATATAGGTTGAATATTTAAAACTTTAAGACATTTTGTCAATTTATTTTCCAAATGTTATTGAATACACAGTTGACAAGTCAATTTTACGATTTATTAAATAATTGAAAAGGTTTCCTCTCTCTCTGTAGATGAGTTTATTTTATCAGTCTCAAGCTTTCTCTGCCCAGGAGAACTTATATAAAACTCTGACTGATATGAATTTTAAGATTTTAAAAAAATCCTTAATGAAAAGAAAAATATAGGAACCAGCCTTTTTACCACAATAAAAATATGCCCTAATTATTATATATACAGTTAAACCTGTCTATAGTGCCCCCTCTTGGGACTCGCCAAAATAGGGTGCTATAGACAGGTCACTTTTAATGTAAATCGCATCGTACTATGTATTTAAAATCGGGCGCTATAGAGAGGGAGGCGGTATTTAGAGGGGGCGACAGGTTTAACTATATATAAAATACATATATTGGTTTTAAAAATATGTATTTGACCAATATTTCCTATCTTTATTACAGATATTTGAACATGTGGCACACACTCATGTGTTTTTGTTCAGAGAGGTGAGTTTGAGATATTGGTGAATATATAAATGTTTTATATAACACCCAATATGTGCATAGTTGTGTGTGGATTGTGCAATACCTATAGTGTTGATTTTATTGAGAGATTCCTTTCTTAGCAGATTCCTAAATTGATTTTTATAAAAATATTTTGTAAAAGCTAGACAGAGATTTCAAACAAGTTTGATTTCATATATTTCCATGACAACTTAATGTGCTCTAGATATTCAAATAATTCAAAATAAATTATTGTTACAATTCAAACAAATAGCTTGTGATACATAGCTTCTTTTAAAGTATCGAAAAGTTTTAAGAGAGATAACACACACACACAGTACAATAAAAAAAAAAAAAGGAATATATTGTGGAGATTAAATAATTGAATAAATATATGATGGCAGAGCGCCATCTAGTGGAACAAATATTAGCTAAATGTTCTGTGATATTTTGCTAACCCAATTTCTTGAGAAATCATGAAATGGGTATTTAAGACCAAAATTGTATAATTACGCTGTTCATGACTAGGGCCAACAGCCCAAAATGCGTATGTGGTTGGTGTTTCTCAAAATATCAAGAAATTGGGTTGGTCAAATATCACAGAACAAGATAATATTTAGTTGACTTTTGTTCCACTAGATGGCGCTCATGTGAGCCGTCAGGATTTAATATCAACACCCGACTTTTTTCTGTTTTTGCACAAATAAATAGTAAAGTGATGAGGTAAGAATCACAGGCCTATTTCAAATACTTAAAATATATGTGACCTCTTTCTGTAACAATGTCTGTTTTGTTACCAAAATATCATATAGAATCAAATTATTTGGGTAGGGTCTTGTGTTTTTTTTAATCAAGAAAATATGCCAATTTTAATACATTTTTGACATTAAATGTTTCTTTTCAAGTCATTAAAAAACCACAAAAATTAAAATGTTGTTTCAACTAAAAAATTCTCTAAAAAAATTTGTATAAATTTTTTCATTCCCCTGATTGAGATCTCAAATTAAGGGGAGAAAGAAATATCTTTAAACATACAACAAACACCCTTACTTATAATAACTAAATGACCTTCCAGGGGTTGTTCCATCATGAAATGTAAACTTCAGCCACCGTGTTATGTATGTAAATGACTCTCACTTTGTGACCAACAAGCTGGACACTGAACTTCTTGTCAATTCATAAAATTTATTGAAGTCAACTATAGGTGATGCTTATAATCATATATAATCGCTTGTTTACTAAGATATGGGGGGGCGTGATTGGAATTTATCCTGGTTCTTCTCTATTGAAAAAACCACCTTACTCCTCACATCCATAGAAATGGCGCACTTTAGGACAGGGGTCGGTAATCTGCGGCTCACAAGCCACGTGCGGCTCTTTGGATGTGAAGCTGCAAGTATAGTACTTGCATAAATAAAGTTTTTATTGTTGGCAAGAAAAATTTTGTGGCTCTTTAAAAACTTTGAAATTTTGTTAATTGTTATTTTTGGCTCTTCCAACTCAAAAGGTTACTGGGCCCTGCTTTAGGACATTCTACAGTAAAATCCCTCGGATATTCAGGTTTCTACTTTATTAAAAGACCACCATCTAACATTGGAGGAATGATGTGTTTAATAAGGTTGCCTCGCTATCTCATTCTCCTTGAAGACTTCAATAGGTGTTGGGTCATATGTTTTCCCTGGTTTAAAAAGACATAATCTGACAGAGAGAGAGAGACTGTACAATTGTGGATGTAAATCTGAAAATACCAACTACAATCAGCATTGCTACAGAAATGATGCACATTGTTTATTCATATGTTCTTGTGCATTACTTTTTATATAGTCCATACAATTAAAATATAAATTTAGGCAAATATGTAAATATACATACATGTTTCAAAAGAAATTAATGATGCCAAATAACACAAATTTTCACAACACATACAATTCTTCACTCTATGCCAAAGTTACTAATGGAGCCATGCCTTGAATATAACATTGACATTATGGGGAACACGAAGGTTAGGAGACAGTCAAACCTGACTCTAACCACATCACTTGAACCAGGTTAGTTACAACAATAGACCTTATGTAATTGCTGAGGCTGTTATAATGAGGTTCCTCTGGATTAATATTTCAATGTAAACTGAGATAGTTTTGAAGCAAGATCTTAATTGGGTTGGATATACAGTAGACTCTTCCAAAACATGGAGACACTCCTGGAGTTTATATTCTATTGGAGGTTGTGGATTATATCAGATGTGATGAAAGGTGGATTCTCAAGTATTTTGGTAATGGGAACCACACACACCTCGCAAAGAATTCTCTCTCCAATTATTAGTTCATTCACACAGCTGAGGCACAATATTTCAAACAAAGATACATTGGTAGCTATTTATGTACCTTTGTAAAAAGGAACAATGTAGAGGAGCTATTGAAAAAGAATATTTTTCTTTGTGAACATTATTTAAGAAATTCTGGTAGATCTTAATGAAAAGAAAAAAGTCCATTCTCACCAAACAATAGGTACCATACAGGTAAACTCTACGCAAATAAACAAAGTTAGTGCTAATGTATATTTTTTACTAGCCTGAGAGAAAGAGAAATTTCCTTGAGCCTTTTTTGTCTAACTCTTTTTATACAAGTCCACTTGTAACGCCAAAATGAACCTGAAATAAAAGTAAAAAGGAGAGTGCTAGATTTTTTCCTAGTTGACAGAAGATGACATAGTTTGTGTATATCAGGTTAGAAATTATAATTCATCAGTTGGTTACTATTGTATGACAACATTGGGATACTACAGTATTACAAACTTGGCCACTCATTGTGAAGGTTGATTTTACAAAAGTGATAGTGGGGGGGTTTACTGGAAATATTGTATCCAGACATGAAGCTAATGCATAAATTTCCTAATGTCAATCCTCTTATTTTGTTTAATATTTCTCTATGACCTCCTCCAAAGGTGTGATGAATTATTCTCTCCATTGTTGAGAGAGTGTTCCTCAACAATAGATAGTTAGTTGTGGTGGTTAAATAATTTCAAGCCCATCTAACATTGTTCTTACAGTAGATCTGGTTATTGGAGGAGTCCACCAACCTGACTGAACTGACCATTTCTACAAGTGGCCCCCTTACTGTCTAATTCCATATGGACATTTTCACCTAAAATGGTGTAATTATGGGAGATAATTATAAATAGAAGGAAACTCTTTTTTGTCTTGGACATCATGCCATCAAGGAATGAACCATCTCAAAAATCCCACCTTCATTAATAACAAATTAGGTGGGAGAGTATCATTATGATATGCTCAAATTTTAAAAATCATCAAAAGCCTTTTTTTCTAGCTTTCAAAAATTAGCTCGATTTTAAAATTTGTTATTCTTTTGGAACATTCTTCACGATTACGAATGGTCAACAAGCTAAAGAATTATATGCTCTAACTGGCTTCTTCCAGCCACCACTGCAGTAGTTAGTATTGCCAATAGCTAGTGTGCCAATCTTTGTTCTTGTGTGTGAACAATGGAACATTATTTAAATGACGTTGACTGCTCCCTCATTTTTACAACACAGAAAAGTTTGCACTTTGTTCCCAAGACCATATGGATGGATAATCCACAAGTAAACACATTGCTTCTGATTGTGTTACTAATGGGACATTACATCATTGAAGAGCTAAGTCTGAATATTTCTTCGTCTGATTCCATTGATGGTACTGGCGTAGAGTTGTGAAGCCACATGGCTTTATTTCTTATGGAAAATGCTTGTTTTATAAAAATAGCCATCATCTAAGAAAATCTATTTCTATGTCATATATAGTGTTAATTTACCAAGTGGAGGGCAGGCAAGTGAGGGGCTCACAGGTGTCTTCAGTCTAAAGAATGGTATAGTGTAGCCATTGATGAGATTTTGTGTGATAGAGGCTAGCTGGACTAGTCATTTTTCTTAATACCCAATGTTCCACCTTAAAATGACCTCTTATGCTTTGGATCCCCTTAATAAGGAAAATATTGGTTAGAGGTATCAGGTTGGAATATTTCCAGGATATGTTTGTCAAGTGCTGCCAACATGGGCGGAGTGATATTTTGGATGGCGGAGGAATGTAGCAATCATTAACTGGCCCAGCTTATATTGAACCATCAGAAAGCCATTTACCTCCCTCTACATGGCAACTAATCCTTCCCAAATAATTTGGTCAATATTGTGTGTTGTCTAATGGCGGGATTCCACCTATAATGGCCCCTACCTCCTTTTTTTCTAAACATCCAGTAATGGACCTATAATTAATATGTTTGTTACCTGCCTGGCTCTATTTTTTACCTCATTGTTTATAAGGAATGTTTTCATTTTGTATCCCTTTCCTTTTTTTTTTTGAGGATATGTATTATCAATACAAATCAGGCCTTTAGAAGGCAAAACTTTTTTTTATAGGGATTTATCAAGTCTTTTAAAAGTTTTCATTCAAACAATTTCTCTTGCAGTTATTCTTCCTTTCTTTCCAAGTAAACATTGTAGTTGACTGCTACACTAGCTCTTCTCCTTATCCTCTATACAACCCACCTCTCAATTGTAGTTTTATTCACTAGGTATGTGTGACACATGAAACTTGTTTATATCTTTTGTCCACATAGTTTGGCCTCTATATAGAAACTCTTTACTTGGGCAGAGTCAACTGGGAACTCTTATATATATATGTAAAAACAATAGAAAAATTAAAAGGTCAGGGTTAATGTTAAAAATAATAAATAAAAATATTCAATGTTTAGTTGATTTCTGGTCCACTAGAGATGGCGCTCTGCCATCTAAAAAGCACATGTGCTCCTGGTCAGGATATGCTTTCATTATTTTGGCAGAGCGCCATCTAGTGGAGCAAAAATAAACTAAACGTTTATTTAGCTTGCTCCGTGATAGTTACGTGATATGTCTGTGTGTCAAACACTATATGTAATTTATATAAAGGTATAAGGAGTTTAATAGCAGAACACCTTCTTACCTCAAAATATTACAGTTTAATTTGTATAAATTCATCTTATAGAGTGTTTGAACTGAACAAGGGATACATGTAAAATTGCATTAAAAGACAATAATAAGGAGTAATCACCTATATTGCTGAAAGTTTGCTCTAGAAATGAAGCTATATTTGAAACATCAAAATGCCTCCAAAAATATAATTGGCTGGAGAATTTTTAAAAGGCAAAATGATTTTCCAAAGCAAAAGTTCAGTTTTGTTAGATATTCTCCAACATCTACAAAAGGAATGAATTATCATGTGGCTTGAAAATGGGCGGGGCCGGTTTTTTCTTCCTTGGTTTTAAATGCATTAGATGGCCATCTCCATTGTGTGTGTGTGTGTCCAAAGAAAAATGACATTTTTCACTTTTAATAGAATTTGTGGAGGATAATATATATTATAGTCCTATTTAGTATACATAAGATCACATATTAATTAATAAACTTTGGCATTTCTTTTATTCTCCTTGTGTGCATTTTGCCAACTTCTTAAATACAAATTGACATAAACGAGTTTTAAGACTGAATGAAGGGCATCACGGCACATCTTGATTACTATAATAAAAGTTATTTATAGAACACATATTAGCTAAACACATATAGATTCCAACTTTTATCTCCCTCGTTATATTATCCGATCTCTCAAAATTGTTTCTTTTTTAAAATACCGTAAGATCAAGTTTTACTTCCAAAACTCCACCTTTGCTAGGATGCTATAGATGGCTCAACTTCCGGCTACTATGCCACGGAACCGGTCGGCCCCTTGTTTCTCACATTTCGGTGTAGTGCTGCTACTCATGATCCTGTGACTCACGCACGAAGGCCAGGTGCCATGAGTCAGGGTCATTAGGTGAGTTCTACAACTGTGGCGCAAACGTTACTGTCGCCTCCTCGATGGCCACTAGAAAGAATCGGTCTAGTCACTCCCATTGAGGAAGTGTGACATCCTGTTTTGAAATGAAGGCATCTTATTGTTTGTTGGCTCGGTGCCCTAATTCGGACAGTCGCCTTGGTCTGCTACACTAGGATTGTCAGGTGTACTCTGCCCAAATCATTGTTAAAACGAATAATTTTCAAGTAGTTATTTTTTGTCTTTCTTATCCTTCATCGTATATATTCTATTAAAAAAAAAGGGTAGTGGCGTTGAATCATCTCCCTTACCCAACCTCGCCCTCGACAAAGGGTAGGTAGGCACCATTAGCAACTCATTCCTTACATCATCCCGCCCCTCAGCAAATGAAGGACGCTTGGGCTCTATGTAATTGTGGAATTTTGATTGATGTGTCGATTGAAGGCAGTCATCGAAAGATAATCCCAAAAGTGCCACCACCATCCACATAAAACTGCCCAAAATGCTCCTCCGCCTTAAGAAAGCATTCCCCAGCTGTCGATACGATCCATACCCAATTTAAATGCACGTCACATTTTAGAATGGAGTTATCGACTGAAACAATTCTACCATTGATTTGCTATTTAACGAAATTGTCCGCACATTCTCCCGTTTTCTCTAATCCCCTTCTGTCTTTCGGTAGTTTTATAATTGTTTTTTTTTTCTTCTCTCCTTCCCAAGGTCTATTTAATAAATTGCGCGCAACCCGGGATCCAATAAATATATTTTTTTCCTTCTTTTCCTTAGGAGGGAGAAAAAAATAAATGGGCCGAAATGAAAAGTCTCGGCGTTGGGTTTGTTGAAAAACTTGGGGTTTGTGCACTCTCGTTATTTCTCGGTGAGATTGTTTACCTCGACGATTGCTTGGAACTGTGCCAGATAAACAGATGTTGAGTAAACTTGAGATTTTTGATTTGTTAAGCATTCCTGTGCTGTCTATTTAGTCCTAGATATGTTCCTTCTGCTTAGGAAGTTCTTCCGGGGTTCGTTCTCGATAACCAAAACACTGCGTCCCCTTGCTCACCGCCGGCCAGTGAAATTCTGACCCGACATCCGGTAAATAATGGCCGACCACTTTGGAGCAATTTGACCAAATTGTACCTAATCTCCGCCCTCCCTGCCCAGCCACCGTGTGTGGGGCCTGCCTGCCCACCAATTGGAGTCTCGAGATGACCACATAGAGCACACCTACACACATATCAGACTCGGAAAATCCATTCGTTATTATAATATTTAATTATTTTAAAATTATAGAACTTGCTCCTAAGCCAAAATAATAATAAAAAAGAAAAATGAACATAAATAAAAATCTCTAATAAGTGCAACAAAAAAAAATTAAATATTTATTGATATAAATGGAAAACTCCCTCTTCAGACTTTACTGTGTCGCCAAATGGAGATATGCATATAAGGAAAAGGATCATAATTATCATCTAGATTTATTGGGGGTACGGAAATATAGTCCTATACATTTTTGAATTGTTCAACTACATTTCAGATTGTTAATTATTTTTTCTAGATATCCTGAGTTGGCTTATCATGTAGGGCTCCGCTTCTGGTGTTTTGATCCTGTTTTTTTAAACATTTCAACAGTGTTTACTAGAAACACAGCCTTTTTATACTAGCATTCCATCGCCTTCTCTGTGCCCTATTTTCATTCTCCTCATCTTCTAGGGTTGTTTTTACATCCGACCTGGTATCCCCATAAATCCTTTTAACTATTTTGATCGCTAATGCCAATTTTACCATCTCTCATCCCTCACTTTTCGCCCAGTCCTGCTTCAAAATCTCAGAGCATTCTAATACGTTCCACTAATAAAAGCTTCCATTGGATTAGGACGACGATAATTACAAAATAACATTTGTTCTATTCCCGGATAAAAATACATTCTTTCGTTGGGATATATAGCAGCCTCTGCCTTCTAATGGCAATCGCCGCTTCCAAGCTAAAGTTCTTTGTCTCATTATCGACAGGTTTCCAACACTTCTAGTTCGTCCCGAGTGTGGCAAGCCATTGTGCCAGCGTGTGCACGGCTAGCCAAGTTGCCTCCAGCCATGGGGAGGTAGGTCCACTCAGGCGATTGTTCCAGGCCGCTGGAGGAAGAAAGTAGTGGTGTATAGTAAATTGGGGTGTAAGATTACAAGGAGCCGAAGAGAAAGCTCGGCTAGAATCGGGGCGTGACCGCTCTCTTCAATGGGAACTGGTTCTCCGCACCACCACGATCTAATCGGCCAGGCTGCTACTGGGAGTAGGCCAGCCGTCATTCCATCTTCTTTTCTACCTTTTTCTTTCCAATACAGCAAAACTTCGTTATAACACTCATTGCGCTATTTTTATCTGTCTCATGAAGTTATTTTATTTTACCCGTTTGCATAGAATGCTATCACGCTTCTAAGGTGCTATTGTCCAGGATAGCCTGCTTGTTATAGCGATGTTTCACTCTTGATATCGTGTGTTGGATTCTTATTGTGTTATGTGAGAGAAAAAAAATGATAAAAAAAACTATCTATCTATATCGCAGGTCGTACTCTTCTGATCAAGACATTTATTATCCATTGCACAATCTCTTACATTTTTCTGCCAATCCTCCCTTCCTTCCTTTTTTTTTATATCTCACTTCATGCTCTATCAACACATTGTCGCATGCTAATTGAAAACGTACCATTGAGATAACCCAGTTTTATTCTTTTTGATAAACCTAAAAAAAGGAGGGAGGCTTTAAACCTAATAAATTGATTGGCCGATAGAACAATGAGGGTAGACGTCAGGATGACAAAGCAATTTATTCTCATTGAAAAAGCAGCCACATCTCATTCACACAGAAGAAACAAGATACTGAAGGAGGACTTGAACCAACCCGATCTAGAAGATATGTACCAAACTTCCGTTAAGAAATTATACTTTCAAATGCAAAACTCAAATAATCCAACCATACAATATATTCTACAAAATAAAGGAGATATCAATCCCCGATTCCGACGACCCGGCCCTGACACTTAGCCAAGAGCTCATCGCCCAACAGCTGCCCTCCTGCAAGGCCTAGGGGGACCACTTCTACTCCACCAACTCGCCATGTGTAAATAGCCAGGACAAGGTGACTCGCGAGCTGTGCTCGAATGTAACACCTGTAAATTGAGACGAAATAAAAAAAAATTCACACAGAAGAGCAGAAGCACAATAAGAACAATATGATAGCGAATCACTAAATAAATAAAATATATTATTACAATATATTATTAATTATTAGAGATATACTAAAAAAAGATGCGTAAAAACCAGCACAAGATAATAAGACATGCGGCGTGGCCTATATAGCAGCAAGACAATATCACATGAGTTTTAACCTTGGGAGTGTTGGGGAGGCTCCCCCTACCTCTCTCTGGTTGACCTTCTGGTGGCTGGCTAGGATATTGAAACTTTGCCCCATGTAGCTCTGCTCTATCTTCGACAACCTTCTTTCCAACCTGTTGCTTGTTTTAGAGCGTATCCCATATTCTATTTTGAAGACAAGCTAGGTTTGATTTCAATTGGTCAAACCAAGGTCCAACCAATCAACAATATCTTTATTAGGATATTCAGTTTTAAATACAGATTATCCTAAGAGATACAGAAAAGAAGTGGGGTAAAAAAAAGGGAGAAAAATTTGTTAGGTTCTTTAAACTGATAAGGCTTGCTTTAATACATCCTTAATATTTTGTTGTTCCAAGTATGATTTGAAGTCGCAATAAAAAGTGATTTTTTTTTAAATCAACAATGATCCTTTAAGGTATAGATAACATAACTCTACGCTATTTATTCTCTGTATTCATTTCTTGGCTCTGGGGGCTTAAATAATTTTCTCTATACTCTAACGCGATAAATAATCATTGATTAAATACACAGAGATTAACCTACTTGATTGAAGAAAGTCATCCGCTTTCCTTCTTCACCTGTAGGAGAATGCTATTATAGTTCTTTGCTCATTTGTCTTACGGAGTTATACAAAAAGTGGGGACGTTGTGGGACGTATGTCGCCAGTATGACAACAAATCACTCTATATAGCGTATATTGTCATTTTTGAATGCTTTTGTGCGTCCTTTGGTCAGTCGTTCAAATTTGAGAAGTTTCGATATTTTTTACCGAATGAAAAACGCATCCAGGTTGAGCTGAATGCTCTCTAATCACGTGTTAGCTCACCGCATCAGCCATTCGGCTGAGCCCAGCTAATCAGTGGGATTCCAGGCGCAACCCTTTCTCCTCACGAATCCATCCCCGGAAACTCATCAAATCTGCCTTCCTCAGCCAGCGTGCAGCCAACCAACCATACATTTTTAATGCAGCCAACTGGGTCGCACAAGATATAGGACAACATTCCTGCTCGGTTTCTCCATCACTGGTTTCTCTACCTTCTTCAATTCCAGTTTACTCAGCATTTTCTTGGATGTAACAAAGGTACCCCATTAACTCATTTTTAATGCGGCTTTTTAAAACATGTCCTATCAAATATTTTTCGGACACAATAAAGTCACAATGCACCAACACACCTCTTTCTGCACATCCCACACCATCATGGCTTCCTGCAGACCAAATTAAACAGCGGCTGAATCAGCTCTGCTAAAGTAAGGTTTTCTACTCACTCCCCCCTGCTCGGCCCCTTGCCCGTCTGTTTATTTCTATATTTGTTCTTTAGTATTTTTAGCCTCTCATTTGGCCTTTGTTTAGCTCGCGGCACGCGTGTTGTTTTTACGATAATGGGGGGCTCCTCGCTCGCAGTCACACCGGAAGCCAAATATATCATTGCTTTTTGCGTTTTATTGCCGTTTAATTGAATATCTCTTTCAATGATGTAACTTTATGGTAAAATATCCTGAAATATCGTTAAACCTTCCATGAGCGACCATCTTTGTAAAATAAAAATATATGATTCAACCTTCACTGAGAAACCAGTATTATCCATGTTTTAGAATATTAGATACATGGTCTCTTCATGGGGGCTCTGCTATGTTAGCCTAAAGAACTCACATGTAATAAAAGGAGTTCGCTATGTTTCTAACTCTACTCTCCTACAGCTACCTTCCGGAGAGCTATCAGTTTTGGCAAAATCCTATGGCGCAGCACTTCCACACCAAAACTTATTTCTCTATTGCGCCGAACCAACATGTCTATAGAAAGTTGTTTATGCACATAATACTTAGCGTTTTTCTCCCAAAGCATTTTCAATTTCAGCGCTAATTGTACCAAGTTGATGGCCATTTATTGACTGAAGAAATCATTCAAGTGGTCGTTATCAATTTCAGGAAATTTAAATCCGCAGAATGTGGAACTTTTTATGTCTATCGAGGGATGCATCCTTATTTCGAAATCTCTATCTAAATGTTCTATTACTAGAAAGCGTCACAAAAGTGACAGAGAAATTCACACATACATTTAAAACGAAATGAACTTCAATGTCATATTATCAAAGCCTTTAACACAGCATGCCTAGTCGCCGTGGAAGTGGACACATATCTTATGTTCCAACTTTAAAGGGCCACCACGTATCTCTGGTTGCATAGAACAGATTTCAAAGTGGAACACCTACAGATCCTTCAATCTCTGAAATCCTTTTAGAAACCTCTAAGAGGACTAAGTCATTAAATTACTAGATAATATGATAAAGGGATTACACCCATGCTATTTAATATCAAACCTGCTATCCATATAATGCATAACAACTCTCGAATGAATTTCGACAGATATAGCACATAATAGCCTTACAAAAGTTCAATGAATACTAATTGCTATAGAAATCAGGTAGTTACCATTACAGCAATAACATTGATGTTGAGGTAAGCAAGATGGACCTTTCACGCGATTAACACAGACGCTATAAAAATAAAAGGCGCTCTCAAACTTAGATAATAGTGATACTAAGAAAAAAAAAGGCCCTTTTCCCCAATAAAAAGGCGGGCTCAGTATAAGTTTAAAATAGGTATTACAAGGGAGGACAAATGTCATTCGTGGAAAATTCAACTAGAGCGATGAGGCTAGGATTGTACGATATATGGCGTTTTATACTAAAATATGTTCTTTTAGAACGCATTTTTCTATACCTACCATTAAAAAGTTTAAATATTTAAATCTACACATTTCTCCCCTTATTGTATAGGAGGGATTGTCCCGCCGCAGTGTTCTTAAGAGATTACGTTTCAAAGACGGGGAGAGTGGGGAGGGAAAGTGGAAAAAAAAAAGGCGAACGCAAAAATACCATTGTAATAGGCAGCAGCAGAAGCGAGCCGTACTTGGACATTTTTAATCCCCCAACCCTTGCCCCGGGGGAGGGGCGCCACGAAGGGAGGGAGGATATAATTTCCCTCGTTAGCGACCATCTTCCCCCTGTCCGACCGACTGGCGGTCTACTTCTAATTGGCGGTTCCCTCCTCCATTTAATTGTGCTGCACGAACTCTCTGGGTTCCTCCCCGCCTCCCTCAAAATGCAGTGACACCGCTGAACAATAGGTGAGGCTGATCGAGGTGGAGCTTTTTTAAGAGTTTAGGAAACCTAAAAAAAACAAATTTAACTTGCGTTCGAATCGTAATTCCTGGAAACTCCCCGCGAAACTCCTTCAATCATAGCAAGAGATAGCAGGGGAAAACAAGAACCGCCTAACCATAGTAAATAGCTTTAATCTGAGTATTACGTTAAAACACGAGGTAAGCTGCTTCCAACTGGCAGGACTTGGCTAGACAATGAACTGATTGGATGGTTTGAACAATTTACCGAGATTACTAAATTTTATCTTCTCTGGGAGTTTTCTCCGCTTTCCTTTTGATGCCAAGACCCGTGTGTACATCTGCTCTCTATGTCATGCCATCTTGACACTTGGAGATGTCCGGCTTGGTAACTGATAATTGTTAATTCATTCCCCCGTTCAGCAATTCATCTATTTATTAAGCTGATAATAGGCTTTGTAATTACATCTTTTGAGTTATAAATATGTCACACATTTCGCATAATGCTTATTTGAATCAATAAATATTTTATATAAGTTAATTAAGTAGAAATGCATCTCTTTTTTAATCTTTAAAATCACGGAACAAGTTAAATAAACGTTTAGTTTATTTTTGTTCCACTAGATGGCGCTCTGCCATCTAGAGATGCTCATGTGAGCACGGTCAGGATATGCCTTTTTTATTTTTAATATTTAAATTAACATATTTTCTTTTTTTATCCCCTTTGTTCATCTTGATTTATAATTTAATTGTAAATACTTCGAGTGAAAGATTTTAAATTTTATAAAATATCACCAAACCTCCTCTCATTTGTACATAACTTCTCGCCCGCCTGCTTATCACCGCGAATTTCGGAAAAATATTTCTCAATTTAGTTTAGAATGTTTGTTTTATCTACTACGTTTCAACATAATCTCGCCCACTGCTTCAAGCCTTGGAGAATAACCTTGCGACAAGACTGTCGCATATATTTTTGGTTCTACAGACTTTGTACTATTGTAGCCATTCTGATGATGGTTCTACACACAAGTGCGTCATGTTCTTTTCGCCTTCGATTCTCTCGCTCTCTAAATAAGACGTCTCATAATTTATTTACGCACCTTAAATCAATACGGTCTTACACCCAAAAATTACATTTCGAATGCACACAAAATACCTTTAGTTAGTTTTATACATACCTCGACCTGCAACAAGTAAATAAAACGAGGAAAAGTATATAAGGTATATTTCTAATAACAATACAGAAAAGATATATAATGTGTGACACTAAAAAATCTCTAGGTCACGTCTTCTTTGTCTCTTTTAGTTGGAGCCCCGAATTGGTAAAATATATCAATTAAGTTTTCTTTCCACCAGCTGAAAAAATGTGGCAATTTCACATTTATGTTTAACATTAAGTTTCACATTTATATTTCACATTAAGTTTCACATTTATGATAATAAATAATAAATGGGCAGGGACGTAATCAACGCGAGCTGATGACTCGCGCTTACTGGGAATTCCTCGTTCGAGGGGAATAATTACAATCCCCTATCTCCATCACGAAGGAGGTTCAGAGGGTTACCCGGTCCTTTCGGACAAGGGTAGACACATGCTGATTCCTTCAGTGTAGCGCGCGTGCGGCCCCGGACATCTAAGGGCATCACAGACCTGTTATTGCTCTGTTTCGTGCGGCTAAAAGCCGCCTGTCCCTCTAAGAAGACCCGCTCACGGTACAAAGGACCGTGGGTCTATTTAGTAGGCTAGAAGTACCGTGAGCGGGTCTTCTTAGAGGGACAGGCGGCTTTTAGCCGCACGAAACAGAGCAATAACAGGTCTGTGATGCCCTTAGATGTCCGGGGCCGCACGCGCGCTACACTGAAGGAATCAGCATGTGTCTACCCTTGTCCAAAAGGACCGGGTAACCCTCTGAACCTCCTTCGTGATGGAGATAGGGGATTGTAATTATTCCCCTCGAACGAGGAATTCCCAGTAAGCGCGAGTCATCAGCTCGCGTTGATTACGTCCCTGCCCATTTATTATTTATTATCATAAATGTGAAACTTAATGTGAAATATAAATGTGAAACTCTACTAGAAGAAATAATATAAAATTATTATCATAAATGTGAATTTGTGGAGAGTAAAGTTATACCATTCAGTTGTCATCAAATTATAGGACTACTTGGAGCCATCGGGAGAACGCGTGGGCCATCTATCTCCATGGCATTTCCTCGATCAGTCTTCTTCAATCCTTGACTCTTCCTCGATAATTGATTCCTTGGATCCCTCCCCCCCCCTTTTTTTTCCCCCTAAAATTTCGGTCTATTCAATTAGTTATTAGACCTCCGAATTTATACAATTATATTCCCTGACCGCTCACAAGATAATTTTAGATGGCATAGCGCCATCTAGTGGAACAAAAATCAGCCAAACGTTGATTTATGTTTATTCCTAACCCATTTTCTCGATAAATCATAAAAGCCAATCACGTTTCGGACTACTGGCCCCCGTTAGCATGGTGCAGGCTTTACCTCAACGACCAAAAATTTGTTCCAAGACACTTCCTGAGAAATAAAAAAAAATCGGTATTTAAGACCAAACTTACATAATTACGCCGAACATGTGAAAAATAATAAAAAGGTAGGTTGTTGGTATTAAAAATATAAATAGCTGTCGGCTCACATGAGCGTTTTATGGAACAACCTTAAATCAACTTTGGGGGTCTGCTGGATGGGGCTCTGCCGTCTAAAATACTCATGTGAGCGGTGTCTGGATAGGCCTTTTTTTATTTTTAATATCGACACGTGACCTTCCCCCCTATGCAAATTTGGCCTTTGATTTCTCAGGAAGCCTCTTGAACCAAATTTTTGGTCGTTGAGGTACAGCCTGTGCACCACGCTACATATCTATATATATATATTTTTGTTCTTTCCAAAAATCCCAGATACCCACATATTTGTATCTCCCCCCAACCAACCAAGATGGCGGATAACATATCGCACCCATCGATAAGAGTTTCCTTCAAATTCCTTCCTAGAGGGATGAACGGTTGGTGTGTCGTCTTTCTTTCTCAGCATTTTTTGTTATTCCTTTTGATAACTTTTAAAATTTATATGTTAAAGACCGTATTTTGTTTCACTTTTCGCGAATTGTCCGAGATTCCATTTACACTTTCAGAGTATTACTGTATTAGTCAAGGAAATTAAAACAAAACAATCTCTTTTCTGTCTCAAGGTAAGCTCTATTTCGAAACATAAACCACGTGAGCCGATTATAGAAGCCCTAATTTTTTTTTCCCGATATGTTTTTTTTTTGTTCTAAAGCCAGCCAGAAACAATTCTCGCTTTTATCTTAAACTTTCATGCTTGTTTCGTCTTCAACTTTTTTCCTCTTCCATCCCTTCTAAAGCTTGCTCGCAAAACTAGTTTTTAGTAGCCTTTCAAACTTTTTTTTTTCCTAAGGTGCGTAAATGGCCATCATTCTTTAGGTTATTTTGGACTACTTTTTTTGTCACGCTAGATCTCGTTCGAAAATACTCTCAATTACTTCCTACCTCCCACCTCGCTTCCGATCTCTCTTTTGTTAACCTCATTCTTCTTTGATATTCGACTAGAGGCTGTGGATATACATTTCCTCTCAAGTTGTGTGGGATCACATACCTTCTCAAGTAATATTTAATCATCAGGCCAATGAGCAAATAGGCTTTCAATGAGGCTTAGCCTGTTTTTAAAGATAATGTTTCACAGGAAATATTGTTAGGTAGGGGTTTGGAACCTCTTTTACTGTAAGTACTCATGTCTACACTATTCGTGCATGAACTAGCTTCCACTTATAGAGAGCCCTGTGCGGTAACTTGCATTTACAAGTTGTGGGTTGGACTTGAAAGTTCAGGGATCACTAAAGCACAATTATTAGTTTTAAATGACCCCCCCCCCTCCCTCGTAAAGCAAATAAAATTAGAACGTGGCTAGCTTTATAGCGGCTTAGACAACACTTCTGTGTCCCTCTTATAGTCACAGGAAGATGACTTTCTAATATAATAACAATTTGTGTCAAAAATGGTTCGAAATTGGCGGCTATTGGACGATCTGGTGTGGTACGCCCAGAAATTGGGCTGTCCACTCGAACACCAAATATATGGGATGTCGGTGGGATCGGGTATCTGGACGACCATCAATCTTTGTCAGCAGCCCGTGTCGAGTCTTGCAGCGGCCCCTTTAGACAATTTATTTTTATATACATAAAAAATAAACCTAATATGATGGATAAATATTTTTGAAAATTAGCTTAGATAAAAATTATTCAAATAAATTTAGACTATTTTTAAATTGTTGAAAACTAGCTAGTCTACCCTATGTAGTGCATGATACAGCAAGCTTGTTCTTGCCAGACCATGGTTTGACCTATAATCTTGAGCTGCTATATTTCATTGTTCTGCAAAGACTCGTGTAAAGTTTCTGATTTTGCTAATGATGCTTTAGAGGCTTTTACTTTCCCAACACCTTTATGCATAGTAGTAATATTCTTTGGTGAAAACTAATTGAGAGTGTCGCACAATATACTTTTGTAAATTCTAAATGAGAGAACTAGCCGATAGCCGCACCGAGAATTTCGAGGATATTCAAATCGAAACGCCGAACGTGGCTTCCATTCAACCTTCTAAAATATCTTGAGCCGTTACTGTGGGGTTTAGGCCGGAAAGCAGCTAGCACAGAAGCGAGCACACATGGTAATAAAATCCACGTCTTATAAAAGGATTGTGGCGTTTATTATAGCATATTACGTTACGAAGAGAGAGAGAGTTCTCTATAAAATTCCCTTCTATCTAAGCCTAACAACTGCTTGAAAATGAAGCCTCCTTAAAATCAAACTGTCGTTTATAGGAAGATTGCCCACCGGTGAATGTTTCAGTAGTGTCAGTCACAGAGGGAAACAACCTTCAGTGCCAAGTTTTGTGAAAGAAGCGTACGAGGGCTTGCGACATATGTTGGACACGCGACTGTTTCATCACTGGCGGCATCCAGGCAGACAGACAGACTCTTTGTCCAAACACACCTTCTTCTCCCCCACATCCTTCCATGTATGGCAGAGGATGCTCTTCACATTTTGTCATTCCACTCAGGTGTTGGGTGCGACTTCTAGCTACTTCCAGAGAATGGAAGGTTTTAATATACATAGAGAGAAAGCATCAGTATTATTTTATCGCTCCACTTTTGAACGGCGGAGTTTTAACGTCGTTTGGAATCTCTCCGCGGACTATATAGCAAGACCTCTACGTTATAACGCCCTTGAAACTATCATTGTTCCACTAGATTGAAACTAATTCTCATTTTTCTTCTATTTCAATGTAAATTTATTTTTTTAGAACAAAAATAGACTTCTTTCTGGTTTCTAACTTTTAACGGAATAGGTAGTCATAATTTATATATAACTTGCTTTCATACTTGTTCTGTTTGCCCATAAATCTTGTGGTCAATTTTCAATATACTTCCAGACCAAATTTAGAAGTCTGAAGTCGTTAACAATCCTGCTAACTATGCATAATTTCAGTCTTCTAGATGGTCATGAATATTAACTAAAACTTTATATTTTATTTAAACGCAAACAAAAGGCGTAGTCGTAATTGGCAGCTGGCAAAGAAGTCGGCAGAATGAAACTAGAGCTATAAATAATTGTGTGATATTCCCCTAGCAATATATAAACATAAGTAGAAGAGACATTTAAAGGAAAATATTACATTATATATAGCTATTTATAAGACTGAAAGGTCTTAATACAGTTTTTTGCTGTTGTTATGTAATTATTTATAATGATGTTTTGTAAATTTAGAATACATTATTAAAAATTAAAATAAAAAAAAACAATTAATTAATCTATAAGAATTAAAAATCCTTAAAAATGAGAAGATATTTCAACTAACACCATGTAATTTATTTGAGTGAAAATAAAGCGGCTGTGGACGATCATCACGAATTTCAAAATAATGTAATTTACCGGAGCACAGCTGATTAACAAATTTTAATGTTTTTTATGAAGTTTTTTACCTCTTTACTTAATAATTGATTATTTTACTCATTTAAATATAATTGTTCAATGGTGGTAGCTGAAATATTTTATTTTCTCCTCTCTTTAGTGCTTTTTAATATAAACTTTTAAAATATTGTATATTTATTAATTCTTTCACAACATCGGCCGGTTCAACTAACGAATCTATCTTCCTTTCTTTAATGTAAACTGATCAATAGAGCATCATCGACAGCCCTGGATCTCCCGATCCACAGCTTGTGGATGACAACAAACATCGCCTTTATTATCTTGTGGTTCATATGTCTAGCCGGTATGGAGTCTTATAAATTGTACGTGAAATTTTCGCCTTTACGATTACACACTTACTATTTATAAAAGCAGTACATATATATATTTATATTTAAAAATATTATTTACTTACAATATATTCTTTCTCGCATTGCTTCCCTCTTACAGCGCAGTTTCGCGTCTTGCCATATAGGTTGATAGTGTCCTATAGTCTTGTAGTGGTGATGTCTTGTCCATGGAGCAGATCAGATTGGTCCGTGCACCCTGATCACAATACCGGCCAACTGAGGTGCCTTTTCCGTACGGATGTCCTCTTTTGGATTGATGTCTGCCATATAGAGGGCTGCAAAGATGGCCGGGCAACTGCATATATGGTCTTGTAGCTGGAAGGATAAGGCTTTTCAGAGAGAAGACGATTAGGAATGTGGTGACAGCAGCATATTATGGCCATATATGGATATAATTAGCGGACAGGAATGTGCTGCCATTAAATACCAGCAGCACCGATCGATCGTGCTTGGACACCTGATTCAATCATGGGAGTAAGTCAATACCAGCAGGGCTTGCGTGTCTCCGTCCCTCCACTTTTTAAACCGATGGATTCCTTGGCCTCTTTTTCCACGGTACGTGCGAGACTCTTCACCTTATTTGGAAACTAGCTGCTTTTCTAAGTATTAATCAAGATTGCCTCAATTGTGATATAGTACGAACACAAGGGCACGTTTGTCTACGTGTAACTGGGCCTTCTCTCTATACAATATAAAGTTTCGGGAGTATGGTATTCATGTACCTAAAGTGGCAGCTCTCCCTTCAATTATGCATCAGAACGATGTTCAGCACCCTAGTCAAAAACTTTATGAATGAGACACAACACCAGTTTCGGAAAGACAAAAAGCCAACCATGGTGTAGGACCTCATCAGTACAAAACTGATGTTGGAACTCATTCGTTATCACCACTAGTAAAGTTTTGTACTAAAGTGATCGTTCTAATTTAGGTACATCATCCTCCCGCAACTTTATGTTGTATTCTAGTCAGAAAATCGGCCCATGCCACTTCACTGGCTTAACCCTTAATTACTCGCGCCTATATTTGTTACGTAAGTACTCGCGTTGAGATCCAGGTCTCACTTTTAAAAAACCGAAATATATGTTAAATTTTAATATTTGGATTGAAAATTAGACTGCATTATATTCGTAATTGTGTGTAGTTTATGACACATGTGAATTAAGGCAAAAAATATTTTTATATTTTTTTATTTTTATTGAAACAATGACTATAGTAAAAACAATGAATGTTTGACATAGTTTTACAAATAGGCTACTATTAAAAGTTGCAGACGGATATTATTCGCAATCTTTGCATATATTCGAAGAATGACGTTGACAGATGTGTCTCCTGCATTTGTAGCAAATAATTTGTGTCATACTACCTTTGGTACTTGGGCAAACATAGCACCGTTTTCGCTACTTAGGTTCTGACTCTACACTAATTTCGATCTGTGGTAAACAAAAGATTGTTATGTTTATCATTTTAAATAATTTTATGAAATACATATAACTTACCTCTGGACTTTCAGCTTTCTTGCAATGCAATATTATCAGGTCATGGAGACCTCTTGGCAAGTTTTTCAATTGGGATCAAATATTTAAATGATCCTGGAATAATTGTAGGGAAATATTTTTCAAAAAGGTTCTTCTTGGAACTCGAGGTGAATTTATATTTAAAGACTTGAAAATTATTTCTGAATTTATACCTGCAAAACATTTAGTAGGTCGAAAAATAGGCATAGAGGCCATCTGTTGGTTCGACGGCCTAACAGAATAAGTTCCACACATTTGGTTCACCATGTCAACCCCGCCTTTAGTCAAATTATCAAATGTTACAATTTCAGGTTTTAATTTGAATCCACTTTCTTCGTCAATTGTGGGAGTTGAGTGCATTGTTGAGAGCAATAGAACAGCCTTGCTTCAGATTTAGGCCCTGGCAATTGAGAAATTATATTTACACTTCTTGTACGAATCTGGGTTTTATGCGACATTGTCTTTTTCCATTTTGTGACACCATCCTTTCCAAAATAAAATTCAGATTTGGCATTTGGCAAAATAAATATTTTATTAAATCCAATATATGCCTTTTATTATCTAATGAATTAAGTATGGATTGCTCTATTTTCAAAATAATATAATATATATTTTAGGAAATATTTAGTATTAAAATATTGAATAAAAATAAATAAATTCTAAATACCCAAGAGAGACAGAGAGAGAGAATTTAGAAACAAAAAATATACTTAGAAGAAGAACAATAACTTACTGTTTTACGAAGATAGAGCCAGCCGGAAAATGAAACCTAAACCAAAATTATAACGCAAGTACTCGCGTCGAGACGTTTGTCTCGGCGGTGGCTTTTTTGTTTTATTTTTCTTCCTTCTAGGGGCCAAGCGATAGAACAAATGGTCTAAAATATTTATTTCGATGCTATCTAAAGCTACAAAAACTTACAAATTATTTGGACTCGAAAATCGTATTTATTTTTTCGATTAAAATTTTAGGTGAGACCTGTGTCTCGACGCGAGTAATTAAGGGTTAAACACCATTTTGGTAAATTCGACCGGTTTCATGACCCTTTTCGTAGTATTCTATGAATTCGAAGTCCTCCCTATACTAATGAGAGCGATAGCTCAAAACCATGGTATACAGGTTGGCTTTTTGTCTAAGTTTGTCAAAGCTGGTGTTATTTTCTCATTCCTTATTCTCACCAGTATTTTTTTTTTTTACCAAGGTGATAAACATAATGGCTCGTTCTGATGCATAAAGGGAGAGGTGACTATTTTTAGGTACACACACTCAGACACACACTTTTCTGTCGAAACTTTGGACAGGTAATTTTGGTGGGCAGGTATCTATCCATTCTTTCTCTACAAGAATTGCCCACTTTAGAAGAGAACGTAATCTGGACCGCAGCCAAAAACGCCATTACACATTTACAAAAACCTATATATAAAACAAACTTTTTTTTTCTCTAATCAAGTTACAAAATCGATCTTTAGGGGAAAAAATGCATTGTTTATTTTTAAAGCAGAAATTTCATCTACAACCATTTTCCTCTTTATGCGCAGCACACATTAAAATTTTTTGTCAATCTACCAAGACAGTGCGACTGGGCCGTTCACCCAGCAGAGCCAAGAAAAAATACGACGATAGTTTGTTAAAAAAGGAACAAAGAAAAATACGGGATTGTCCTTAGGAAAAGTAAGATAACGGGGGAAGATTAATAAGGTATTGTGTGTGTGTGGGGGGGGGGGGTCGCTTTGAGGGAATGAATGTTGTGTGAGGACGGATGCGGAAATCGCTGCTGACCAAACTGGTCCTAGAGGTCATTGCCACTGGCCTCACCTGGTGGCGGTTGTATTGCCCCGGGATTGGTTCACTTCTGAACATTCTTTACCTCGTTCCATTCACTTTGATACCTCTCTTCTTGGGCGGGTGTTATAGAATCACCCATTTCCGGACATTCCGGACAAATTTACAAAACAATCATCTATTCGACTCAAGGTGTCTTTCACCACTAACCAGTAAAGTTTTTTTTTTTTTAACCAACCAAAATTTCTATGTGAAACTTGAAACAGTAAACATAAAACACATATTAAGGAAAAATTTAAATATTGTTTTATCGAAAATATTAATAACAATCACATGTCTAAAATAACATTTGAAAGTTTTTAGAAAAAAAAAATAGTTTTAATCCTATATTTCCACTCTCTATAGGGAGGGATATAGGCTAGAAAACCCAGTTGTGCTCTAATAGCTCTACGATGTGGTAGGGAGCTCCCGGATGTCGGGAGAATCTCAAGGACCATTCTATCAGCCAGGCCATCCATTGGCTTGATGAATGACTGTTGTGATGTTGTTGCCCACCATCGCAAAAATAAAGGGAGAATCTGAATGTTAATTGAACCCCTCCCAAAATGCTTGTTGGCCCAATGCCCAATACCAACAAATCGAAGTTTTATCGCAGTTTTAAAATGCATTTTCAACCTGCTCCAAGCTATCCCCCCCATACCTATTTTTAATACAACCCCCTCACCGCGCTCTTCTTTTTCTAATTATAAAATCGATATCCTTCCTCTCTTGTGTGTTATCCTTTCTTCCAGATTTTCCCCAGGTCTCGATGGTCCTTCCTCACGTCATCTGCCTTCGTTTCATGGCTCGTGGGATCTGTGTTGTGTGTGGAATGCATTCTTCTTTTAAACTAATGACTCAAAGTAGATGGCACAGAACCCCTTTCTATACAATTATTTATTCTTGTTAGTTTCCTCATTGTTGGACACCCATCTAGCAACCTACAGATTTTCTTCGAATAAAAGCAATAGCATTTATAGATAAATATAAAATTTATGAAAGTTGTCAACAATCCTGATCTTTTAGCTTAATACTCTAGGGCCATATTTAAAGAGAAGCTTGCATCTATGTTTGTTGCAATAGAAGTATCTGAAACCTTTGATTTGTACGAATCAGTTATGTAGTTTATTGATTCGAAGATTTCCTAGGATGACTGTATATTTGGACTAACACTTTCTAACTGAAACACTTCAATGTTACGCCAGTTTTCTGCATTTTAAATTGATCAGGGACCTTCATTTCCTCACACAGATTTTTGACGAGGCCAATAAATAAAGAGCTATTATTATTATTGTTTTTTAAAAATAGAATCTCCAAATATTTTGACCAAAGTGGTGTTGTCGCCGCCGCTTTTAATAAGCAAACCTCGAGTAAGGAGGTGGTTTCTCCCAGCCGTCGAGAAATGGAGCCATCTCTGGGGAAATCTTCGCTAAGATGTGCTGATTGCCACCGCTGCACGGGAGAAAATCAATCTAAGGACACTCAACCCTTCTTTCACCAAATCTTGATTATGTTGTGTCAATTCTTTACTTCTTAATAAAAAACCTTCGAAGCATTTTCTTTAGCAGAGACAGCCTTTCTTTTCTCCCGGAATGGCTGGCTCGTGAGTCGTAGCCACCAGCATCCTTCTGGTAGGAGGGGGGGAGAAACACTCCCTCCGACTTCTTCCATTTCGGTAATTAAAAAAACTCTCTCCCTAATTAAAACAAAGACTCTTAATTAAACAAATCAATTAAAGCTCTCTGAAGGGAGAAAACTCCATCTCAACCTAATCACCTCGTTTACTTGCTGTCTCGAAAGACACCTTCGCCATCCATTCATGCCAGCTTTCTAACTTGGATCTAAGAACGACCACTTTCCTCTCTAGCTCTCTTTTCTGTGTTTAAAGCTATGTAGCCTTTTAAAGGAGCTCAGGCCACTGAGCGCGTCAAGGGAAACATCAAAGGACGGGAGTGCCTGCCACCCAGTTCTGCCACAATTGTGGACCAATTAGGGCCGTGAACTTGGCGGGGTCACCTCCCATTGGCCGCTTGTGCTTGCTAACGTGTGGTCTCGGCCTACTTCCATTTGTGGTTTGATTAGGACTTGTTTTACCTCGAGGTCAAAGCCTTTTTAAGCGACTTAAGAAACTTCAAAAATCCGTTATTTCAAAATTCTAGGTGAATTGGCAGAACAGCACTCCAAACCATATATGCTTCTTGTTTCCCATCTGCCCACATCTTTACGAATGTATGCTCCACGAATATTTAGGGCAACGACATATATACATAATGTGTGTACGTATTGTGAAAATATCTCATATCTACATATATTAAGATTATCTCTTTAAAGGGGGTTCATTTTCCTCATAACTTTTGATGTATTAAGAAAAATATCCAAATTTGAATTAGTTTTGAAAATGGAAACCCACTTCTCAACATATTGAGAGATTCGATCCAGATTTTTGTGTCACAAGACCAAATATATATTTTTGGTATCCCCCCCTCAAAGTCTTATTTAACTAGCGTCTTACCTAGTAAAAAGAGACGTCAGTACAAAGGAGGTTATTTCGGGTTTGAGAGCGTGCGTGTCTGTCTCACTCTGCCAAGAACTCTTTCCTCTTTTCCGGAAATTGGCCCGTAACCCCGTTCCTACCCCGCCGACCGAAATAGGCGAGTTCACACAGCGGCGATAACCGTCGCCAACTAGCGACAATGGCAGGGGAAAACATCACCCAACAATAGGTTTAATGACTTTTACATCGTTTTCTTTATGGAACCAAGGGCATCAAAGATGGCCCATTTTTGATAACCTTCCTCGTTGTTGCCATGGCTAAGGGCGGTGTCACGACTCCCTTGGAGGTCTGGAGATTGATTTAAACTAGCCTTCGGGAAAGAGGAACTTAACACTTGACGACCTCTTGATTTATTGTGTAGCTGTCGTTAGGAAAGACGTCGTCGGGGTCTGCCCGCTATTTTAGCATTGATATTTTTAATGCTGTCCACTCTGTGTGACAATATCTGTTATGAGTTTGTAATTACTTTGAAGATTTTGCCAATAAAGAACCATTAGATGCTTCTTGTTGGCAGATAATCTCGCAAGCATTCTTTAGTGCTGAGTAGAAAATCTCCACCCGCTAAAATTCCGCTATAAAGAAATTGATGGCCTATGGAATTGCCCATAACTTTTGTTTGGTCGTTGACAGATCAGGTTTTTAAAACTTGCTTTTGTTATTTTAATGGCGTTGTCGAACTTCTCGCCGCCACAGTCCTAATTAAACACCGAGAAGTCCCTGGGGGTGACAGCGTCTTTGTTTATAGCCTGGACAAAAATGAGGAGTAAACTTTGCCAACAACTCTCTAAGTTTGGTATTTGTACTAGGTGTGAGGAGGTTGTCGAGTATTACTTAAAGGGAATAATTACAGGCTGAACAAAACATATACACAGAGACATTTTGTTGGAAAGAAATTGATCTCAAGAAAGAAATGTCTAATTTTACTACCAAAATAGACTAAAGAGCTATGCGTCATATATTGACTGTATGTGCAACCTAGCAGACAATACGAGCCTTATATAGCGATAGAATAGGTGGGTAAGTGTGTTTTCATAGAAGACATACACATTACTTATAACCTGTGTGTGAGTCTGCCAATTAATGGAACTGATTATAGATGGATTTAAAACATCTCTAAGATATTGAAACACCTTTTATTAATCCTTTTGTGTAGTTAATATTCAAAAAGCAGCATCTCTAAGAGTTAACCGTATAAAATAAAGAGTATCAAATCTGGTGCGTATTGTCTAATTTAATATATTTTTCGGCTTTGGAGTCAATTTTTCATTTAAATGGTAGTCGACTAAATGGTGTCCATTGAACACTGATGGATGGACCAGGGCAGCATCATCCTCACTGGCGCCAGCCTTGGTGCACATTTGCATATTTGGCACACGTGACCCCACTGATGCCCATGCAACACCGCCTTTCTATTTTACGCCGCTTTGGACCAACCACTTTAAACATATAAAATGTTATTATTTCCAAAGTTTAAATCCAGACCGCTTATAAACACATCTAAATTTCAGCTTTATATTTAGGATTTTACATTGTGATTGAACTACGTTACCTATATTGATAATAATTCTTGCTGGGATGTTAAACAATTTGGGTCATGCGGCCAATGTAATATTCGAGTACAAAAACTAACCAAGTGAAACTCTCCCTTGACAACAAATAAAACCACTTGATTAGGGCATGTGTTGCCGATTACAGTAATTCCCTCTGCTATTGACGGGAAAACTGCAGGTAGCAAAGAATTGTTTTTTCATTCAAATATACAACATTGTTAAATTTTGTTGTTGGCCTCATTGCTAGCAATTGAATTTTGATGTTTCAGAAGTAAAGTTTGTACCTTGCACATTTTTTTCAAATAGTGCGTTGTTAGAAACGGCTTACACTTGTGGTCAACCTACGTTGTTGTACATGTAGAGGCGCTAAAATATATATTAAATATCATGTTTTAAATTATTGAATGAAAAAAATAAATTCATCACCACATTTAGTCGTCGTTGCGGCGTACTGATGCATATTTGAATCTGCGGAGAACGATTTAAAAAAAAAACTTTAAAAAAATACATTGTTTGCACTCGCCTGGCAAATCACTGGTAGGTAATATAGAGAATTTTTTAAACAGCTCAATTATTAACACATCTCGTTTTATATAGCATGGTCCTGGAGTCCGAGAAAAAGAATAAAAAGCAAACAATAAATATGTATATAGGTACATCAGATTTTGTGGTGGGGACAATGTAGATATAGCCTCGATAAATACAAATTAATTGTAAAATTTCCAATTTTATTAAACCTACATTTCTCTATCCTCCTATAATGTTTCTCCATCATGTGTTCCTAGTAATGTGCTCGCTCCTTCATGTTTGCTCCACTTAATTTTTTATCGAATGGATCCTCTGGGAGACATTATCTCTCCTTATAACGGCGGTTGGTGGTAGCTGGGATCTCCGCTGCTAGTCTCGGATACATCTTAGAATGGCTACACATCTTTTGGAACGTGTTTGACACATTTATATAGAGCTTTCAATAACAAAATTAAAAGGGCCGAGAATTTTTTTATCGTTTTCATCGCATTTTGCCTTGTCTTTGTAAAGTGTTTATGACAGAGCCAGAATGAATAGTTCTAAAATAATTTTACAGAGATAATTTTCTTAGTTCCAACTGATCATATGGTATGAGGAATTATAATTTTCGAACTGGGCTTGAATATAAGGCTGGAAATTGGTGGTGTTTTTTAGAAAGTCTTGGTAGTTTCTCACACAGTAACTGTTGACATTAACCGCCAACTTCTCTGGGGAAACTTTAAATAAAGTTTCTGAGTAAACGCGCTCCCCCCGTTAGCTGAATAGAAATCCAATCTGTGTATATCGCGAGATTATTGTTGCTGCGGCAGCACGTGTAAGACCTTCGGATCTCCAAACAGGAGCTATCGGAATAATGATATGGTAGCCTTGGGGGTTGCTACCCAAATACACCTATCACTTGGTTACACACATCTTACTTATCTTTTAATGTTCCCATCTTACTCGCATTTTAGTACAGTTAAACCTGTCTATAGCGCCCCCTCTTGGGACTCACCAAAATAGGGTGCTATAGAGAGGGAGTGCTATAGACAGGTCATTTTAATGTAAATATCGCATCGTACTACGTATTTAAAATCGGGCGCTATAGAGAGGGAGGCGCTATTTAGAGGGGGCGCTATAGACAGGTTTAACTGTATTACATAGTACATGGATATCGATTTCGTTTTAATATACTATATATAGTATATACTAAATTTCACTATAATAATTGTGGAGTTTTCTTAAAATATTGCAAAAATAAAACTTTCAGATGTTTTAGGTTGTTTTTTTTTATCATTGTTTAGATTTTTGTTGACGCTCACAGTTCTTTGTGAAAATTCGCACCTTAGCATATTATAAAGATGGAAAAATTCGCTCTGAAGAATTGTCTTGACATTAGCAGCAGGTGGGTTCCTCCCTCACACTAGTGCAGTGTGTGGTAGATAAGTAAGGAGACTCAGTCTAGAAAAACAAATTTATTGTTCCGATTTGTACAAAACGTTAATATTCTTCAAAGAACTCGCCTTGGGCGTCGACACAACCTTGCCAGCGAGTTTTCCAAGCTTCATAGGCCCCACTGTAGTCCGTTGGAGTTATCCCAGTTAGTGCCTTCGTGACAGCAGCACGTTGGATGTTCGGGATATCGTCGAAATCTTTTTACCTACGGAAATAGGAAGAAATTAGGAGGACTCATGTCAGGGGTGTATGGTGGCTGTGGCAGAACTTCAACTCCAATTCGGGTCAAATAGGAGGTCACGAGGAACGCTGTGTGCGCCGGAGCGTTGTCGTGGTGGAGACGCCAGCGTTGAGCAAGGTCCTGTCGCTTCCGTTTGACGGCTTTGTGCAATCGCCGAAGGACTTCTTTGTAGAATTCGGCATTAACAGTTTTCCCCTGAGGGACAAACTCTTTGTGAATTAACCCCCGCTTGTCGAAAAACAAAATCAGCATTGTCTTGACTCGGGACTTTGACATTCTTGCTTTCTTCTGCCGCGGGGATGCCGGTGTGTGCCACTCCGAGCTCTGGGCTTTCGTCTCCGGGTCGTATTGGAATGTCCACGATTCGTCGCCTGTTACTACGTTGTCTAAAAAGTCTGGATTATTTTCCAATTCATTCAACATCTCACGGCAAACGTCCACTCGTCGTTGCTTTTGTTCGGCGGTGAGCACTCGGGGGCACAAGTGTCACGGGCACACAAACAACGTAATACGCGAAGCTCGACCCTCACTGCGCCAGAGCTACGACGCGACTGCGAACCGGTTCTATTGTTAGCTCAGATCCCCCCCACACACACACACACACCACGTGACCTGCAGGTGGAGAACGCACTGCGAGCGACTGGGGCGCCGCGCGGCGGCCAGTCTCATTACTTATCTACCTCACCCTGTATGTTCCCAAGACTGCCCAGTATGTAGCTAGGTCCAATGAAATACAAAGTACAATCGACAGTCCATCAGCATGTGGATAGATTGATGCAGTCCATCTTGTCTTGACATAAGCAGCAGGTGGGTCCCTCCCTCAATCAAGTATGTTCCCAAGACTGCCCAGTATGTAGCTAGGTCCAATGGAATACAAAGTACAATAGACAGTCCATCAGCATGTGGATAGATTGATGCAGTCCATCTTGTCTTGACATTAGCAGCAGGTGGGTCCCTCCCTCAATCAAGTATGTTCCCAAGACTGCCCAGTATGTAGCTAGGTCCAATGGAATACAAAGTACAATAGACAGTCCATCAGCATGTGGATAGATTGATGCAGTCCATCTTGTCTTGACATTAGCAGCGGGTGGGTCCCTCCCTCAATCAAGTATGTTCCCAAGACTGCCCAGTATGTAGCTAGGTCCAATGGAATACAAAGTACAATCGACAGTCCATCAGCATGCGGATAGATTGATGCAGTCTTGCTTTAAAATAAAGAATATCATCACCCTCCCTTCGTTGAGAATGCATAGCTCTGCTGAAAAGGGGGAGGGGGGGTAATCGAGAATTGGCGTGCCTTGCTGCTTCCTGATATTGACTCAGCCTGCACTCCCTCATTTGTTGAGAACCCTGTCTAAACACACATCCCTGGACATTAAACATGGGGTTTTAAAGTATATTGCTTTGGGATAACTCAAACTTATGTTGAATTGCTCAACCAGTTTTGCAGTCATTTATATATAAATCTTTTCTTGGTATATTTGCTGACAGGATATTTGTCAATACGCATACGAAATATTACATGAGCAGTTTGAACAGGAACGTTCAATATAAGAGAGAAGTGATATGACTAAAACAAAATCGTTTCTCGACCTGTTATCTTGGGCTAACTTTTGTTTTTAAACCCTCTCTTTTTTCCCCTCTCGGTTTAAAACCTCTCACCCCCCATTGCCGTAGCATTAGATTCTTCCACCTGGAAACAAACTCTAACGGGGCCTTCGGATATCTTTTTTTTCTTAAGAGTAAGAAGGTTAACGGAGCGTCAGCCAAATTTCGATAGCAGCATAATGTAGGGGAAAAAATACAATCTCGTTCAATTGGGGCACAGTTTTTTTTATAGACCCTTTAGCCGCCCATGTAGAAATAACGGGTTTGCCCGGGAAACTCCGATATACTCCCACTGTATGGCTGAACCCTCTATTGTAAACCCCTTATTCTAAAGTTGGAAACTTCTTTTTCTCTCTCCCAGTCCTGGTTCTCTACTTTTCATCTAAAATATTCGCCTTTACACTTTTTCAGTAATACCTCTGCTACCTTTGCTAAATATATTTAATTTTTTTTTTTCAATAGGTGTGGTGCTAGAGGGAATGCTAGTCTAATTTCCCCTGTGTTGGTATGTGAATAGAGGATTTATCAATGGAACCAAGTTAAGCGAGCCCCATCTGTACAATATTGAGAATATTAGGTAGAAGCGGAGAACTTGTTTTCCCTCAACCTGGCAACTCCCAATTAGCCTAACGAGTCTGACAATTAAACTCCCCATCTCATCAGAACAAAGAGGTCTTGGTTGGATGCATGCTTGCACCCGTTCCTTTTGGCGGCCAAGAGGCAGCACCTTTAAAAACACACGCACAAAGTACTTTCATAATCTCTCTACGAGAGGATTTCCTCTTTCTTTTATATGGTGGTGTCTCAAAGAGGACAGCGACCCTAGACAATCGCCGTGATGGTAGCCTGGTTTCGGACAATGACTCCGACCGTTCTTGGTTTCTTCTTTTCCAGTCTGTGTTTGGACACCATTTGGTCTACACCTCGATTCCACAATACTTCCTCGCTACAAATTAAAATATACCAAAATGGTATTTTTAATCCTTCTCGATTTTAGAACGCATCTATACTATTTTAGACATATCTTAAATCTCGCCTATGTTTCTTTAACATCCTGAAGACTTTGTATCAAAGAAACTTTCCTCAAATTGTAATCGATGAAAAAATTTTTAAAAAGAAGATAAATATTCGATTTAGTTACTCAACAACCTTTGTTACTCCAAGAGTAAACAATTCAGTACCATCCTCCATGCGAGCACATTTA